>CM033470.1:78955025-79159527 GCA_019447015.1 Hymenochirus boettgeri
TCTGATTAAATCACATATAATGAAAATGCAAGAAAACATAGAATATTAGTGCAAGTTGGAAAGCAGCAGTGATTTAATAATTGTGGTTTTATGCAAAATTCTTTCATCGGTTTGAATGTACTGTATAATATGTAATAGGTCACCGCCGTTATCATCTTATTGCACAGATTCCGTCTATCTAGAACATCTCTGCAGGCATTTGAATCATCTGTTGATCATTTTACTTCATCCAGTTCCTAAAAAAAAAACCTAGAAATCTTTATTTAAGGAATTGAAATGTGTAGACCTCAGTGCTGAGAGAAATGCCCGTGTTAAGCGTCTTTCTTACAAAGTGCACAAGGAAGCATCTCCTTCACTTAACATTTTAGAGATCAAGGAAGTCACATGATGTCACTGCAGCTAGTTCTATATGCAAATGTCTCCATGGCGTTCTGTAAAAAAATATCCCATAAAGCACTTTCCACAGGCATAAAGTATAGATACTTCAAGCAATAATATAGTATCTGCTAGCTTAATACATTTATAGCCATAAATACATACATAATACATACATAGCAATAATACATTTATTTAATCTTTTGTTGACAACCCATGACTAAAAAAACACACTAATATATTATTATATGTAATGTTTAGTAATATAACAACAACAATATTATTAATAATTATTAAAAATAGGTACTATATAAAATAGTGATTTTTTTATTTAAAGGAGAACTAAAGCTAACAACAGATGGCTGTATCTCTAACCATATTTTTTTTATAATTATGAATGGGTCTCAGACCACGATACATTCAGTATGCGCAATGAATTACCTCCCCCTTCTCTTTCCCAACCCCCTGCTAGAGCTGGCAAGTAATCACTGGATGAGCTGTCTATAACGATTCTATACGAATTTTCTTTTTTCTATTTGATATGATTTAGCTATTTACCTTTTTTAGGAGGATTTTTTTCCAGAGTTAAAGTTATCTGCTAGAATTCATTCAGCCTTTACGTTACATTTTAGCTTAGTTCCCTTTAAGGCTTTTACCTCTACTTTTACTTCAGAAATGCAAGATTATGACCTCAATTAGCAAAGCACATGGAGAAGTTCAATTGGCAGTAACTCATTGTAGATGCTCAAGGTAGCACCTTCTTGATAACACTTTGGCCAGAAACAGGTAGTTAGCATGCCTATAAGTGCTGCCACTGAAATACGGTTGCACGGTCAAATGATCTGTGTTTATGACATTTATTATCTGGTTAAATGAAATCCAATCAGAGCTTTCATGCTGAATATTGGTATGCTAATGATTCTCTGGATTTGCTGAATTCCAAAGGCCCGAAGAAAACCTCTTTGTTCAGTACAGAATTAATTAAGTACACAGCCAAGAAAATGGTGGGACTGAGGGTCCATTAGTGATGTGATAGAAATCCACACTTATCATGCATATATATAGTAAGGCAACTGTATTGTGGTGGTCTGTGTGGAAGCAAAGTAGTCTGTGTGGGAGGGATGGTGGTCGTGTGGAAGGATAGTGGTCTGTTTGGAAGGGAGGTGGTCTGTGTGAGAGCGATGATGCTCTGTGTGGGAGGATGGTGGCCTGTTGGAAGGGATGGTGGTCTGTTTGGAAGGGATGGTGGTCTGTGTGGGGGGGGGATGGTAGTTGGGAGGGATGATAAGGGGCACCTCTAGGGTTTTTGCTGCCTGAGCCAAACTTTTATTGCTGCCCTTTCACATGCTGATGCCAGTTAAAGTGGCCATGGCTTTGTGGATGGACGTGGCTAAAGTTTTCCAATTTGAACTTCCTATCACATAGATATTAACAGTTCCTCAGACAGTCAATTAGCAATACTATAAATTACTAGAAACAGATATTACATCCCTTTCTCAAACAACGTTATTGCCACTACCATATTGCTCTATCAGGTTTTTGTTGCTCAAACCAACTTATTTCATAGCCTGCGCTATACATTTGATACAACTGTTACAGTAAATTAGACATTCCATATTTCTGTAGTATAAAAAATTTAGCCAAAGATTTGTAAATCAAGGTAGACTCTTTCAGTAGCACCCTAACTAACCTAAGTAGTCTAACGTATCTTCAAACTAACTAACGCTAACCTAACCATGGGGAGGGATAGTGATCTGTTTGGAAGGGATGGGGGTCTGTGTGAGAGGGATGGTGGCCTGGGAGGGATGGTGGTCTGTGTGAGGGGATGGTGGTCTGTTTGAAGCAATGGTGGTCTGTGTGGGATGGATGATGGTCTGTGTGGGACTGGGAAAACCATTTTTCCCCAGCCTTTTTCTAGTTAAACATTTATTTTACTCACAATACATCACTACAAACCCATATCTGAATGATTGCGGTCCAGAAGGGATAACAAGGGGTAACAACCCTTGGTTATCATAGACAAGATCCTAAACTGTTCAAATGAATATTAGGAACAGCACAAATCTAAGCCAAGAAAATGAAACTTTCTACTGGGTCCCTTCCAGGATCTGTTGTGGGGAACAATGAGATAAGCAGCAATCAGGCCTGTTAAACAATCTTCCTTTCTTTCAAATGAAGTGAGTAGGCGTTTAGACAGCAGTGTAGCCAGTAGATTCCGTCTGCTTAGATCTTTGCTAAGGCTTTTGATATTGCAAGGCCGGTGTTGGAGCCTTTGAAAAATCTTTATGTTATAGGATTAGAAAAAGGCTTTAGAAAGTATAAATGGCACCAAACTGGGCAATGCCTTGAACTGATGCAGTATAAGTTCTCTTTTATGGGTATCTGGGAATGTTCTTAATATAAGCATTTCTTTCAGTGTATATAAATACAGCCTGCACATTAAAATGAAAGAGATTTGCTCTTTAGATTTCCAGACTAGATTCTGCCAACTGCTAGTGAATGTATTTTATTTCTTACACCCAAACTTACAATGATTTCATCCGATATTTCTACCTAAAAATCTAAGAAATGAAACACTGGGGGCAGAACCTAGAAATTGTGACCTCTCATATGTAGAGATGAACTAAACTTGCTGAAGTATTAAAATCTGATTCAACCCAATTACTGTAAATCGTAATTTTTTTTCAGTCAAAATTCTCAATTGTTGAAATTTTTCCCCCGATTTAACAAGAATATTGAATTTTCGCTTCTTTGATATGTTCTAAGTTTCAAAATTTAAAGGGCATGTCCAACCCCAAAACTAAAATTTAACCTACTACTGGCCTCACTGTTAGTGTTCAAAAATCTCACCTTACCCCTCTGCTCCAAACGAGTCTCCTGTAATGTGCTGTTCAAAATCCCAGAATTAAAGCGTTGGAGCCATTTCTGGTGTAATTTGTTTCCGCTTCTAACTATTCCTTGTAGAGGTTTCTATGAGGGCAAGCATGCTCAGTAATCACTGAGGCAGCATTGAGGGAATTTCCCATCATGCAATGCACATGATTTGCATGAACACTGTCTCCATTCTGGTTATAGCAAAACTGTACCTTGCAGAAGATATTTCAGATTGGATATCTAAATAACAATTTTTTTCAGCATTGATGTCCTTTTATACATGTTACCTTAAAGGAAATGTGCAGAAAGTGCTTGCAATAAACTTTCATTTTTGTTGCAACATTTGAAAGGTCTGTTTACTTATGTGCATCCTGCCACGTGAATGGCGGCAACTCTTTAGTTGCCGCATTCAGTGGATTACCCAACCATTCACTTTCTGTGTAATGAGGTATCCAAGTTGGTTTTTCCTGGTATGTGGTGCTCTGAGGCAACAGGAAATAATTACCTGCTCAGCGCAGCACGGAATAAACTGTGTTTTTGCATTTGTAAGCATATTTTATTTTATAATACGCTTATATTGTAAGTGGATATATATTTAGTCATCAGATCATCTCATTATTGGGGGATGATTATAGTAAATGTAAGTAGCAGGGCTGCATTCATTACAACCTGGTTGTATTTACACTACATGTTTTCAATAACAACCCATATCCTATACATTCCCTATCTGCCCTCTGCTGTTTGAGAGTGCTTGTCAGGGAATGGTGAAACCAGTAGTGCAACTAAATAGGCACTTGGGTTAGTCACTATTTTGCCAAAGGAAAGCAATTTCAGGCTCTATAATCAAAACACTATTATTACCATTATCTGTTATATCGACATTTATGAGCAGTTTATGGACTGCTATACAACAACCCATAGGGATGAAACCAGGAGCTAAAAAACATTCATTTTAGCAGTCCAACTAAACAACCAGCCATCTACTTGCAAATCTCTAACCTAAATACAAAGGCAAGGCCTGCTAGTTTGACTGCTGATTAGAAACTGAGCTTCTCTGAAGATTTCATTCTGTTTTATAGTGTCTCATAAACAACCCCCCAAATCTCATTGGTCTAGATACAATCTTAAATCTGATTGGATCTTGGATCTTAGACCAATCAGATTGGGGGTGGGTTAGGAGTCACTACAAATAGTGAATGTTCAGTAAGGAGAGCTAGTTTCAGTTTTGCATTTCATCTGAGATGTTATAGCTTTGTTCTGAGGCATGTACTGGGATATAAGCTTATTGAGTGATTCTGGCTGGGTAGCTTGAATGGGAGCCTTTAGTTCAGATGGTTCTCAGTTTAGTTTCAGTATTTTGCTTTCTGTATCTAAGTAAAAAAATTACAGCAAAAGTTGTTTGTTGCTGTCCCAACTAAATATTCAACAGGAGATCTGAGTTACAGAGCTATTGATGTATTGGAATATCTGGTTTTCACAATTTCACCAGCAATAATCTCCAGTAATAGAACAGAGAGAGATGATTGCAAACCAGTCTAGAGGCAACATGGTAATCAAAGGGATATCAGAAACACATGCAGCAAAGCTTAGCTTGAATAAATTCAAGTGAAAAGTAACCAGTCTGTAAAAATGCAGCCCTGCTTGTACCAACAGTTGTGTCTTACTATAGAGCAAACAGCAGCGATCAGCACTTCATTCCAAGCAAGGAAATGCCTGGGTGCCATTCAAAAGTTTCCAATCATATATATATCATTGATAAAATGACATCAGCATGCTACTTGCACTCAACAATATCAGATCATGTAGTTCTAATGACTATAGAAGTATGGAATGGGTTAATGTAAAATCCCAGAATCCCAGGTGGCACTTGCAAATCAGTTGCTCAGATTCTGCATGTTTAATTAATAAATGAGAGAAAGGGCTATTTTAACCATTATGCAAAACCCTTCTGATTAGTGGACATATATCCATTGACTACAAGCACACTGCCCACTATAGGAGGAGAGAAATCAATGCTACACCCATAAGAAACACAAAATGAAAATAACTTGATAACTGTTCCAAAAAAATAATGAAAGTATATGGCAAAAGTACACAAGATAGCGCTCCCTACACTACAGCAAAAAAATAGTTTTGGGGGTGGACATGCCCTTTAAGTTCAAGTCTGTGCACCTTGTGTTGTGGATTTTTTTATAACGTACAGTAATGTTTCATGCAGGTATATGTCCTATCACACTACATTTTGGAAAATATTAGTTACTTAATATCACTTAACACAAAAAACAATACAACAATCAACCTTAATTTGAGTTAATTAGTGGAGGATAATTAAATCTGACATACCCTTATACACGACCAACAAATTATTCATCTTATCTCCAATCTACAATCAGACAATAACATTTTACACAACTAATTAAGCATAAACCAACCTTTCATCGGTGGTACTTGGATTTTGGTGTGTCTTTATTATTGGAAGCCATGTTGTTTTTAAACTTGGGGATTTTTATAAAGATAAGTGTATGTTTTCCCTAAATAATCTAATTTTCTTTTCATATACTATCCTTGCAAATTCAGAATGTTCCATCAAAATATCCTCTATTTTCAAAAAAAACAAAAAAAACCTTTTTAATTTAACTATTTTTAAAGTGTAGGGATTATAAACTGTGTTTTCTGTCTGTGGTCTGCATGTGCTGACTGTATATTTGTGGTTGGAAACTTTGCCTTGTGGTACACACATTTATAGTGTAGGCTAGATTCATACACAACCAGTTCTAATATTGAGCCAATTGCTGCATTCTGTAAAATTATAATTGAAGGCGTGAATGTTGAAATAAATATATAATATAAAAAGCTAACAGGGAGATTCAATAAAAGTTCAACGTTTAAAATGGTGCTAATTTTGCCCCAACCAACCAGATCTTATTTAACATTTGAAAGCTAATATCTGATTGGGTGGGGCAAAATTAGCACCATTTCAAATGATAAGAACTTTTATTGAATAACCCTGTAAATTTTTAAATTAGTGGACAGTTGCATATCTGTTGTTATATGCTGTTGGAGGGATTATGACTATCCTCTGACCAGATTTCTTAAGGCATAGTATAGTAGTATAGTATTTGAAGTTGAATAAAGACATACGTCCATTAGTGAGCAATACCCACATTTCTATTTATCGGGAGGAAGGCAAAAAGTATGAAGGGGAAAAAGACCCTTCCTGACTCCAAATGGGGATTTGAATTTCCCTGGATCAACTCCAACTTTATGTATCAATACCAGTAACTTGCAATATACTTGTTTTTAGAAACTATCCAGCTTTCAGTACAGGGCCTAACCAATGGGTAGAAACACATCTTAACAATTGGCAGATCTAGTGGGTGGGGACAGAGCTACAAATTGACTATTCAGAAACTCAACTATCTTTTGTTAAAGGGGAACTGTGGTCTTCCTTTTGTAGTGCCTTATGGAGGCAGCCATTGATCACTGATCATCTGACCGCTGCCTTGGTTTGGGTTGGAGCATGCTCACTGCTGTCTTTTCTGCTGGGAAATTCTAATTAACATCACAGAAATGCAAAATCAAATTATAATTCCCCAGAAGTCTCTTTTTCCTTATTTGCATAATGAGCAGGGAGTTGTGGGGAAAACTCTCCCTAACTCGTTGACTCCTTGTAAATCTTATTTTTCAAAGCCCAGAATGAATAAAAGCTATATGTTTACACATAAATACTAAATATATATATATAGGCAGTGGGATGCAATATATTTGATTGATTTTAAAAAATATATAAAGGAATTTTACCAGAAAAAAAAGAAAATCGTTTTCTAGTTCATTAATTAAAAAAAATGTAAGAAAAGATTTTTTGATAGGACCTGCTCAAAAATAACATAAATAGAGAATTATCCAGCAGTTGCGCTTGTTTAATACTTATTACCAAATAATGAGGATCTAAGGCTCACCAGAGCTGAGAGGAAGCTTGTTGAGCCTCAGCCAGATATATACTCGACCAACAGTCAACTGTTGTAGCCTTTATGCCTAAATACAAGACTACAACTTATCAGTATAGCTGCTAAGCCAAACTAAGCTGCAATTTAAATCTCTTGCATTTATAGTGTCTCCCAAACACACCTTTAAAATCTGATTGGTCTGATTTAAATCTTGAATCTGATGGATCTTGGGTATTGGACAAATCCTATACCCCACCCTAAATCTGATTGGCCCTACCCCTAATCCAATCAGATTCAAGATTTAAATTAGACCAATCAAATTTAAAGGTGTGTATGGGAGACACTATAAAATGCAAGAGATCTGAATTGCAGACTAGTGTTGGATTAGTTGCTGTACTGATAAGTTATGTTAGGCATAAGGGCTACAAAAGATAGCTGTTAGACTAGTATACACCTGGCTGGGTAGGCTCCATGAGCTACCTTCAGCCCTGGTGAGCCTTAGATCCTCTGTATTTGGTGACAAGTATTAAAACTGCACTACTGCCATGTAGTTCTCTATTTATGTTATATTAGAGAAGGACTAAAAAATATTTTTCTATCATGTTTTTAATTATTGGGCCAGAAATCTGTTTTTATTTTTTCTTGACAAATACTTCTAAAATAGTTCAAATATATACAGGCATTTTATAAAAGCAACAAATATAGTGCATACCACTGCCTTTATTTAGTTTTGGATTCATGTGTAAACATATAGCTTTTATTCATTCTGGGCTTTACAAGGAGTCAAGCGAGTTAGGGAGGTTTCCCCACTACTCCCTTGCCATTATGCAATAAGGTAAAGAGAATTCTGGGGAATTATAATTTAATTTTGCATTTCTGGTATGTTAATTAGAAATTTCCAGCAGTAAAGGCGGCGGCCAGATGATCAGGTGATCATGGCTGCCTCCATAAGGCACATACAAAATGGAAGACCACAGTTCCCCTTTAACTTAGTCCTCAACCTGGGTAGTATTTACGAGAGGGGGTGGGCTTGGTAGCCTGTGGGTATTGTTTTCCTTTCAGTTCCTCCAGGTTTAAGAGCTGCATCTGTTCACAGCTCTTGATGTAAAGCTCCGGACAAAGAATTCTGATCAGTTATATTTAGCTTTCTTTGCTAATTACATAAAATATCTTAATCAAAACTGCAGAATGTGAGGATTGTAAATATGTGTATAAGTGTCATCTAATCTAGCGCCTAGGCAATAAGCCTGCAATGAAACACAAATTTATTCTAATTAAATTCCATCTTGATTGCCATACAATTGGCGAAAACACTCCAGAAAATTCATTCTTCTGAATAACGCAACAGGTGACTGGGCACTGTGCCAAGGCTACACTGTGAACAAATTATTTTCAGCAGGTAAGAGACTATGTTGAACATTAGTTGGGGTATGGGCTACACACTCTATGTTCACTAAGGTGATACATGGGTCAAAATGGTGGCTATACATAGGTCAATCTAAAGATAAGGGTGCGAAAAGAGGTGGGGTTTTGCTGATTACAAAGCTCTGTAATATATAAATATGTGTATGAATATGAAGACAGATTGGATACAATTACGCACACTAGAGAAAAGGCTCTTGCATGAGGATATACTAATGGGCTGTACAATAAATCTTGGACATTGTTCACCAATAGAACATATCAGAGGACACACAGACATCCCTTAAGAATGGAAGAAAAATGTTTGGAAAGGGTTTTTCACTGTGAGAAAGGTGAAATCATGGAACTGTCTTCCATTGGACGTGGTGATGGCAAGTTCTTAAAAAAGTTTCTAAAAACAAAGAATGTTGCATGTTACTGGTATTGATCCATAAAGTGGAGTTGATTCAGGGATATTTCTGATTGCCACTTAGAGTCAGGCGGGAGAATTTTTTTCCCCTTCATACTGGGGCATTTTTTGCCTTCCTCTGAATCAACAGTTGGGCAGGAAATTATTACTGAATAGGTTGAACTAGATGGGTGTATGTCTTTATTCAACCTTAAAGGGCATGTCCATCCCCAAAACTAAAATTTAACCTACTACTGGCCTCACTGTGTAGTGTTCAAAAATCCTCACCTTACCCCTCTGCTCCAAACGGTTCTCCTGTAATGTCTGTTCAAAGTCCCAGAAATTAAAGAGTAGGAGCCATTTCTGGTGTAATTTGTTTCTGCCTCTGACTTAGTTTGGCTTAGCAGCTATACTGATAAGTTGTAGTCTTGTATTTAGGCATAAAGGCTACAATAGTTGGCTGTTGGTCTAGTATATATCTGACTGGGTAGGCTCAACGAGCTCCCTTCAGCTCTAGTGAGCCTTAGATCCTCATTATTTGGTAATAAGTATTAAAACAGCGCTACTGCTGGATAATTCAATATTTATGTTATTTTAGAGCAGGTCCTATCAAAAAATCTTTATATCTTACATTTTTTTAATTAATGAACTAGAAAACTGATTTTTTTTTCTGGTCAATTTCCTTTATATATATTTTTAAAATCAATCAAATATATTGCATACCACTGCCTTTTATCGAAAGCTCGGGGTACGTGCTTTCTGTGATCGTCACCACAGTGCAACAAACGTGCAAGTGGATCGGGATCCATCTGACTCCCTCTTATGCCCATAGCTGTTAAGCCGTAGGGCTAGAGGGAGACAACTGAGGTCCCTTCAGCCGGTAGGCGTCAGGAACCACCATACTCGCCCTCCCTTTCTGCTCCCAGCTGCCACCAGGAAGCTTCCAGGGGGGGTTCACATGGGAAAGGCCTGAAGGTCCTAAAAAGAACCCAGGCAATCCCGCCACAATACGTGAACAAACAAAAAAACACAAAATAAGTGCTGTGTGTTTCTAAGTGCTAAGTGTTTAATAAATAGGGGAGGGGGTGAATTTAATAAAAGGTGACCTAATTAAAGGCCCAGGCCTTTCAGCCTGAGATATAAAAATTTTTCCGCCATAGCCGAAGCTATGACAGGAAAGTGATGGGAGTGCTATACACACGTGCTCCCAGTGCACAGTAGTGCTGGAGGGAAGCCCGAGCTTTCGCACTCCCCTGCCTCAAGGCTTCGACCAGGCTCCGCATCATCTCAGTACCAGGCGGGAGCTTGGGGGGTGTCACCCCCCTCTCAACCATGCACTGGCCAGGATTGGATGCTTCACACAGTCTTATTCCGAAAGACAGGGAAGTGGTGCTTCTGCTTTTGTCAGATCATAGTGCAGTGTGCAGACCTGCCCTTACATTACTGGGGGACTGACCGCCAGTGACCAGAGGCAGCCCCTTTTCTCTGTAAGAACAGATACTACACTTGATCTTAGCCAAAAGGCCGAGAAGCGATATTGCATACCACTGCCTATATATATACATTTAGTATTCATGTGTAAACATATAGCTTTTATTCATTCTGGGCTTTGAAAAATAAGATTTACAAGGAGTCAAGCGAGTTAGGGAGAGTTTTCCCCACAACTCCCTTGCTCATTATGCAAATAAGGGAAAAGAGACTTCTGGGGAATTATAATTTGATTTTGCATTTCTGGTATGTTAATTAGAATTTCCCAGCAGAAAAGACAGCAGTGAGCATGCTCCAACCCTAAACCAAGGCAGCGGTCAGATAATCAGGTGATCAATGGCTGCCTCCATAAGGCACATACAAAATGGAAGACCACAGTTCCCCTTTAATTTTGTATTTCTGGTATGTTAATTAGAATTTCCCAGCAGTAAAGGCGGCAGCCAGATGATCAGGTGATCAATGGCTGCCTCCATAAGGCCAATACAAAATGGAAGACCACAGTTCCCCTTTAACAATGAACTCTGCTAATTTCTGAATAAAAACGTATCGCAGACAGACCTGAACAGTAAATATCCTGTCAAGCAGCACATAATGATTTTTCCCTCCAGTCAGTGTAAATCCCGGTCTCTATGATGACTTTATGTTCAGTTCAGCTCAGGAGACCTCTTGGGGAGAGCGAGTCTGAAATATCTGTGCAAAGAATGTGTCCCAGGGGAGGGAGGCTGAGAGGTGAGGTGAGGTGAGGTGGGGTGGGGGTGTAGTGTATGAGATTATGCTTTTGGGTTTCTTGAATCTGTAAGAAAAAAATGGGGACCAGTCTGGAATGTATTTCAAAGAGAGATTTGTGGGGCTAAAGGCAGGTTATACCTGAAAGAATAGGGTGGATTATATTGAATAATGTACCCCCAACTGTAAATTATTAGGATATTAGTGTAACCTCGGAGTTTCGTGTCCTGTGTGGCCTCGTGGCCTCTGGCTTTTATATGGTCACGGAACTCCTCAGTGTAATTATCCTTAAAATTTACAGTAGGGGGTACATTATTTACTATGTTATCCCCCCCCCCCATATCTTTTTTTAACTGTATCTTCCCAATGCACCTAGAGAGGCTAATGAAGTGTGTGATCACATCTTTGCTACATTAACAAACATTTCAATGCTATCTAAACATCTAGATATCATGGAAGTCATATTAATGTTTGTATTACTACCTGATATGATGATCAAGCTGATATTTGCCATTCACAGTTATTCACCTTGAGGATCAGTTATGAAACAGAGAACATGTCGTGATAAAACTGTGTGTCTACATAAAACTGAATCTGAGCAAGTGTAAATGCCACAGTGAGAGTATACTGATTCCTTTCAGCATTATATTTTATTATATATAGATCACATCAGCCACGCTACTTCATTTACTGTAAGTTGAGAATTTAAATCTGTTTTAAAGGGCTCTCTCTATATGTTTTGAGTCTGACCAAATAACCAGCAAACAAACAAGGATAGTTTTGGGATACTGGTTAAAAAGTGAATTACTTTTTTCATTTTCAAAAAACTGTGCCGCATGTTCATATTGCCATGCATGCACACTCTAACCCTTCCTCTGCCTGCCATCATATATCCTTCTGCCACACTGCCAACGTAAGTTATAACTTAATATTACCAGCCACTGTGGGCAACTTATATGTACCAGTCTGTGTGGGCAACTTGCATGTACCAGTCACTTTAGGCAATTTGCATGTACCAGTCACAGTGAGAATCTTTCATATACCAGTCACTGGAAGCAAAGTGTATGTATCATCTCTGTGGGAAACTTATATGTACCAGTCTCTGTGGGCAACTTGCATGTACTAGTCTCTGTGGGCAACTTGTATGTACTAGTCACTGTAGGCAACTTGTATGTACTAGTCACTGTAGGCAACTTGTATGTACCAGTGACTGTGGGCAATTGTATGTACCAGTCTCTGTTTAGGGGCAGGGACTGGTAAACTAGAGGGCTGACCTAACAGTGGGTGGTGAACTGGAGGGCTGACCTAACATTGGCTGGTAAACTGGAGAGCTGACCTAATAGTATCTGATGAACTGGAGGGCTAACCTAACAGTTTCTGCTTTACTGGAATGCTAATTTATTCCTCTTTTAAATCTCCCTAGCAATAGCAACTCTTTTTCCCCCCCAGTTTAGTAGGTTTTTAAAATGCCTTTGATACCCCCCATTATACAGTTAAAATTTTAAACAGTTCTTGTTTTTGCCATTTACACATTTCAGCATATTATAGTCTGTTTTCCCCATATAAAAAAGGATGTGGTTTGGGCTTTGACCTATGTTGGGTGGCAGGGTTAGGGCCCCAGGCTTTTTGTGCTTGTAGAATTCTGAGATGTAAATCTGGCCTTGGCTATATGTATACATTTTCTATTCCCTGCATTTGTACAAGTATATTTGTCTCTGAATAAAGAGAATGTTACATATGAGTCACATCCAAATAAAACGAGATGCAATTTTTTCTTGAGTTACTCAACATTTTCTTTGGAAATAGAAGGCCTGCATATCCTTAGTTTTTATCAAATCTACCAAGGCCATTATGGAACAATATGATGAAAACATATTTTCTGTTTCACTGTGAACTGTGAAAATCTTTTTTGAAATATTACTACATATGATAAGATTTTATCTAGCATATATCAGTGGGTTTTCCACAATGTGTAGAGGTATCAAAAGAATATTGAAGGCTTAAAGAGAGCTTTAAATTAAAACACTTTCCTCCTGATTTTCAACCCAGCTAATTTAAATGATTTTCCAATTCCATTTCTTTGTAATTTGTTAATAAAAATATATTTTTAACCAGAGATAACTGCAGGAGTACTCATAAGGGTAGTGGTGTTGTGGGCAGAGTGCCTCCTGTGCCGCTACCCTTACAATAGAAGTTAATGGTAATCAGAAGTGTGCCGCCATTGACTACTATTAGACAGGACCGATGCACCCTAAACATTAGCCTACTTCATGGGCGTTGGGGCCCTGTCTGCTCTTAATTCAGTATAATAAAAAGAAACCCATTGGAGAATTCCTCTTTCACCAAATATTTATACCAAATATTTTATAAATAAGATGCTTCCAAGGTCAGACAGTGGAAAATTTGCTTTAGCCTGGAACTTGAACAATAATGTTATTTTGTAAACCAATTGTTAGAAAGCATGAACCCAATTTACTCTAACTATGCCCAGATGCAACCATGACATTTCAAAGTTTACCAAACTGGGTCCAAGCCAAACTCAATTCCGGTCTGAAATCCATAACTTTTCTTGGCTTTATTTGTGTTCTCTACATTATATTTAAATATACTGAATTAGCTTTTATATTTTACATATTTTAAGTCTATATTTTGATGGCTGCATTACAGCTACATCTTAAACCACTTATACATGTTTCTCGTATATGTGTAGCAGTGTATGCTATATAACTTTTTACACAGGACTTTGTATACAAATTAAAGAAAAGGCTTTTGAACTGATTACTTCACAGAGGCTGGATCAGGAAATGCCAATCATTATTAACACATTTGGAGGTGGAGTGTAAGGGTACATAAAAGGGTGGTTGTGTTGTTTGGAGCCATTATATGGTACAACGTTTGTAAAAGCACTTCTATACCTAGTCATTTTACCTGTTAAAATAAATGTCACACTGATTGAAAAAAATAATACTCAGGATAAGACGCGGTGTTGCCCTTTTAAAAATCGAAATATCTTCAAATGTTAGACTAATGTCATATTCCCAACAAACTCCCCTTTCAACCTCTGGTACATATACTGAAAGATATTTTTGATCTGCAGTTGTAATAATCTATTTGGCAGTTCCTCGTGCTGACCTTGCTATATGTCATTGTTTTAGGAGCTTTTCTTTTTATACTATGGGAATATAAAACATTTTGTATTCTCCACCAAGGACTGTCGTATCCACAAGCTATGCAGTTCTGCACACATTACCTTTTTCTTTTCCTCAATTAACTGTAGAAGCAAATTATATTAACAACAGGTTTTCAAAAACCCGCCTAGTCTATTGCTGGCAAATTATTACTTTTACATTTCTAATGGCAATACTCAGATGAGATCATTATTAACATTACTTTTGGTGGCACACTTATATCTTTTTATCTAATAGAGTTCTACATTAAAATTAATTATAATATATAAGTATGTAACAATTTTACAGTATGTATTGTTGTTTAGGGGCTGCTTGTTTCCTTTTTCCCCAGGTTTGAAAGAACCTAAAATATCCATTATGTTGTCACTTTAATATGCCCTAAAGCATCAAAGTAGCTGTATCCAAAATGCTATTATCAGTGTGCTTCACCAATCAGAAACTTTCTGCATAATTAGCCACATAGGCTGCTATGCTGCGCTTAAAGGAGAACTGTTATCCCGTTTTTGTAAAGTTCACAACAAACTGTCTAATTGTTCCTTAACCCCTGCAAAGCTTTCTGAAGCTTTAAATATAAAAAAAATCAAAAACACATACTTTAAAATCGCCTTATAAAGTCCAAACTTGGGCGCCGCCATCTTGGATCCATCCCTTCCTTTTGCCAAAAACTACAATCCCAGCATGCAATTTCCTGAGCTGGTGACATCACAAGCATTTTCTATTGGCCGCTCGGCACTACAGGGGGACGGATGCGGAGGCGTGGCCTAACAAACAGGACGCCTCTGTTAGAGGAGGGAGGACGGAGGATGATCGGAATACAAACTACCTTTATGAATGGATTTTTTTGTATATTATAACACATTGTTAAAAATAATAATGTTGTTAAAAATACTTAATATTTATTACATTTTTAATTATTAATATGTAAATAACGATGTTGTTAATGTGTATATGTGCATGATTGGTGCTGTGAGTGGTGTGAATGTCGTTATAGTGCGTGATTGGTGCTGTGAGTGTGGTGAATGTCATTTAAGTGCATAAATGGTGTTGGGATGCGTGCAAATGTCGTCATGTGGTGAATGGCGTTGCGGATGCGTGCAATATCGTTTTAAGTGCGTGAATGGGTTGTGCGTGAATGGTGTTGCGGATGCGTGCGAATGTCGTTTTAAAGGGCAACTATAGTGGCCAAATTCAAACTTTTAAAAACCTCATACTATTAAACTATACTTCATCCATCCATCAGGATCTCCAAACGAGCGGCCGTTTTGCCCGATAGTGCCCATTCACGGCACGATTATCGCCGACCTGCGATCACACGTGTGTATAGTAAGCAGGATACGCGTGTACTGGCAAATCAAGGAGAAAGTTCGAAGAAATCTCTACCAGTACCCATTTGGATCTGGGATGTAAGGTAAGGATTTTATTACACTACAGAGTGGGGCCAGTAGTGGGGGGAATTATAGTTTTGGGGGTGGGATATCTGCAGTATCTAATGGGAATCTAAAGTCATGCCCTTAAGCCAATATCTCAATAAACTCTCAGAACTCGGTAATCAAGAAAAAACTTTATCCCACTCTCTCCACACACATGAAAAGCCATAAATGAAGTTATATGGTAACAAACTTGTTTGTACAGAGCCTGACAGACAGATTCATGTAATTAGCAGGGCTGCATTATTGTAAATTGATTTTATACTGATCATTCTAACTCAGACTGGCTACAGGTGTTTACCTGATAACCTGTGGCTCTCTATATGTTTTCAAAATACAACCCCAACCATTCCCTGACTGCCCTCTGCTATTAGAGAGTATCTTTAGGGTAAATGGTGATAGATATAATTCAACCTACACCAACAATAACTTTGTTCAAAGCCAGTGAATTTGATCAGGCATGGCAACTAAATTCTGAGAGAACTTTATGAAAACTTTTTTTTTTTATCATTAAGCACCAAACAATCATTTATTGATGGAGCAAAACAGAGAGCAGCCACACTGCAACTACAGGCACCAAAACTAATGCATTTGAAAGCTCAGTTAGGCACCAGACATCTCGATAGTTGCTATGTTGCAGAACAAAATAGCAGCATCTGCTACTCTTAAACAGAACTAGAATTTGCTGAAGGCCTCTGGCGTTTTATACTGTCTCCTTGGCACCACCCCCAACATAGATTGGTAATAAACAAGAGCCAATCAGATTTAAGATTTGTTTTGGACCAATCAGATTTTGAGGGTGTGTTTTGAGACACTTTAAAACTTCATGAACTCCTCAGAGCAGCTCAGTTTGTAATCAGCAGTCAAACTCAGGGTCTTGCTTTGTATTTAGGTTAGAGATTTGGAAGTAAGTGGCTGGTAATTTAGTTGGACTACAGCAATGAATAATCTTTGCTCCTAGGTTTATAGTGTCATTGTGTAGCAGTCCATAAACAGACATACATGTTGAATAAAGTATAAAATAGATTTTTGTTTGCAGAACTAGTTTGCTTTACTTTAATCAAATATCTGCAAAATTGTGAGCAAGCCCAATAAATATGCAGTTGCACTACTAGTTCCACCATTCCCTGACAAGCACTCTCAAACAGCTAGCAGTGCAGTTAGGGGTTGTACATGAAATATGCGTCAAGGCTGTCAGAATCACTGCAGTATAATACAATCAGGTTGTAATTAACGCAGCCCTGTTACTTACTTAATTATAAGTGTCCCCCAATTATGAGTGATTTGATAAACTAAATATATATCCACTAACAATTTATTGCTAGGCCCGAGCAGGGATTTCCAACCTGTGGCCCTCCAGATGTTGGAAAACACTACAACGCCCAGCATTCCTCCATTGCAGAAAACCAAGTATTCCTTGTTTCTCTGCAATGGAGGAATGCTGGGCGTTGTAGTTTTCAAAAATCTGGAGGGCTGCAGGTTAGAAATCCCAGACCCAGCTTGGCATAGCCGGAAAAACCAACTTGGATACCGCATTTACGAAATATGTGATTGGTAATGCACGTGAATGGCGGCAACGAAAGAGTTACTATGTTATGTAACATAGTAACTCTTTCGTTGCCGCCATTCCCGTGGCAGGACGCACATAAGTAAAGACCTTTCAAATGAGCAAAAAAAATATCAAAGTTTATTGCAAGCACTTTCTGTACATTCTCTTAAAGGTAACAGGTTATAAAGGACATCTATACTGAAACAATGGTTATCTTTAGATATCCAATCGAACTATCTTCTGTAGTGTGCAGTTTTGCTATAACTGGAATGGACACAGTGTTCATGCAAATCATGTGAATTGCATGATGGGAAATTCCCTTTCCAATGCTGCCTCTTAGTAATTACTGAGCATGCTTGCCCTTATAGACTGTCGGCGACAGTGGTTGGGATCATGGGATTTGGCAGGACTGTGGAGCCATCCGCCCCTTAACTATTTGTTACTTCTTTTGATGAGAATGAGAACGGTGTATGCTAGAGAGGTGGTTCAGGACTCGTTTTACAGGGTAATACTTATTGCCCTTTTCTTTACAGACAACTTGTTTTGGGACCACAGTTCTCCTTTAATAAAACAAGTAAAACCAACTTAAACATTTCCAGTTGTGTAACTCATTTATTTTTATGACACAGACAAACTCTTCTTGTGCAGAAAAATTAAAAATTGCAATGCAAAGCAACAATACATATTATTATTTTATTGACCATGAATTAGGGGGAGGGGTGATGTCTACAGAATGTAGAAAAGTCAGGAAAAATTTTGATCTGTGGCTTAATAATAACTGAAGTGAATGGCAACGAGGTAAGGGAGAGTGGAGAATGAACTGCTAAAACAGAAAAATAAAGAAAATGCAAACAATAACTTCAGAAGCATGAGCATTCAATGTCAGAAGGTTGCTGTAAAGTTGAGCTGGTATAGTAAGCACTATACACCAGGCCATCTTTAGTCAATACAATCAGAGACATGTACCGACAATCAGAGACATGTACCCCCAGCTGCCTTCTTACTCCTGATCCTGGCCCTTGATGTTCCATACTCACAATATACAGTATGACAAAAACCTGCAAAAAGATCAGATGTGACAAGCAGGGGCGTATCTAGGGTCTAAGAAGATCAGGGGCACTTTTGGGCACCCCATGTGCCATGCCCCTTTCTCCGCCCCCAATTAGGCCACACCCACTATGTACTTATAGAGATTACCAAAAAGATACAGACAGATAGACAACCACAAACATAGATACACAGCCCGATAGTGATAAACAGACAGAAAGACAGTGAAATAGACAGACAGAGATAGAGATCAGAGAGTTGGACAGAGAGACACAAATTAATGACACAAAGGCACAGTAAACTGGCAATTTCATTATATACTGGTAGCAATTTGGTCATTTTAAACTTACTGTTGTGTTCAGTTGTAGTCAGATGCTTGCCCACACCTTTGGCCAGGGAGACCTTCTTGTACCTTCTACATGGATCTCTTATTCAACACAAACGTGGCAACGTTTCGGCCCTGTGTATATATACACACACACACACTATGGCATAAAATACTGTCCATTTTTATTCTAGACATGTTACAATCGGTACTTTGCTTAACCGATTTCCTGTCAATAGATTAACAGCCAACAGTTGAACATGCATGCACCATATTTGCTGCATATTTGCTGCAGATGGCACTTGTAGCATAAAAGCCAAGTTCCCTCAGTTTAATTTGGGGAATTTAAATTGTAAAAAAAGAGTTTGATCAGCAAAATTAACAACAGGTTTTGTATCTGAAAAATAAAAATCCGTTAAACATTCAACAGCGATTATTACCATAAATTGTTTTGGACTTTTTCTGTCTTAGAAGGATGTAAACAAATGGCAGTATTGTGCTATATAGTACTATTAATATATTAAAGCTTTACTTTGTATACTAAGATGGACCGGTCTTTGTTTTTATTTAAATGCTGAGTGGAATAAGATTTAACATAGGCCACAAGATTCAGTGTATTTTTAACTATTTCAGGAATACTGTAATAAATAAAAATTGAGTGAAATGTGCTAAGCAAATTGGATGGATTATATATCTCAAAATGAACTTAAGGTAAATCATCTATGCTACTCCCAAAATATAACAAAAGATTGCATTTCTTCGTAATTATTATAGTATATGTTGCATTGAGTCAGATGGTTTAATTTTAAGCCATTTAAGATAAGCATTGTAGATTTTAAAAGGTCGTTCGCACCTCAAAAACACATGTATTCAGTGATGCCCTGAAACTCATTTAATTGGAACCCATACTTCTAAAAAGTTTAATTTATTGGTAATATACAGCACTTAAAACCTTAAAGCCACCATGCAAGGTTTTAAAGACAGAGTAAAAAATATTAAGGTCTTTGTTATTTCTGGACACTAATTGACTGTTTCTGTGCAGTTGTTTCTATGGCTCGAGGGGGCTATGCTAAGATGTTTAGCTGTAAAATATGACAGAGGATAAGACCAGCATATTAAACTAATAAACCTTGTAAGTGCTAGTTTTACAAAAAGTGGGTTTCATCGGGTTGCATGCATAGAGTGTGGAGGAAAGTGAGAAAATATGAATTTGTTATAGTCATATGTATAGTGATAGCACAAGTTACTTGTTTAACCTACCAAAACCTACCATGCAAAATCATGTAACTTTCCATAATGTTCCTATTATTTTAAACCCCTTATCCTCATGTGTAATAGTTGCTTTGGTGTTAAATAGCCCATCTGCTTTCTCTCAAGGTTCCCTCGTTTTCTCTCATCTTCTTAACTCCCTTTAATGTTTTCTTGTATGCATTTCTTTAGTTGTCCTTTGTTATTTAGTATCTTAGTCTTAGTGATATTTGTTTGGCTTGTTTTATAACCCACCTTTTGTTTTTGCCTTGAATATCCATTGCCTACCTTTCCTCATTTATGTATTCATTATTTACCCCAATTGGAGGTTGAGGGTGAAGCATGGGTTTCTGCAGTTATTTTTGTCCTAGGCTAGAATAAAAACATTATCAACCCAACCCTAAAAATGTAGGGTTTTTACATTGTGCTCTTACCCGAGCAATTCTTTTTAAGATGCTTTTGTCAGTTCATTCATTCAATATCTGTTTCACTGTTAACCGTAAATATTAATTACACAGATACATACACATCAGGCCTTGCCCTGAAGATCTTACAATATAAGCACATTTATTTGACACATACAACCTATCAGTATGTCTTTATGATTGTGGGGGAAACCCATGAGTGCCTGGAGGAAACCCACCCAAGCATAGGGAGAACATACAATCAGATGTGTCCAATGGTGGATTCGAACTCAGGACTTCAGCGCTAACCACTGAGCCACCGTACTGCCCCTTAACCTAGAATTACAACTTAAACATGGTCTCTCTTCTCCACATCAAAGACCTACACAGCTCACTGCAACTAGCTTGGTAATTAGAAATGAATTTGGCTACATTAGTTTAGAGCAGTTTTTATATTTTATTCTTTCAAGTACATAGCTCTAAACAGGTTCTTATAAATCCTAATTACTAATGTTAAAATGAGTGATCATTCTATAAATAGCTATTTATAATAATTTCCCTTTCTCAACTGTTTCTGATCGTTTTCATCTTTGGGTTTTCTTTTTATTCTTTTAAACATTTTTTTTCCACGCTATGTTTCTGTTTTATTTTCTCATAATAACTAAAGGATTGTGCCATATTTCCCAACCCAGAATGCTTCCAGGCCACTCATAAAACCAACCAGAATAGGCTTGAGGGATAGGAAATTATCAATCAAACCTACATTGTGAAAGGAGTAATAATTATTCCACTCTGCTTTTAACTATTCCAGATCCATTGCATGCTGTTTAAACCAAAATATTTGGTTTAATTATTACACCAGGTTCAAATTTCAAGTTTAAAACAATTCTTGGATACAGCCCTGTAAAGCTATTAAGATATATTATAAAGAGCTTTTCTGAAATTAAGCTCAGAATGAGGGAATTGTAGTTCAGATGAGGGAATATGGCTTTTCCCCCTTGAGCCTGCATAACAAGCATGCTCGGCTCTTTGCCTGAGACATATATTCTAGAGTTACCACTGAACACTAACACACAATTCATGGAAATTCATTTTTGGACATTTGAAATCCCCTAGGAATGTTAAATTAAAGGCCACTTTCCGATATGACTTTTCCCACCAATCTTTGATGGACTCCTGTTGTAATATCATTGTAATATATTTTAGTTTTCAGATTGGGTGAATCCACTTTTATGACCCACTGTGGTATTATAACTAAATCAGAGTTTGCCAACCATTATTTGTTTCATATTATAATCGCAATAAATACTATTGCCAGCCATGTAAGTACAACCTTTTGGTCTCAGAATTCTATCCTTATAAATTCCAAACATCACTACTCCCATTGGCTATGGTTTCTAAATAACACACCACTCTTTTCACTAGATTCTTTAACCTCTGTATGCTGGATTGTTCATTTGCTCTATCACAGTTAATTATTTCTGTGATCAAGATCTGTTGTTGTGCCCCTGTAGCATGGTCTTCAACAGCTTTGCCTGTGCTATAAGTTGGAAACCACTGATGTTAACTAGCATTGTTTCCAAATGCACATATCTGTTTGTGGCCTTTACCCTTTACCATCACTATGTGAAAATACATTCGTGTTTATTTTATTCCCTTGTGATTTTACTACATTTTATTCTCCTTCCCAAACAGGTGGTAGTCAATGCCTTGGTTGGTGCCATCCCTTCCATTATGAATGTGTTGCTGGTCTGCCTTATTTTTTGGCTGATTTTCAGTATCATGGGTGTGAACTTGTTTGCCGGGAAGTACTATTACTGCTATAATGAAACAGAAGAAGCCATGTTTTTAATTGATGCGGTGGATAATGAAACAGAATGTGAAAAACTTATTAACCAAAACTATACAGAGGTTAGATGGAAAAACGTGAAGATAAACTTTGACAATGTCGGAGCTGGATATCTTGCATTGCTTCAAGTTGTGAGTTTTTTATTTTTGTCTATAATGTGAAACCTAAAGCTTGCAAAATCCTTTGCCTATATGTATTTATTTTGTTAATATATATAAATTTGACTTAAATGGAGCTTACATCACTAGCAGCAAGGGAAGAAGCCCTTCTTCCCATTGGATAGATCCCAGACTGAGGCAAAGCTTGGAAACTACAGTTGTCCTTTAAATTATTGAAATTATTTCAAAGTTGTCTATAATACTTTGTTTTCTCTAAATCCTCAAGCTAATAGGAAGGCAGTCTTAATGGTAACATTAATGGTAACTAGAGATGTCCGAACTTCGCAAAATCCGGTCCGCTCGAGGATCCGCGAATTTTCGAAAAAAGTCGAAAATTCGAAAAGCCACGAGCGGACCCATTAAAATGAAAATATCCTCGAAAATACGAGATTTTCTCGTATTTTCGAAAATTTTCGAAAATACGTACTGCCGAAAATACGAGTAATCCTCGTAATTTTCGAAAATACGAGAAATCCACGGATCGGAAGGCAGAAAATCCGGAAAAAAATATCCGCGGCGGATCCGGGTTCGGATCCGCGAACCGGCTATCCCTAATGGTAACATGTCGACTTGTACAATATGTACATGTACAATAAGCCTTCATATCTTTCTTCATGTAGTAAATTGCTGTTGCGCTATTACAGAGAGTTTGAAAGAACTCTCCATTTACAGCCAACCAGCCTGCCTTTTGATAGTTTTACCAACACAATGCACCCAGAAACCGTAATCCAGTTTTTTTAAAACCAAAAACCAAAGATACTTCTTATGATTGCTTTCTTTCAGTCTATTTGAACAATGGGATATACTTACTGGGGTCCTCTGCTGCTATTGAATAGCTGAAGGCTTAGTAGCTACTGGAGGTTAAAATCACCAACACCTCATGATTATGTGTGACTAGCATTAACAGACCCTGGAATCCTTCATCAAAACTTTTTTCTGTTTACTTAATGGCTTAATGGCTTACAGGAATCACAGTGATTAATATAAAAAACACCTTAAGAAAGCCACAGTGACTTTATTGTAGTTGTTTTATGTATAGTGATTAGAATAGGGGAAAGTTCTACCACAGATATATTATTATTATATTTCCAACTTGGAAAAATGAGCTTCTACATCTGACCATTAGGTGGAACCATAGTAACATGAATCGATATACACTGCAAAATTACAGGACATACTGTAGAAAAGAAAAGCAATGTCAAAATATTAGTAGCAACATACAATTCATATGCTAATTATATAGAAAGATAAAATAACGGTTTGTATATTGTTCTACTCAATAATTTGGATATCTACCTTTTAAGGTTTTTACATTTTTTATCTGAAACGTTCAGTTCCTCTGGACTGACAGCCAAGTGAATAACCGCACCTTATTATACTTTTGTGACTTATATTATAACCATTAATTACAATATTATTGTGGTTTATGGAGGTGAATGAAACTGGCGAGTTTTGTTCCGACAGCGCTTCTGCGGAGCCTTTTAAAATACCAAAAATCTGCTTCAAACCCAATTGAATCTGAATTTTCGAACTTTCAATCACAATTTTCAAATATTCAATTTTCTAACAGAATTTTTGATCATAATTTAAAAATTTTTGATTTTCTATTTGATTTTTCCAATCACAAGTTCTGTGTTTCAAAAATTCTGTCAGATCCATGGATTTTCTAAACCATTAGTTCCAAATTGAAACAAGATTTTTTTTCTAAATTGCCATTCATCCCCAGTGGGTTATTATCACTTATTAAAGATGTTTGGATTGATGAACCTGTATTATTCTGCCTTTTCCAACAATTTGTCCCAAGATTGCAGACATCTGAATGTAATTTTGATTAGACATAGGTCTCTGAACACAAGTCAGTATCAGTCAATATCAAAGAGTTTTTTTTTTCCTTTTTTGTAGGAATCTATCAAATTGGTCCCTCTATCACAATGATTATGCTAAACTGGGCCCAAGGAAGAAAGAAATAATTTTTTAGACGTTTATTAAGGTGTCTATTAAATTATTTATAAATTGTTTCTATAAAGGCACAATACCCATATAAGTAAATATAAATGCCCATTATGATGTTCACAGAACTTATTATTCCAGCTACCCATTGCATTACCAGTATATATCATTCCTTTCCCCTGGCCCCAGTATGTGTAAAAACTGTTTCCTTTCTATGAAAGTGAAGACATATTGGATATAAAGTAATAATAATTACTATATAAGTAGTATAATTCTCTACTACTTTTTATGAAAGCACAGCTTATTCCTCTGTCACTGCATGGCTAATGGATTCAGTATTAAGATCATGAAAAGCAATAAGCATTATTTGTTCTACTGTGCTCTCTTAAACCCCCGTACAGTCAATTACATCTACCCCATCTTCCATAGATTTTAGCATTAAGATCGACCACACAAAGTGGGAAGTTTCTATTAATTCTTCTGATCAAAAAACTATATGTATGCCTAGCTTTACCAAATCTAGCACTACACATTAATGTAGTGCTAAATAAATTCCAAAGTCTTCCCCTTACATACACACCCTTCACTTAAAACCAGGGGCGTATCTAGGGTCTAAGAAGATCAGGGGCACCTTCGGGCACTTTATGTGCCGCGCGCAGCGCGCCGAAAATTTTTAGGCCACGCCCTTTCTCCACCCCAATTAGGCCACACCCACTATGTACTTATAGAGATTACCAAAAAGATACAGACAGATAGACAACCACAAACATAGATACACAGCCCGATAGTGATAAACAGACAGAAAGACAGTGAAATAGACAGACAGAGATAGAGATCAGAGAGTTGGACAGAGAGACACAAATGAATGACACAAAGGCACAGTAAACTGGCAATTTCATTATATACTGGTAGCAATTTGGTCATTTTAAACTTACTGTTGTGTTCAGTTGTAGTCAGATGCTTTCCCACACCTTTGGCCAGGGAGACCTTCTTGTACCTTCTACATGGACCTCTGCCCCTATCTATCTCTATCTGTCCCTCTCTCTCTGTATGTCTATCTATCTGCCTCTTGCTTATCTATTTAACTATGTCTATCTGCTTCTTGTCTATCTCTCTGTCTTTATCTATCTATCTAACTCTGCTATCTATCTATCTATGTAACTGCTATCTATCTATCTATCTAACTCTGCTATCTATCTAACTCTGCTTTCTATCTATCTATCTAACTGCTATCTATCTATCTATCTATCTATCTATCTATCTATCTATCTATCTATCTATCTATCTAACTGCTATCTATCTATCTATCTATCTATCTATCTATCTAACTGCTATCTATCTATCTATCTATCTATCTAACTGCTATCTATCTATCTATCTAATCTGGCTTGGCTCTGCACTGCACTGCTACCTACCTGTCCCTGGATTCCCTCCGATAACTCTCTCTTGCGCTGGCGCGCTCGTGACATCGGCGCGCCGGCATTGCGCATGACGTCATTGTGTGCGACTGCGCCGGCTGCGCGACGTTCCCAGAGGTTCGCGCAGCCGGGAAATCTGGAAGTTCGGGGCACTTGCAGGGGGCACAGGCAGCGAAAACATTCGGGGCACTTTGCCAAACATCCGGGGCACGTGCCCCGAATGTTTTAACGTAGATATGCCACTGCTTAAAACTTCTGCAGCTGAAAGAAAATCTTGTGTTATTCAAGATAACTGCTGCCAGAGCTGCTTACCTTCCCATAGCAAGGCAGTTTCACTTCCACAATAACACAAAATCACAGGGTGAATGCTTTTGGCTGTAGCTCACTGACTGGTGGCACAGTTCATATCCACTGCACATGCTCCCTACTCTTGCTGAGTCTCAGCTTCTGGGATGAGCTGGGTACAAAGAGAGGAAAATGCATACTAAGGGGCATATTTATAAATGGGCGTTAACTTTTCACGGCCGAGTTTACCGCCGTTTTGGCCAAAATCTCTATTAACGCAATTTATTAAAGGACCGAGAAATGTTAATGAGGCATTAATGTTGCATCAGTTACCGCTTGCTTCTATTTATAAAGTGCCAGAAACTGATGCGCGGCGACCTTAAAGGTGGCGAAAACAGCCGAGATCAACGGGGGTCGGGTCGAGGGCCACGGGAGGCACGCCCACCTCACTGCAGGTGGTCGCATTCACCAGAGGGGAGCGGCTGGGGCGTACGCCCATCCTGCCCTTGCCCCCCTCCCAGACCCCTGCCCCGTACTCTTGTGGGGATGGGAGGGACTTGCTGGGAGGGTTGGAGGGACCCTCCAGTGGGGTCTTGATAAGAGCCTTTTGGGGCTTAGGGGGCCCTGCAGCTCGAACTGGGACCCTCTCCACGGCCCTATCAGGGCCTTTGCGTCTCTGACAAGAGCCCTTTGGGGCTTAAGGGGTTCTGCAGCTCGAACCGGGACCCCCTTCCTAGGCCCTATCAGGGCCTTTGCGACACATACAAGTGCCCTTGCGGCCCTGACAAGGGCACTTTGAGGCTTAGGGGGTCCTGCAGCCCATACCGGGACCCCCCTCTCCGGCCCTTGAAACGGCCCTTGCAGCTTTGATAAGTGCCTTTGTTGAGTGTCCCGCAGCTCTGTGGTGGCTGATGCGACCACCTGCAGCGCAATCCTTTCCCAGCAGCCCCCAGCTGGGTACGTTGGGTTTCATCTCACTTCGCGGCAATACAGTACTTAGCGCATCATGCTTAGTACAGTATCACCGCAAAAGGAGTTCAAACTACCACCCCACATCACCGTGGGGTGGTAACTCTTTTCGCGGCGATGTGCTTTGCCTTTTTAAATATCGCAAACAGTGTTATATTTGCCACGGCAATGTGCGGCGGTAATTTTTTGGCGGCCCTTTATAAATATGCCCCTAACTGTGAGCTGAGCATGACATGAGGAGATATAGTGAAAAGGAGCACTGAAAGCAAAATGAGAAGTTCCTGGCAGTTAAAAAATATAGAAAAGGATAAATAGTTTTTTTTTTTTTTTTCTTTGATGTCCCTTTAAGATTGTTGTGCCTTCTTCTTCTACAAAAAATCTGTGGATGGTTGACAGAATATCGGTTAAAAGGCAAAAGAATACATACCAAATAAAGTATAAATAGTCATGCATAGTAGGCTAGGTACACATGGGCAATATTTAGAAAGGATCACCGATATTTCATTATTTTTAATTAATGACGCCAACCAATGTTCTTTCCTACAAATCAGATGAAAGGATGATTGGAGTAAATTATGACCTAAGGACCACACAATCGCTGCGCCAAAATATCTGTGGCGGTGAAATATCTGCACATGTGTACTTAGAATTACTGTTTGATCACTATATAAACACTGGTTTCCAAATAAATTAGAACTATTTGTTTTATCAATGTTTCCTAATATTTTTGTAGTCACATTCCCTTGCTTATTTAATATACTTATTTTTGGATTTAATATTCGATTGTGTTTCCTTTTCACAGGCTACTTTTAAAGGCTGGATGGATATCATGTATGCAGCGGTTGACTCCAGAAAGGTGAGAGTTCATTTTTTCAATCATAAATGTCATGTGCCACTGATTTAAGGTTTTGAGTAGGAAACACATGTAATTGGCATACTACCCATTGACAATGGTGGCTTCATATATGCAATCAAATGCCCTGCTTTAATGTTCTCTTACCAATCTCTCCTAATTGAAATGTATAATTTTCCCTTCACTAATCTTCCCAAAATCTCATAGCTTATAACTTGGACATTTGGAGTATGAGTTATCATGTAGCTATAATTCACCCAACAAATTAAGGGAACTCTCCGGGAGCAATACTGTAAACGTGATTCCGTCTGGGAATGCATTGTGGGATTGTGGAAAGTAAGAAGCGTGGATATTTTTTAAAGTTCCATAAAATTCAGTGTTAGGTTTCGCACTGTGAGGTGCAAAACCAAACAAACGGGTATCAAGTGTGATGTACTATTCCCAAAAAGATTTGGAAATGGCGCAGTACCCTATCATTGAGTCTCCCCATTGAGTCCAAATGTGCCTTGCATCATTACTGATTGGGCTGTACCTAACAGCTGAACTCTAAGGCTTTATATTATCAAGTTTTGGGGTAATAGGGAAGGTATGAGTAACCCATAATACAATTAGATTACTTCCGCACCTTATTACGATTCCTTTAATACACCTTATTCACAATAAACTGCATATGTCGTTGGCTGGCTAGATATAAATAATAAACTAACTTAGAGATACCACATGCAAACAATACAGTGCTCAATGTTCAAAACCACCAGGGACATACAAATTCTCCATTCCCTTTGACAACCACACTGTGTGCAGGCACCCCCTTTAGAGTCATAATGGCAACAGTTACAAACATGTTGGTAATTTCTTAGATCTGGTAGTAAATTGGTAGGAATTATATCATTATGGGATTTAACATTTTTAACCCCAGTATCTTTTGTTACTTGGTATGTTTTTTTCCCCCAGATCTTTTTTCTCCACTGCCATATAGTATATTTGCTGCATATTCTAAAGAGGCTAAGTTAGAACTAGTAAGAACTATTTTAGAGTGGTTTAAGTGGTGTTTAACTGATGTCATAAAAATGTTACCCTGTGTAAGATTAAAGGGCATGTCCAGTCAAAAATAAAGTTTAGCTATAAATGTTAATAACCTCCCTCCCCTAACCTAGCTTTCACATTACTAATATATTTCAAATATGCCCCTGAAGTCTCTTCCACTTCTTGGTTGCGCCCAATCGCCTGACAGCCGCAACCAGGAAGTAGAGTATCTGTCAGCGCAGACGTCCTCTTACTCCTCAAAACGAGCTTGTAAGAGGAGCAGGGAGCGGCACATAGGTTGCGAGGGACCGGGTCAGGTAAGAGACTTCATGGGCATCTTTGGAACATATTAGTAATGTGAAAGCTAGGTTTGGGGGGTGAATAACAATTTATAGCTAAATTTTCGTTTTGACTGGACTCTCCCTTTAATATTTTTTTTTATTAACTTGTGAGTATTTACCTTGTAGGTTCACGAGCAACCAAAATACGAGGACAACATTTATATGTATATTTATTTTGTAATCTTCATCATCTTTGGCTCTTTCTTCACGCTTAATCTGTTCATTGGTGTCATCATTGATAACTTCAATCAACAAAAGAAAAAGATAAGTTATTTAAATTAAATAACTAAGTAACTATGCTAATAAAACATTTAAATGGAAGCCATAGATGAGGCTGGCCCTTGGGATGGGTCTCTTTGTAAATTTTAGGGCTGATACACACCAGCAGATTCTTCTTCCCAGGTGACCATTCACCACTAGTGAGAAGTTTGCCAGAGCGAATCACTGTGTGTTTTGGCTTACAGTTTGTCACAACCAATCATTGGACGTTATTTTCCGGCATACCCTATTATCTGTATAGGCGGCAGACATCTCTGCAGATTTTTCGGGGCCAACCTAAGGATAAACATAAATATCGGTCAGTTAGCTCAAAACATCTGCTATTGTGTACATCCAAGGACTTCTGGAACAGTGAGATTATTTTATTGTTAGGTAGACTCCCCTTGATGCATAATCTACATATATCCCAGCAATGTGAGCTAAATCCAAATTCTGTGAGGTGGTGGGAATTGTCAGGTTTGGTTCCTTAACTATAAAATCTTTTGTTGAGTATAAAATGTCCATTAATTTAAATGATGATCATTTTTAGTATTTGATTTTTTTTTTTTACAGTAGAACAGACAGATTTGCACATTCAAATTAATAAACTGAGCCAACTATTAAAGTATAGAATGTGAAGAGGGATTGTAACCATTTTTGTTTTGTCCTTTTACTTTGGAGGTCAAGACATCTTCATGACGGAAGAGCAAAAAAAGTATTATAATGCTATGAAGAAACTAGGCTCAAAGAAACCGCAAAAGCCTATTCCCAGGCCACTAGTAAGTTCACTTTTATTTATTAATTCTGCTTCTTAGTCTTAGGCTGATGGTATTTTGTGCTTTTGGAGTACAACTCTCTTATAGTCTGTATTCTGATATTTGGCATCCTAATTGTCTTATAACAGCAATTGTTACATTGCTGTTTTCCACATGTGAAAGTTCAGTTGCTCTTTATTCCATTGCAGCGAATATTAAGCTGATGATCTGGCACAACCTGAAAATAACCATGTACATTTAGCAAGTAAATGTTTAAATACAAATGACTGTTAATGGCAGGCAATTTCATCATTATAATTTCTATGAAATGGAAAATTTACCCCAACATGATTCTGTTCGGTAAGGATTGTTTTTGACATGTAGAAGTGAGAATTTTTACAGGTCAAAGGACAGCTATAAAGCATGCAACTGCAACTGTACAGCCAGATTACTCCCAATTGAATACCCAGGATGGAACCCTAAAATGCTAGGTCCTGATTCCTCGGCTTCTCTTCAGTCATCGTGAGTCTTCCTCTTAATTTATGATCAAGGGTCTGGACTAGTTCAACCCCAACTTCATGAAGACCATGACCTGGACTGCTTTTTGCAGAGCATCAGTATGATCAAGCCTGAATATGGAAAAAATAGAGCAGGCAGCAACAGAACTTCTAAAATCAAGACTTTATTTTCAACGTCTTTAAATCAATGTGCCGGGTATACAAACCGGCGTGCAAACGTCATGATGGTTGCAGGGAGGGCAGAGAAACACCTGACGCGTTTTGTAAAAGATCACTTCCTCAGAGGTGATCACAAACCCAGACACAAGTGGGGAAAGGGTGGGAGAATTTGATCAGATTAGTATTCATGGTAAATGAAGGTGAGACAATCTATTGCCATGCCTCTGAAGTGTCATTTGTCATGAAACACGTTAAGTCTGATGTATGCTCTGTTTTAAAATGTTAAATAAAGTTTATTACTAACTACTAAAGTAGGCCTTGGCTTGATTCCAGATTGCAAAGCTCCTTCACACTTTCCAGTATTGCCGTGAGGACCCAGCGATTTAGGTCCCCACCGTGGGTAAATTTAGAGGGAGAGAACTAATACTGTTATTGTCCTTTTACCCTGTATGAAAGCATTATTCCTTAAACTTTGTAGGTTTTATCAACACAGGACAAATGTCTTCATAGTTCTTTTCAATTGAAAAAAGACATTTGTCCATTAAGTTACTTTTCAGTGCAAATTTTAACATCTCCATACAATCTACATCACAGAGATTAGAGACCGTTCCGCTGTAGGTGCACCAACCTTTCTTTGGTAAATGTAAATCACAGAACAAGCACAAAACAAAAAGATGTGCACCACAGCCATTTACATTTAACCGTCTAATTCTAAATGTCTTCTCTTCTGCTTTTAAACAGAATAAATTCCAAGGAGCCATATTTGATATCATCACACAGCAAGCATTTGATATCATCATTATGATTTTGATCATGCTAAACATGGTGACCATGATGGTGGAAACAGATGACCAAGATGACAAGACTGATAGAGTTCTTTACTGGGTTAATGTTGTTTTTATTGTATTTTTTACCACCGAGTGTGTGTTAAAGCTATGTGCACTGAGACACTACTACTTCACCATTGGCTGGAATATATTCGATTTTGTCGTTGTAATTCTTTCTATTGTTGGTAAGTTCAGACAATTTATGTGTTTTTTAGTGCTGTTGATAATATTTATAATGAAAAATCTATGTGAAAACAGCTTCTGTTCTGTTGATCATCCTCCTGATTGAAAGCAGAACTGCAATATTTCAGTTACCAAAACCATAGGACCTATTATTATTGTGTTTTACCCATTATCCTTTGAACTTTCTTATTGTTTTGGAGTGGGCTCCTTGCTGGTAGAGAGTGTATGCACTCTGCCGGATAGAATTAAAAAAAGCACAATCGGATCATTGTTTTAGGTAAGTCCATTTTAGTCTTACATGTGGTGGGGAATTGCACTTCTTAGGTTGTGTTTTAAACGGCATGTCCAGCATAAAAATAAAAAAAAATTTACAGTCCGGTAGAGCACTCCCCCCAAACCCCATTTTCACATTATATAGAATTTCCAAAGATGCCTCTGAACTACTCTGTACTACTCTGCCGGCACTTCTTCCTGGTTGCGACGTGATGTCACAACCAATTGCCTGACAGCTGCGACCAGGAAGAAGATCAGCTGTCAGCGCAGAGAATCACTGCTCCTGTTTTAACTGGTAAGTCACTTCATAGGCATCTTTGGCAAGTCTACATAATGCGAAAATGGTGTTTGGAGAGTGCTTTACCTGACTGTAAAACATTTTTTTATGCTGGACATGCAATTTTTAAGAGTATCTAAACTGGATTTTTACAAAGACCAAGAAAATTAGTGAATAAGCTTAAACTAAGCCCCCTCCTAACTCCAGTAGTTAAGCCCTTTATAGTTCCAGCACTGATGCCATTGACAGGTGGATTTTTTTCTCTTTCAGAATCCAGCTTTGATGCCCTTTAACTAAACTTTTATGAATTACTTGTGTAAATAGTTTGCCTTATGCCAAAATGCCTATTTAAAGGGCATGTCCACCCTTAAAACAAAAAACTGGTGATTTGTCACTTATCTGCCTTGCCTTATGCCAAAATGCCTATTTAAAGGGCATGTCCACCCTTAAAACAAAAAACTGGTGATTTGTCACTTATCTGCCTGCAACCCCAACTGCTATTTTTACCAGTTTATAATGTGCATTTGTAACCAAATATTTAGCAATAAGTTATATTCCTTTCTGTCAAAGGTATCTGCCTCCATTTACAAGCTTAAGCATGTGCAGTGGAGGCAGCAGGCGAAAAAGCAGTCAATCATTGACTTATAACTTATCCTTAAATATTTGGTTAGTAATGCAGGTAATAAAATGCAAAATATATCAGTTTGGGTTAGGGGCAGGTAAATGACAATAGACCATTTTTTTAAAGGGTGGACATGCCCTTTAATAGTAACAGGCACAAACACATTCATAAATATGTATAATTCATGATTACACTGTCTTTCATGTATAATTTCTATTTTAGTGAATAATCTCAGTCTCTCACAAGTCATTCTTTTCTGACCTTATTTCTTTTCTTTAGGAATGTTCCTGGCTGATTTGATTACAACATACTTTGTGTCACCCACTCTCTTCAGAGTTATTCGTCTGGCTCGTATTGGCCGCATACTTCGTCTAATCAAAGGAGCCAAAGGCATACGAACCCTGCTTTTTGCCTTAATGATGTCATTGCCAGCTTTGTTTAACATTGGCCTTCTTCTTTTTCTGGTCATGTTTATATTTTCTATATTTGGAATGTCTAACTTTGCTTACGTGAAGAAGGAAGCTGGTATAGATGATATGTTTAACTTTGAAACTTTTGGCAATAGTATGATTTGTTTATTCCAGATCACTACCTCTGCTGGCTGGGATGGGTTATTGTTGCCCATCCTTAATCGACCACCAGATTGTGATCCTCACAAAGAGAATCCAGGCAGTCAAGTGAAAGGTGACTGTGGAAACCCTTCTGTTGGAATATTTTTCTTTGTCAGCTACATTATTATCTCTTTCCTGATTGTGGTGAACATGTACATTGCTATAATTCTGGAAAACTTCAGTGTAGCTACTGAAGAAAGTGCTGATCCTTTAAGTGAAGATGACTTTGAGACATTTTATGAAATCTGGGAGAAATTTGATCCCGATGCAACACAGTTTATTCAGTTTGCTAAACTTCCAGATTTTGCCGATGCCTTGGAGCATCCTTTACGAGTTTCTAAACCAAACACTATTGAACTAATTGCAATGGATTTGCCTATGGTGAGTGGAGATAGAATTCATTGCCTCGATGTCCTCTTTGCCTTCACCAAGCGGGTACTCGGAGAAAGTGGAGAGCTGGATATATTGCGCCAGCAAATGGAAGAGAGATTTGTGGCATCAAACCCTTCAAAAGTGTCTTATGAGCCTATTACTACGACGCTCAGGCGGAAGCAAGAAGATGTATCTGCGGTAGTTATCCAGCGGGCTTACAGGCATCACATGGTCAGAAGGGGCTTTATTTCTAGAAAGCGTTCTACTACCAAAATGGAGAATGGAGGAACCAACATGGATAAAAAAGAGGGCACCCCATCTACTGCATCACTCCCGTCTTATGACAGTGTAACTAAACCCGAAAAAGCAAAACAAGAAAGAATAGAGGATGCTGTTAGAGAGAGAGCAAAAAAACAAAAATCAGTCAGGGAATCCAAGTGTTGAAATAGATTTACATATTTCATATTAGCAAGCGAAAGATTGTTTACAAATTTAAAAATTATATATTCTATATCAATGCAGATCAGCTGTGGGGTACACTTACCTAAAGATCAATACCAAACAGTCTGCTTATGTGACTTTTGTTGCATCAAAAGCAGTGACCCACCTGTTTAAACGTGAACTTTCAACAACGTGGATATTATTGAGCAGGTGAATACTGCATGTTCCACATCAATCAGTGCAACTTAGGGGAGGAGTCAGAGCTGCAGGGATCTGTACAAATTCCAGAGCGGCCATATGGAATTTATTTTCTCATTATTGTGAAAATCAAAAGAAAAAAAAAACACTACTTAGGGGGTTTGATTCAAAACTATATTTGCAATGTTACATTATTTAAGCCAACAAAACAACCTAAAAAAACAAACAAAACAAAAAAGGAATTTAAAAAAAAAATGGCAGAAACATCAAAAAACATTAAGCCCATGTCATATAATTGTCACAGTTTATTTGATAGGTCTGCATATTTTTACTACATGGGCTTCATGTGGTTTGAGCGATGGGGAAATCAGGTTGTATTTCGGGGCTGAGGGGCATATGCTCAACCCGATTCCAAAAATAAATAAATAAATAAAATTGTGCTCGTTCAATGCATAGAAATGACTTGCATGATGGCATGCTGTGATCAGGAATCATGCATGAAGACTCATAAAACCACAGGACACCAGTACTCTCTCCACTGCAGGGGAACGCCATAAGTCTGAAGCACTCCGCTGAATACTGAACACTGTATTTGGAGGCAAACTAATATATACCCTTCATTAATATTTACAAAGTCTTAAATCTTTTACACGTCACGATTAGGGATTAAAGCAGACAAAATAACGAATTGTGTATGTTTAAATACCTTCACCGTTTCACACAATTGAAACAAATGGAAAAATGGTAAAACATTGCTGCTCAAGGTCTCATTCTGCGGGTGAGTTAGGAGAACAAGACTAGCTTCTTATACTATGTCACTGTAAACCAAAACTTAGGGCTTATCGAATTCTGCTTTTGTATTTGCAATATTTTTAGTCTCCATTACACAGAGGGGCTTCTATCTAGTAGAAGAAACAAAACTAAAATATTTGGAAAAGACTTTTTCTGTGTCGGATATGGGGAAATCTCATTATATTTAGTTTTAAAAGTTTATCCAAATCGCCATTCTTTGTATAAGCAATGTTTGGATAATGAAACAAATCTCATCCTGACCCTCGCTGGGGTGGTTTATATCTTGGCACTTTAATAATGCATGTTTTCTCTTTTCTAGCTAGAAAAAAACCTGTTATGTCATGAATTTACACATCCATTTCCCTTACTTTAAAAAAACAAAGGGGATTAGCAACACACTGCAAAGGCAGAAATAAAAATGCTCTACATGAGTGTTTGCCACTCCCCCATCCTCACATACTGTTTTGACGGACACCAGTCATAGCTACTGGTGATAGTTATTATCAGAAGATTATTGAGTTTAACCAACCAGTCTATCCCTGTAATCATTTGTTGCATCATTACAGTATTTTGAAATAAACCTATTTTTTACTGATTCAGCCTGGAGCATTTAAGGGCCTAGAATTTCAGAAAGCTTTAAACTACTGTCCAATCTTCTGCATCTATCTATTTGCATTAGAAAACACCTTAATTTTAAAAGGTCTGGGGAGGAAAGTTTGCTGGTGCTGCAGAAATTTTATGCAAAAAAAAAAAAAAAGCATGCTGTCTTATATGTTACAGTAGATGGTATTCCTGCAAATTTAGAAAAGATAGATAGTATGCAAACAATTAAACATGCGCAGAATGTGGACCAACCCATTGTCTGGCATTTAACCAACACCTGATGCATATCGAAGCATGTTGTCCTTGGTAGACCTCCAAGTCATACTATTCTGTTTTTCTGTACATTGTGTCTAACCATATCTTTGTGCCAAGTGGATCTTATTAGATAAATTACTACACTTGCAGTGGCATTAGTGAAGCTGGAAACTGGTAAATGGCAAAGAAGCAATTTCTTGTTTAAATAGTTCTAACCCATCTGCTGGTAAGACAGAATGTATTATATTAACTTTCATGCATATGTACAGGCTATGTTATAAACAGCACAAAAAGAGCTGAAAAGTGTGGTTCTAATTTTTAAGAGGATATTATAAATGCTGTAATATACCATTTTATTTTACTGACTTTTTTTGTAAATACAAAAAAAAAATACAAATTAAATAGAATGGCTTCTGACATAGGCCATTGTCATCTTTATCTTTTAAAGGTTAAGAGATATATCCCTAACGATAAAAGCAAAACTTGTTACCAATGGTCATTCGGTCTTATTTTTCAGTGCGCAATAAATTCCGACCTCTTCTATGCAATATTTTGCTCACCTTCATATACAAGATCTAGGTGGTGGGGAACAAAGATATTAATTCTTTCCCACTGATGGTGATTTCACAAAGCTACTCCCCCCCCCAAACCGTATCTTATTTCTTTCTGTATTTCCTGTGTCCTCACTTTTGAAGATGTCATAGTTATTCTGAAAGAACTCCTGACTTCATGCTTTTCTTTAGCCTTATTGCATACATTTTTGGTAGGTTTATTCATTTTGATGTATAGGTAGCAGAGTGATCACATCACCAGCAGTACAATGGCAGGTAACAGGTACTGAGAAACTGATGTCTTACAATTTTGTATATCTTCATTTTGGCAAGGGAAAGGCTAATGGAAATTAAGCTTCACTAAATAAGACAAAAAGCATTTTGTAGTCTCTGATGTAATGTTTCTATTGAGTCCACTAGTTAGGGAGCCATAATTCTCCTATATAAGAAAGGCGTTTTGGTAGATTGATTGTTCCCTCATTATTTAATATAGGGTTATTGAATGAAATCACAAAGTTTTGCACAAGATTGGAAGTCGTTTTTGCTTTTCAGACAAGTCTGGCAGAGATTTTACTCAAAGTAGAACAACCAGAGATGTACTGCATTAAGTCCAAGTCTCTTTATTTTACTTTTATACCTTTCCCCCATCTCTTTCTCCATATTACACAATGTCATTATCTGCCAACTGTTGTCTTTCTGGCATCAGGTTTTTCTTTGGTTTTTTTTTTTTTACGTTTCTTCACTTTTCTTGATTTAAAACTTTTTATTTCCTATGTTTCTAATTAATATCCGTGTTATAACCCATGTATAAGAACTCTAGTAACCGTTAATAATGTGTTAAAATAATGCATGGTGAGTCATGCTGATCCAAACTGAAAAATCTACATTACTAATATAGGCCAAAATCAAAATAAAAGTTAGCCTTTTTACTGGACAAGACAAAGTTGTCTTTTGTGTGAATTTTTCTTGAAATTTGATCTTCATTCCTTCTCTTCCTGTTTTATAATTTTTTATTATAATATAGGATTATAAAGGGATTATGCTCCCCTTACAGTGTAATATGTGGATAAGATACATGGCTGCTGGCAGAGTGCTTTTATAACGAACATTCTTAGATTACAATTTAAAGTGCAGTATTTATTAAATTATTACACACTTTTTTTTGTTGTTTTTTCTTTAAAGGGCAATTATAGTGAGAAAATTGTTTTTTTTAAATTGCTTCTAATATATCCTATAAGTCATCCCAACCACCAGGGTACCTTTAGTTTCTTTGAATTCTTCAAAGTCCCAGAGATATAAGCCTTTGAATATGCTGTGATTTGTAGGAGCTGCTACACCTCATCTGTCACTCAAAGGCACACACCCACACAATCCAAAGCTCCAATGCAGTACTGTCAACCACTCCTTCACCCATACAGTAAGTACCATGTGCAACACAGTCAAATGCTGTAGTGCTAAACACAATCAATAAACCATTAACCCAGCAATATGAGCATAACATACTATAAAACAGCCCCCCCCCCCAAAAAAAATCTTATATACATACAAAACCAGTGACTCAAATGGAACACTAATACAATATATGTAATAATACAGTAATACAGACTATTTACCAAACAAGACATACAGTGCAATCTATGAAATATATAGACTAAAGCAAATGAAATGTATCAGGATAACAAGCAGTGTCACTGTGTTTGTGAAGGTCTCACTACAGCTGCTGTTGTCTTCAGTGATTATGATCTCAGCTAAGCAGGGGAAGAGATATGATCTTTAGGTACAAAAATAAATAACAATTAGCAAACTTAGAGAACAGGCAGAGTTCAGTAACTTACTTGTAAAGAATCTCAGCACCACTTGTCCTCTCTCTCCCTCTGCCCCTCCCTTCAGCATATTGCTACTTTATCCCACACTGTGATTGCTTGCAGTCTAGCTCTGGAAGGGAGGGGTCAACAGGATGTCAGCACTTCATTTAAAGTTCTTTCAACTGACCATGCTCGGACTCTGTATACAGCCCGTCACTGCTTGAGGGGGAGTAGACAGAGAGGGGAGGGGGACTACACAGCTTGGTACAAACTTCTGCCAGTGTGAAGAAACGAAGCCACACAGCAACATGAAAGTAAGGAAGCTTATACTAAGTGATCTATACATTGTATACAGACAAAGTTTTTTTTTCACTATAGTTGCCCTTTAAGGTAGTCTCTATGAGTTTGTGTTGTTTTTATTAAGGGGATTCTTTTTTGTTAAACGTTTTGTCGATTTGTATTTCATCACTTTGTTTTGTGTGCGTGTTTTTCGTAATTTCAGTTCTACCACCTTATTGTACTTTGTCCTGCTTTTGTGTTTCCACTCATTTCCTGAGTTTGGGTCTGACCACTGCTGGCTCCAAGGTCGCTATGTGTGTTCAGACATAGACATTACTGCCATGTTTATAATGTGGAATCCACCGCAACCCTTTGGACTCCTCCCCTATTACTTCCAATTAAACTTGGTTGTTTTGTTTGAAAATCAGGAACTGTTTTGTTAATCACTACTTGTTCCAGAGGAGCCTTCAGAGTGGTCTATGCAGCCAATCGACTAATAAAGAAATGTACCACTGATGCTTACTTGAGTCACATATGTATTATATAAGGGAATATACATCCATTTCTCTGTAATATAACAACATTATGTCACTGAGTAGGCCTGACTAAAAGCTTTTATGAAGGGCAGGGAACTCCAGGGTGGCACAATATCTTTATTTTAATGACAGATGTGCATTATTTCTTGTAATAATGAGTTTTCTGCTCCTATTTTAGCCTTGGATGATATTTGTTTCTCTGCTGTTTCCTGCTAGTAAACAATTAATAGTAAAAATGTGTGCATGTGTGACACTAAAAGGACTTAACTGTACGACAATTTGATTGTATAAAGTGCCAGGTTATGATGGAGCAGGAAAGAGCAGAATTAAAAAGGAACAATTGGGTAGAATCTTGGGAGCAATTTTTTAATATGTTTTTATATTACTGTAGTTATTCAACTACATAGTGGCATGGTTCCTATTATAACTTGGATTGCTCATATATGTATAAAAATATATATTTGTTTTGAATTAATGCTGTCCCTATCTCTGATCAACAATGCCAAGTCACTGACCATTTCAATGACAATAGGCACTGCTTTAAAGGGCATGTCAACCCCCCCCCCCAAATGAAACTTACATGATAAATATCCTCTTATTTAGTCCATTTTCCAGTAGGCCGCATGACAGCACGTAGAATCTACGTTCACTGACTCCCGCTTGTCATCCCATCTAAAAAAAGATAACCACTCAATGACGTGCCGATCAGGAAATTCAGTATAATGAGCTTTCTATTGCCAACCTGCTGGGTAAACTACGTGTACACATAAGTACACAATCTAATGATGTCAGTGTATGTAGGTCACCTCAAGGGTGTTCTTTTCAGGTGCAAGGAGCGAGCATCCAGGCTGCAGGGGAATGGAAAAGGCATTTGTATGAGGTGACATAACCATGCCATGCTATGCTATGATTTTATGCTGAAGTGCTCCTCATAAAAAAATGTATGTATCTCGGGAATGGCTTCCCGGTTTGGGAGCTTGATTATTGACATCATGTTGAAATATATTTTGGGGGTGGACATACCCTTTAATGCAAGTCACAGAACACCAAGATAACGTATATATGTATTTTCAAGTACGGATGCACTATTTCCTTTTGTAAACCAGGTTCATAATTCCCATGATGACATAATTAAGAAATATTAATAAGAATATAATACACAAGAGCCATGAATACCCTTGAAATTCTATTCTTAAAAAAAGCTGCTTAGCTATAATTGGTGTTAAGCTGGGTACACACGATGAGATATTTCGGTCCGATCGACCGATAGTTCAGTGTATCGGTCGATCGGACCGAAATTATCGCATCCGAATGTGCCCATGTCCGATCGACCGTTCGTCCGAATCGGACGAAAGGACGATCGGACATGGTGGAAAACCTCGTCCGATCGTGCGGTCTTCTATGGACCACACGATCAGTAGCGGTAACTATCGGACGCGGCTGCTTTTGCCGCGAAGGACAGTCCTTCCTCCTGGCCGACCGGTCGAAAGTATCGAACGGTCGGTCAGGAGGAAATATCGGTAGGTGTGTACCTAGCTTTAAGCTTGGTTATCAGTTTAACCTTACTAATACTTGTGTTAAATAGGAAATAATGTATTAAATATATTTGAAATCTCTCTTTTTAAAAATAGGAGATATTAAAATGTTGTGTAATGTTATTTCAGTCTAAAAGATCTCTTATTTATGAATTTTTCCTTTAAAGACACATTCCTTGTCTAGGGCAGTATTAATAAAGGTTCCTTATCGGTAATGTCTGATAACAAGCCTTTATAACCGATCAAAAAATACTTCTAGTATTTACTTCTACTTCTGGTATCCGCATATTAAAATTAATGGGCCAATACCAGGTGGTATCGAATACTGTATAGGCTTTTCATCTTCACTGAGCGAATTGTAGTATTTTTTTTACCATTAGCTATAAAGGTTTGTTATCGGACATTACCGACAATGAACATTTATAAATACTGCCCAAAATTAAATAAATGTTAACCAGCTGTCCACAACAGTAATAAGACAAATTCAGTTTGACTTGTTGAGTTATTTGAAAATAATCAAAGTTGCTTCCTCTGAGTGGTGAGAATGTCTTCTGGATTAGTCAACTTGTAAAGCAGAATTTGACTCATAAATATTACTTGTGTAACTGAAAACCTTAGACCTATTTACATGACATCAAGCTCTTGCAAATACACCAGTATTTGGATTATCGTGTATGGCAGATTGTATGTCAACCATACCTCCCCATCCTCATTGGACCTGTTGGAGCATTTCTTTTGAATTAATGCTGACCATACAATACCGTGATTGAAAGATCAGTATTGCAGCATGAGAATGGGCACCATATAAGATTACAATTGAAGTACTTTATCTGAAACACACAGCCTTTCATTCAGTATGCAAAGATAACCTACAAGGCTTGCCCAAGGGACAAATGAAAATGATTACTCACTTGTGCATGTACATTTTCAAGCTAGCATTAACAGAAATAAAACTTTTGTGTATCTATTATAGTAAAAAATAGTTTAGTCAGATTTTAACTTAAGAACAGGATACTTTTGTTGCAAGTACCCAAACTTAACTTTAAACAACATATTTCCACCAAAATAACTAATTGTGGGTGTTACTCTAGTCTTCCCAAGCTGCTCATCTGTTCTTAATGCTTGGCCAGCCAAATAATTATTTATGTAACCAGCATGACCATGCATCATATGTTGGCTAGGGCCCTATTTATCATACATATTATCATATTACAGCTGATATTTATCATGCAGAACTGGCGGAATACAGCACTGCATAATCAAGTTTTCAATGACTACTTTTTAAAGGGTAATTGTGGTCTCCAATTAAGTTAGGGTTAACTTAAGGCCTGCGATCTTGATTTTAAAATAATCCATGGGTCACATCTCTGACTGCAGCCAGTTGGAAATGGTATTGCGGAGAATGCTTAAACTGATGGAGAGGCATTTGTTACAGTTAAATGATTTGAAAAGTCTTTGTGCTGCAGCAGAGATACATAGGGGCATATTTATAAACGGCCGTTAACTTTTCGCGGCCGAGTTTCCCTGCTGTTTTCGCAAAAATTGCTATTAACTATTTATTAAAGGGCAAAACCCGGCCGCAAAAAGTTAGAGGCGTTAATGTCTCATCAGTTACCACTCGCTTCTATTTATAAAGCGTCGGTAACTGATGCGCAACGTTAATCTCTGCTGTTTCACTTCGCCACCTTCAAGGTGGCGACAACTTCCGAGATTGCCGGGGGTCGGGGCGGTACGCCCAACCAATGGCGGGTGGTCGCACAGCCACATCCACCTTGCCGTGGGTGGATGCATTCACCAGAGGGGACGTATGCCCGCCCTCGCCCCCTGCAGTGGTGACCACTTGTCGCATGACCCCTTCCCAGCAGCCCCTCCCAGACCCCTGCCCGTACTCTCCTGGGGAGGGGAAGGGAGGGACCCGCTGGGAGGCATGGAGGGACCCTCCAGTGGGGGCTCTGACAAGAGCCTTTTGGGGCTTAGGGGGTTCCGCAGCTTGAGCCGGGACCCCCCTCCCCTATCAGTGCCTTTGCGGCTGTGACAAGCCCTTTGGGGCTTAAGGGGTCCCGCAGCTCGAACCAGGACCCCCCTCCCCAGCCCTATCAGGGCCACTTACAAGGGCCCTTTAAGGCTTAGGGGGTCCCGCAGCCCGTCCAAAGACCCCCCCCTCCCCGGCCCTTTTAAGGACCATTGCGGCACTGGTAAGTGCCTTTGTTGGGGGTCCTGCAGCTCGAACCGGGACCCCCGTCGGCTCTTAAAAGAGCCCTTGGGCGGCATCTTCTTTATTCCGTACGTTGACACCAGCTCCGGTAAGGCCACCAACACTGAGAGGTACCCCTGCTGCTGTCTGTGGTACCGCTGGTGTCCTCAACGAGGCTAATGTCACCGGTGTCTTGATCCAGCTAGCAACACCCACACCACTGAAGTCGCCGATGCCAGGCTTCAGCGGAGCCAATGTAGTCAGCCTCTTCTTTTTCTCTTCTGTCTTCTGCCATCTACTGCGATGGCTTCTGAGCCGCTATAAAATAAATTTAAGAAAGTGCACCGATGTTTACTTACCTTCCCTCTCTCCCGGCCTTCTTGCAAGACACTGCAAGCAGGGGGTGGGACCGGCAGCTGCGTCCGTGATTGGCTGAGAGGCAGCCAATCACGGACGCGGCTGCTGGCTTCTCAGAATGCCGGGGGAGAGAGGGAAGGTAAGTAGAGTTCGGGGGTCTTTCTTAAAATAATTTTTTAGCGGTTGGGGCTGGGGGAAGTTATTCTATTATAAGGGCAAGGTTTTATGGTAGGGGGTGGGATCGCAAAACGGGAGGGAGGAGGAGAAGGGCTGCAGAATGCATGCCAAACTTCTCCTAGAGGCCAGATAGGAGGCAGAGTCCTATATGGACTCTGCTATATCTATCTAACTGCTATCTATCTATCTATCTAATCTGGCTTGGCTCTGCACTGCACTGCTACCTACCTGTCCCTGGATTCCCACGATAGCTCTCTCTCGCGCCGGCGCGCTCGTGACATCAGCGACGTTCCCAGAGGTTCGCGCAGCCGGGAAATCCGGAAGTTCGGGGCACTTGCAGGGGGCACAGGCAGCGAAAACATTCGGGGCACTTTGCCAAACTCCGGGGCACGTGCCCCGAATGTTTTAACGTAGATACCCCACTGGTGACAAGCACCACAACGGGGTGTGACAAAGAAAGGCACCTGAACCACAACCCATACAAACTCAATAGGGTTTACCTACACCAACATTAAAAACACGTACCCACGTGAACATGATCTGATATAATTTCATTATTTGGCAGTTCCCTTTTCTCTTTCATGTCATCATTCTTTACCTAATGGGTATCTACAGAGCATGACTAGACTTTCCATAGAGGATCCCTATATAAAGATATATACAATATATCTGGTCATCCCACAAACCAACCCTTCTAAACTAAGGTGTGCAAGGGCACAATTTATTAAGCCTGCCTTTATTCCTTAAACATATTAGAAACATAGTGTCAGATTAGGTCCCTGGCATCCACCAGATGCATTGATAAAAAGGGTCCATGCCCACCAATATTTCAGAATTATAGGTAGAATATTAATGTGAACATATACACATGCACACACAAACATGCAAACATACATCTACACCCTCAGAAAGACAAAGCATGCACACACATAAGTACATAAACACAAACATACATGCAAACATGCAATAATTCTCGAATTCTCGAATTGGTGTACTCACAAATGTATCTTTCGATTTCGGTAACCCATGAATGTATACTTTGATTCAGTAACCCCGAATGTATCGTTTGCTAAGCCTTGAATTTGGCGTTCAATTTCTGTAATCATGGAATTTATTGTTTGGTAACTCGTGAAATGTAGTGTTCGGTAACCCTCGAACTGGCCATAACACTCGAATATAGCATGTGGAAACCCAACTATTGCCTGATTGTTGAGAAAGAAGTGTTTAAAGAACTTTTGGTGATATGGACAAGTTCCCCAGAAAATTTCCCAGGTGCCATAGCCATTTACAGTAAGTTATCATTGCTATTTGTATTTAATCCAAACTTTTCGAACTATTTCACCTTATTGACTTTAATGGGTTTATTTTTGAACTTCCGAACTTTTAATGAAGCTCGAAAGTTCAAAAACGAACCCAAACTTCAGGAAGTTTGTCCATCTCTAATATAAAGGGCGACAGTTATTTCATTTTAGGAGCACAGTAAGATGAGGAATGGGGGGAGTGGGGAGTTTTACACTTTGATATAAAAAGTCCTTTAGCCAGATATACACAGGTTCCCAAAGTTAAAGTTGCGCTAAAGGGGATTTTGCTCTGCTGCACTGATATTGGAAAAGACACCCGCCCAATGGTGTATGGAATTTAATATGAGTTTGCACTACTATTAGCTCAACTTTTTACGCCAGCAAGTTGGTGGCATTAATGTTGTGCTGTGGGTAAATCCCTGTCACAATTTATTTGCAGACGCAAAATGGATATTAGCTCTGTTGCAGGGGCTTTGGGGAAATTTTCCCCATTAAAGGGGAACTGTGGTCTTCCATTTTGTATGTGCCTTATGGAGGCAGCCATTGATCACCTGATCATCTGACCGCTGCCTTGGTTTAGGGTTGGAGCATGCTCACTGCTGTCTTTACTGCTGGGAAATTCTAATTAACATTAGAAATGCAAAATTAAATTATAATTCCCCAGAAGTCTCTTTTCCCTTATTTGCATAATGAGCAAGGGAGTTGTGGGGAAAACTCTCCCTAACTCGCTTGACTCCTTGTAAATCTTATTTTTCTAAGCCCAGAATGAATAAAAGCTATATGTTTACACATGAATACTAAATATATATATATGTATAGGCAGTAGTATGCAATATATTTGATTGATTTTATAAATATATATATAAAGGAATTTGACCAGAAAAAAAAAGAAAGTCAGTTTTCTAGTTCATTAATTAAAAAAATGTAAGATATAAAGATTTTTAGATAGGGCCTGCTCTAAAATAACATAAATAGAGAATTATCCAGCAGTAGGGCTGTTTTAATACTTATTATCAAAAAATGAGGATCTAAGGCTCACCAGAGCTGAACGGAGCTCGTTGAGCCTACCCAGCCAGATATATACAAGACCAACAGCCAACTATTGTAGCCTTTATGCTTAAATACATGACTACAACTTATCAGTATAGCTGCTAAGCCAAACTAAACTGCAATTTCGATCTCTTGCATTTTATAGTGTCTCCCAAACACACCTTTAAAATCTGATTGGTCTGATTTAAATCTTGAATCTGATTGGATCTTGGGTATTGGACCAATCCTATACCCCACCCCTAAATCTGATTGGTCCAATACCCTTAATCCAATCAGATTCAAGATTTAAATTAGACCAATCAAATTTTAAAGGTGTGTATGGGAGACACTATAAAATGCAAGAGATCTGAATTGCAGACTAGTGTTGGATTAGTTGCTGTACTGATAAGTTATAGTTAGGCATAAGGGCTACAAAAGATAGCTGTTAGACTAGTATACACCTGGCTGGGTAGGCTCCATGAGCTACCTTCAGCCCTGGTGAGCCTTAGATCCTCTGTATTTGGTGACAAGTATTAAAACTGCACTACTGCCATGTAGTTCTCTATTTATGTTATATTAGAGAAGGACTAAAAAATATTTTTTTCTTATCATGTTTTTAATTATTGGGCCAGAAATCTGTTTTTATTTTTTCTTGACAAATACCTTCTAAAATAGTTCAAATATATACAGGCATATTTTATAAAAGCAACAAATATAGTGCATACCACTGCCTTTATTTAGTACTTGTCACCAAATACAGAGGATCTAAGGCTCACCAGGGCTGAAGGTAGCTCATGGAGCCTACCCAGCCAGGTGTATACTAGTCTAATAGCTATCTTTTATAGCCCTTGTGCCTAACTACAACTTATCAGTACAGCAGCTAATCCAACACTAGTCTGCAATTCAGATCTCTTGCATTTTATAGTGTCTCCCATACACACCTTTAAAATTATAAAATGCAAGAGATTTAAATTGCAGCTTAGTTTGGCTTAGCAGCAATACTGATGAGTTGTAGTCTTGTATTTAGGCATAAAGGCTACAACAGTTGACTGTTGGTCAAGTATATATCTGGCTGGATAGGCTCAACAAGCTCCCTTGAGCTCTGGTGAGCCTTAGATCCTCATTATTTTGTAATAAGTATTAAAACAGTGCTGCTGCTGGATAATTCTCTATGTTATTTTAGAGCAGGTCCTATCAAAAAATCTTTATATCTTACATTATTCCTTTATATATATTTTTAAAATCAATCAAATATATTGCTTACCACTGCCTATATATATATATTTAGTATTCATGTGTAAACATATATGCATTTCTGGTATGTTAATTAGAATTTCCCAGCAGAAAAGACAGCATTGAGCATGCTCCAACCCTAAACCAAGGCAGCGGTCAGATGATCAGGTGCTGGTAATTTAGTTGGACTACAGCAATGAATAATCTTTTGCTCCTAAGTTTATAGTGTCATTGTGTAGTAGTCCATAAACCACAACCAAGGCAGCGGTCAGATGATCAGGTGATCAATGGCTGCCTCCATATGGCAAATACAAAATGGAAGACCACAAAAAGGTTTGGAAAGTGCTATTCTCCAATAGGACTCAAAGCGCATATGTCTCAATTCAATTTTTGCCACAGAGGAGAGCTACATTTCTCTGAATGCCAAACTAAACAGTTGACTTTTTCTTCTGGATTTAAAAGAGAACTACACTTAAATTTGTTTTAAAGGGTATCTATACTAAATTAAAAAATTCTAAAATTATAGAAGAAAATTAAAATTATAGTTGAAGATACAGCAAGATCCCACTAATTCAATACTTTTTTCGGAGCTGTAGATCTTAAAGGAGAACTGTTATCCCGTTTTTGTAAGTTGCACAAACATGTCAGAGAGCAGCCACACTGCAACTACCAGGCACCAAAACTAATGCATTCAGAAAGCTCAGTTAGGCACCAGACATCTGATAGTTGCTATGCTTGCATTGCTCCTAAGTTTATAGTGTCATTGTGTAGTAGTCCATAAACCACATATACATGTTGATATAAATGATAAAAATAGATTTTTGTTTGCTTTACTTTAATCAAACAGTCTGCAAAATTGTGAGCAAGCCTAATAAATATGCAGTTGCACTACTAGTTCCACCATTCCCTGATCCAAAACAGGTTTCAAAAACCCGGCTAGTCTATTGCTGGCATAATTATTACTTTTACATTCTAATGGCAATACTCAGAATGAGATGCATTTTACAATATTGACTTTGGTGGCACACCTTATAGATTATAATTATTTTCTAAGGTAGAACTATATGAGATTAAAAAGAATATATACGTATTGTAAAACAATTTTACAGTATGTATTTGGTTCAGGGGGCTTGCTTGTTTCCTTTTTCCCCAGGTTTGAGCAGAACATAAATAACCATTATGTTGTCACTTAATATGCCCTAAAGCATCAATAGTAGCTGATCCAAATGCTATTATAGTGGCTCACCAACAGAAACTTTCTGCATAAATTAGCACATAGGCTGAGATGCCTTGCGCTTAATAATAACAGGTATAAAACCAATTAAAACATTCCAGTTGAGTGTCCACTCATTTATTTTTATGACACAGACAAACTCTTCTAGGCAGCAAATAAAAATTGCAATGCAAAGCAACATACATTATTATTAGGGGGGGGTGATGTTTACAGAATGTAGAAAAGTCAGGAAAAAATTTGATTGTGGCTTAATAATAAATGAAGTGAATGGCAACGAGGTAAGGGAGAGTGGATGGAATGAACTGCTAAAACAGAAAAAAAAGGAAAATGCAAACAAAAAATAAAAAAAAATTCAGAAGCCTATGAAGCATTCAAGGTCAGAAGGTTGCTGGAACGTTGAGGCTGGTATAGTTAAGCACTATACACCAGGCATCTTTAGCAATACATCAGAGACATTTACGACAATCAGAGGACAGAGACATGTACCCCCAGTTCACTGTTACTCCTAATCCTGGCCCTTGATGTTCAATACTCACAATATACAGTATGACAAAAACTGCCAAAAACGGATCAGATGCTGCAAGCAGGGAGTAGGTCTAGGGTCTTAAGAGATAAGTGGGCCCTTTTGGGCATCCATGTTGCCACTGGCCCCTTGTCTCCGTCCCCCAATTAGGCACACACCCACTAGTGTACTCATAAGATTTACCAACAAAGATACAGGAAGATTGAACACCAAAACATAGATACACAGCCCGAGTGACATATAAACAGACAGATAAGACAGGGAAATAGACAGACAGGATGCAGATCAGAGGAGTTGACAGAGAGACCAACAAATTTAATGACCAAAGGCACAGTAAAAATGGCAATTTCAGATATACTGGTTAGCAATTTGGTCATTTTTCATTAAACTTACTGTTGTGTTCGTTGTAGTCAGATGACTGCCACACCTTGGCCAGGAGGGACCTTTGTACACAGATCTACATGGATCTCTGCCCCATCTATCTTATTCTGTCCTATCTCTCTCTCCTCTGTATAGCTATCTCTCCCATCTATCTCTATCGTGATATCGATTCGCTAGTTAGTCCCTCTCTCTCCTCCATGTTATATCTATCTATCGCACTAGGGTTTATCTATATTAAACTATGTCTATTCTGCAGCTTCTGCTGTCTATCTCTCTTCTTATCATATCATCCATCTATGTAGGATAACTCTATCTATATCATAACTCTGCTATCTATCTATTATGTAGATGTCCTAGTTTTTCTAAATCTATGTAACCTGCTATCGTATCTAGACTCTCTACATTTATCTACTAGATATCAATCTATGTCTTATCTGAAAATCTAACTTCTGCTATCGATCTATCTATATAATGCGATCATCTTTCAACTGACTACTACATATCTACCTATCTTAATCGCTTTATCTATCTATCGATCTAGCTATGTATCACTATCTAACTGCTATCTATCTTCTATCTAATCTGGCTTGGCTCTGCACTGCACTGCATACCTAACCTGTGCCCTGGACCCACGATTAGCTCTCTCTCGTCGCAGGCGCAGCTCGTGACATCAGCGGACGTGTCCCAGAGGTCTCGCGCTGAGCAGGGAAATCGGGAAGTTCGCGGCACTTGCAGGGGGCACAGCGGCGAAAACCATCGGGGGCACTTTGCCAAAACTCCGGGCCACGTGCCCCGGAATGTTTTTAAGTAGATACCCCACTGGTGAACAAGCACCACAACGGGTGTTGTGACAAGAAAGCAGCCTCGAACCACAACCCATACCAACACTCCAATAGGTTTACCTACACCAACATAAAAACACGTTACCCACGTGAACGCATGATCTGATTATAATTTCATGTCTTGCGCAGTTCCCTCTTGCTCTTTCATGGTCATATCTTTACCTACAATGGGATACTACAGAGCATTGATAGACTTTCATAGAGGACCCCTATATAAAGATATAGAACTATTATCTGGTCATCCACAAACCAACCCTTCTAAACTAAGGTGCTTGAAAAGGGCAAATTTAGTTAAGCCTGCCTTTATTCCTAACAATTAGAAACATTTAGTGTCAGATTAGGTCTCCTGGATCCACCAGAGCATGATAATAAAAAGGGTCCATGCCACCATATTCGAATTATCAGAATATCTAGAGTAAGGGGGAACAAATATTTAATGTGAAACATACACATGCAACACAAACTATGCAAACCATTACATTACACCCTCAGCAAAGAGCAACAGCATGCACACACAATAAGCTACAAATAACAAACATACATGCAAACATGCACAATAATTCCGAATTCTCGAATTGGTTATGTATCACCAATAACGTATCTTTCGATATTCGGTTTAACCCAGTGAATGTATACTTTTTGATTCGTAACCCCGAATGTTCATCGTTTGCTCTAAGCCTAGAATTTGGCGTTTCAATTTCTTGTAATATGGAATGTTTTATTGGTAGTTTGGTAACCGTCCGAAATGTAAAATAGGAAAAAAAACATAAAAAAAAAAAGTCGTCCATTACACTCGGTATAGCATGTGGAAACCACCAACTATTGCCTGATTGTTGAGAAAAGGAAAGAAGTGTTTAAAGAACTTTTGGTGATATGGACATAGTCTCCCAGAAATAAAATTCCAAGGTGCCATAGCCATTTACAGTACGTCTATCAGTGCTATTGTGTAATCCAAAACTTTTCGAGATATATCTCACGCTTATTGACTTAATGGTGTATTTGTGAACTCCGAACTTTCCTATGAAGCTCGAAAGTTCAAAAACGACCCATAAATTCAGGAAGTTTTGGTCCATCTCAATATAAAAGGAGCGCACCAGTTTATGTCATTTAGGAGCCACAGTAAGATGAGGAATGGGGCGGGATGGGGGAGTTTACATCTTGATAAAAAAGTCTTTAAGCCAGTATACAACAGTTCCCAAACGTCAAAGTTCGCGCTAAAGGGGGTAGATTTTGCTCTCGCGCACTGATATTGGAAAATAGACACCACCGCCAATGGGATGGAATTTGATATGAGTTTGCACATACTATTAGCCTCAACTTTTTTACGCCAGCAAGTTCAGGTGGCATTAATGTTGTGCTGTTGGAGTAAATCCCCTTGTCCACAATGTATTTGCAGACGCCAAAAGGATATTAGCTCTGTTGCAGGGGGCTTTGGGGGGAAATTTTTCCCCTATAAGGGGAACAAACTGTGGTCTTCCATTGTATGTGGAGCTTATGGATGGCAGCCATTGATCACCTGATATCTGACGCTGCCTTTAGGTTTTAGGGTTGGAGAGCATGCTCAATGCTGTCTTATACCTGTGGGAAAGTTCTAATTAAACTAGAAATGCAAAATTAATATTATAAATTCCCCCTATGAAAGTCTTCTTTCCCTTATTTGCATATATGAGGCAGAGTAGAGTTGTGGGGGAGCAAACTCTCCCCTAACTCGTTCTGACCTGCCTTGTTAAATCTTATTTTTTCTAAAGCCCAGAATGATAAAAAGCTATATGGTTACAAGAATCCTAAATATATATATATGTATAGGCAAAGTAGTTGCAATATATTTGATTGATCTTTATAAATATATAGTTATAAAGATATTTACCAGAAAAAAAAGAAAGTCAGTGTTTCTAGTTCATGTAATTAAATAAAATGTAATTAAGAGATAAAGATTTTAGATTAGGGGCCACTGCTCAAAAAGAACATAAATAGAGGAATGATCCACAGTAGGGCCTGTTATACTTATTATCAACCCCAAAATATGAGGATCAAGGGATCCCGGAGCTGAACGGAAGCCGGTTGAGAGCCTACCACAGCCAGATATATACAAGACCAAATCAGCCAACATTGTAGCCTTTATGCTTAAAACATGACTTACAACCTCCATCAGTATGAGCTGCTAAGCCAACTAAACTGCAATTTTCGACTATCTTGCATTTATAGTGTCTCCCAAAACACACTTTAGAAAATCTGTTGGTCGGATTTTAAATCTTGAATCTGATTGGGTCTTGGGTTTGGACCAATCGTATACCCCACCCCTAGATCGATTGGTCCAATACCCTCGATTCCACTCAGATTAAGATTTAAAATTAGGACCAATCAGATTTTAAAGGTATGGTTGGGCAGACCACTATATAAATGCAAGAGATCTGAAATTGCAGCTGAGTGGTGGCATAGCTGCTGTACGGATAAGTTTGTAGTAGGCATAAGGGGGCTACAAATGATAGGCTGTTAGATTAGTATAGTAACACCTGGAGGGTAGGCTCCATGAGATACCTTCAGATTATTGTTGTTTTTGTTTGGTTTGTATCACGTATGTGGCCTGGGATTGCCTGGGTTATTTTCTTCAGGACTTCAGGTTTTACCAGGTGATAGCTTACTAGTGGCAGGCTGGGAGCAGAAAGGTTGAGCGGCAAGTAGGTGGTTCATGACGCCTTCCCGGTTTGAAGGGACTCGTTGTGCTCCCTCTAACCCTACTGGTTCTTAAAGGGGAAACTTGTGTCTTCCAATTTTGTATTTGGCCTTATGGAGGCAGCATTGATCATCGCGATATCTTCTGGCTGCAGCCATTACTGCTGGAGGGAAATCTAATAACATACTGAAATGAACAAATCTAAAGGGGAATAGTGGTGTTCCATTTGCGATGGCCTTATGGAGGCAGCATTGGTCACCTGATTCATTGGGCCGCCGCCTGGTTTAGGGTTTGGAGCATGCTCAATGCTGTCTTTCTGCTGGGAAATTCTAATTAACATACCAGAAATGCAAAATCAAATTATAATTCCCCAGAAGTCTCTTTTCCCTTATTTGCATAATGATCAAGGAGTTGTGGGGAAAACTCTCCCTAACTCGTTGACTCCTGTTAAAATCTTTATTTTTTCAAAAGCCCACGAATGAATAAAAAGCTATATATGATACACTGAATACTAAATGTATATATAAGGCAGTGGTACTTTGCAATATGAGTTGGATTGATTTTAAACAATATATATACAGGATACATTGACCAGAAAAAAAAAAAATCAGTTTTTCAGTTCATTAGATTAGTAAAAAAAGGTAAGATATAAAGATTTTTTGATGAGGGCCTGCTCTCAAAATAAACGATTATATATTGAAATTCCCAGCGAAAGGGGTGTTTTAACGGGGAACTGTGGTCTTCCATTTTGTATGTGTTGTAGAGAGGCAGCCAATGATCACCTGATCATGGACCGCTGCGTTTTAGGGTTGGAGCATGCTCACTGCTGTGTGTTTCTGTGGGCTAATTCTAATTACATACCAAGAATGCCCCCCCAAAATCTAAATTTTAATTCCCACAGAAGTCGTTTTCCATTTTGATAATGAGCAAGGGAGTTCGGGGAGCAAAAATCTCACCTAAAGCTCTGACTCCTTGTTAAATTCTATTTTTCAAAGTCCCAAAAATGACTAAAGCTATATGTTTACACATTGCATACCGAAAACACTAATAAGGGCACGTGGTATGCCACTATATTTGATTGTTTATAAAAAATGCCTGTATATATTTTAACTATTTTAGAAGGTATGTGTGAAGAAAAAAATAAATCAGATTTCTGGCCAACAATATACAAAAAATGATAAGAAAAAAAAATTTTTTTTTTAGCCTTCTCTAACATAACATAAATAAGAACTATCATAGCAGTAGTGCTGTTTAATTACTCTGTCACAAAATAGCAGAGGAAATATAAGGTATCAACCAGGGCTGATATAGATATGGTAGCTCACTGGGAGCCTACCAGCCAGGGATACTAGTTAATATGCTATCTTTTTATAGCCACTTGTGGCTAACTACAACACTGTATCAGTACAGCAGCTAATCCAACACTAGTTCTTGCATTCAGATCTCTTTGCATTTTAAGTGTCTACCAGAAACACCTTTAAAATATGATTGCGTCTAATTTAAAATCTGTATCTGAGATCGAGGATTGGCCATCAATAGGGGGGGGTATGCGACACGGATTTAGGAGGGGTTTAAGTTGAGTCAGGAGGCGGTATAGGATTGGTCGCTCTCGGCCTTGTGGTAAGCCATCAAGGTAGTATCTGTTCTTACTAGGGGAACGGGGGGATAACCTATGTCCGGGGAGGCGGTAACCCTACTACAGATGTGGAAGAATGGTCTGCACGCTACTACAATATTTGATCGAAGCTGAAGCTGAAAGCGTCACTCCTGTTCTGTAGGAATAAAGACCTGTGTGAAGCACCCAATCCTGGCAGTGCATGGTCGATGAGGGGGTTGTCTTAGCACCTCCAAGCCTCCCGCCTGGTATGGAGATGGATGCGGAGCCTGGTGAAGCGTGAAGAGGCAGGGGAGTGCGGAAAGCTTCGGGCTTCCCTACAGCACTTACGTGTGCATCGGTGAGCAACGTGTTGTATAGGCATCCCTCACTTCCTGCCATAGCTTCGGCTTGGCGGAACAATTTTTTACCTCGGGCGAAAGGCCCTCGCCTTTATTTGGTCACACTTTTTATTTAAATTACCCCTCCTTATTTTATTGACATTAAGCACGTAAACCTAGGGGCACTTATTTTAAGTTTTTTCGTTTGTTTCGTGTTCACGCTAGTGTGGGGCGACGGCCTGGGTTCTTTTAGGACCTTCCAGGTTTTTCCCATCTCGGAACCCCCCCTGGAACTTCTGGTGGCAGCGGGAGCAGAAAGGGAGGCAAGTATGGGTGGTTCCTACGACGCTCACCGGTGAAGGGACCTCAGTTGGCTCCCTATAGCCCTACGGCTTAAAGCTATGGGTCACTAAGAGGGACGATCAGAGGATCACCGACACCACTGCACGGATTGTTGCATTGGTGACTGATAAGAGAAAGCACGATACATCGAGGGCTTTCGATAAAAAAAAAAAAAAAAAATTTGTTGCTTGAGAAGGAGTTTATATCCCACCGCTGACTAATCAAGACCTACGTCATCACTATTTGCCATCCTATTAGAAGGTATTTGGTCAAGGAAAAAATAAAAACAGATTTGACCCAATAATTATAAAACATGTAAGAAAAAAATATTTTTAGATCTATTCTCTAATATAACTAATAGTAGAGACCGACATGGCGTATGATGACAGTTGTTAATACCTGGTCACCAAATACGAGGATCTAAGGCTCACCAGGGCTCGAAGGATAGCTCATTTGGAGCCTACCCAGCAGGTGGTGTCTATATAGTCTAACAGCTATTTTGAGCCCTTATTTTTATTGAAAGCTTGGGATAGCGATGCTTTTGTGATCGTCACCACAGTGACAAGCAAACGAGATCAAGGGGATACGGGATCCATCTCCTCCCCTTATGCCCATAGCTAGTAAGCCGTAGGGCTAGGAGGGAGGCTTACTTTGGTCCCATCAGCCCGTAGGCGTTCAGGAACCACCATTATAACACCATCCTATCTGTCTCCAGACTGACCACCAGGAGCTTCCAGGGGGGTCTGCGAATGGGAAAAACCCTGAATGGCACCCAAAAAAGGGCCCAGGCAATCCCGCCACAATAAGTGAACACCAACACACAAAACAAAAAGTGACCGTGAAACGTTGGCCAGTTAGAATAAAAGTGCGTACCTAGTGATACAAATTATAAGGGGTGCGGCCAAATACAGGCCCCGACCTCTGTCGGAGCTAGGGTCGGGTTAATATAAAAAAATTTATTCACGCCATAGCACGAAGCTGAGGAAGGAGGAGGATGGGCATTATAAACACGTGCTCCCATGAACGTGAACACGTATGTGCTATAGGAAAGCGCCCGAGCGTTCACAACCCTCCTGCCTCAAGGCTTCGGACCATGTTCCATTATACCCTCAAAAACCGGCGGGAGTTGGGGGGTGTCTTCGCCCACACCCCTCTCAACCATGCATGGCCAGAGAGATATTCGCCACAGTTCCTGATTTCCAAAAAGACAGGTAGCCAGAGTGGACGCTTCAGCTTAAGGCTTCGATCAAATGTTGTTGTAGTGTGCAGACCCTTCTTACCGACTGTATAGGGGGTCCGCACTCCCGGTCATAGAGGTATCCCCCGTTCCCTCTGATGAGAACAGAGAACTACACTGTGCCATCTTAGCCAAAGGCGAGAGCCACTTATTGCCTAACAACAACTTATTCAGTACAGCAACATAAATCAACACTAGTTGCAATTGCAGATTCTTGCATTTTACAGTGTCTCCCATACACACCTTTAAAAATGTGATTGGTCTAATTTAAATCGTGAACTCTGATTGGATTAGAGTGTGTATTGGACCAAATCAGGATTAGGGGTGGGGTAAGGATGCGTCAATACCCAGATCCAATCAGATTCAAAGATTTAAAAGATTCAGGACTCATCAGATTTTTAAACGTGTGTTTGGGAGACACTATAAAATGAGAGATTTAAAGTGCAGCTTAGTTGCCTGTAGCAGCAATATGATGAGTTTTGTAGGTCTTGTATTTAGGTATAAAGGCTACAACAGTTGACTGTTGGTCAAGTATATATCTGGCTGGATAGGTCAACAAGCTCCACTTGAGCTCTGGTGAGCTAGGCATATAGATCCTCATTAGGTTGTAATAGTACTAAAACAGCGCTGCTGCTGCTGATAAGTCTCTATGATTTTAGAGCAAGGTCCTATCAAAAATCTTAATCTTACATTTTTTTAATTAATGAACTAGAAAACTGATTTTCTTTTTTTTCTGGTCAAATTCCTCTTATAGATATTTTTAAAATCAATCAAATATTATTGCTTACACAATGCCCTATAATATATATTTAGTATTCATGTGTAAACATATAGATTTATTCATTCTGGCTTTGAAAAAATAAGATTTACAAGGAGTCAAAGCTGTAACACGTTAGGAGATTTTTTCCCCACATACTCCCTTGCCATTATGCAAATAAGGGAAAAGAGAATTCCTGGGGAATTATATTTGATTTGCACTTTTCTGGTATGTTAATTAGGAATTTTACGCCGAGAAAGACAGCATGAGCATGCCCAAACCCTTAAACCATAGGCGAGACGGTCAGATGATGAGGGATCAATGGTGCCTCCAATGGCAACATACCAAAATGGCAGGACCACAATAAAAGAGATGTGGACAAAAGTGCCGATTCTTCCAATAGGACTACAAAGCGAACCGATGTTCTCAATTCAATTTTGCACAAGAGGAGAGCTAACATTTCTCTGAATGCCAAAACTAAACCAGTTTTGACTTTTTCTTCTTGGCATTAAAAGAGAACTACAACTTAAATTGGTTTAAAGTGGTATTCGTATACATAAATTAAAAAAATGTTCTCAAAAATGGTATAGAAAGAAATAAAATTATAGTGAAAGTAGACAGCAAGATCCCATAATTCAATCCTTTTTCGGAAAGCTGTAAGATCTTAAAGAGAAACGGATGATCCCGTTTTCTATAAGTGCAACACAACATGTCTAATTGTCTTAACCCTCTGCAAAGTCTTACTGAAGCCTTTAAATATAAAAAAAAAATCAAAAAACACATACTTTAAAAATCACCATTAAAAGTCCTATACTTGTGGCGCCCATTTGGATGTCCATCCCTTCCTGTTCTGCCAAAAACTACAATCCCAGCATGACAATCTTCATGTGGTTGTTTTGAACATCACAAGCATTTTCTATTGGAATCGCTCGGCACTACAGGCGAGGAGGGAAGCGGAGGCGTGGCTAAACAAACAGGCACGCCCTGTTAGAGGAGGAGTAGGCGGGATGCGGCGTAATACAAAACGAACTTTATGAAGGTAGATTTTTTTTTGGTATATCATTATACACACATTGTTAAAAAATAATAATTGTTTGTAAAAATACTTAATATTTAATTAAATTTTAAGTATATATAGTAATTATGAAAGCGATGTTGTTCATGTCGTTATATGTGCATGATGGTGCCTGGTCCAGTGTGGTGTGAATGTCGTGATAGTGCATCGAGGTGTATTGGTGCGTGATGTGAGTGTGTGTGAAAGTGTCATTCTAAGCGTGAGTGAAATGGCGTGCGGTTGCGGTGTGCGAATATCGTTTTTTTTTAAAAGGCAAACTATAGAGTGTCCAAATTCAAATTTTTAAAAAACCTATTACTATTAAACTATGATTTCAATCCATCACATTCCAAAACGATTCTGGGGCATACGAGCGGCCGCTTTTGCCCAAGATAAAGTTGCCCATTACGGCTATCCACGATTATCGACCGACCTCGATCACACGTGTGTTTAGTAAGGCAGGGATACGCCTGTACTCGCTAAATCAAGGGAGAAGTTCGAAGACATCTCTAACACAGTACCCTATTGGATCTGAGGATGTAACGGTAGGGATTTGTTTTACACTACAGGTTGGGGCCGGCCAGTAGGGGGGAATTTAGTTCTGGTGGGGATGGCCAACACCATCCGCCTGAATAAAGGTCAATTACATCATTCAAAACTCTCAGAAACTCGTTGGTAATCAAGAATAAAAGCTTTTTTCTTTTTATACCACTCTCTCCACACACATGGTAAAAGGCCATGAAAATGAAAGTATATGGTAACAAAAACTTGTTGTATTGACAGGCATGACAGACAGGTTCATTGTAATTAGACAAGGCACGCATTATTGTATAATTGATTTATACTGTGATCATTTTAATTAGACTGGGCTACAGGGTTTGTTTTACCTGATAACCTGTAGGCTAGCTAGATGTTTCAAAATAACAACCGCAACCATTCCCTGGATGCCCTTGCCTTATAAGAGGGGAGTATCTTTAGGGTAAGAGGTGATAGATAAATTTCAACTACAGCCAACAATAACTTTGTTCAAAGCCCAGTGAATTGCGACCATGCGATGGCGAGTAAATTCTGCAGAGAACTTTAAGGAAAACTTTTTTTTTATTCATAAGCACCATAACATCATTTATGAGATGGAGCAAAATCAGAGAGAGCCACCAATGCAACTACATGGCACCAAAAACTAATGCATCAGAAAGCTCAGTTTAGGCACAGACATCTGATAGTGCTATGCTTGCAGATACAAACTATGCAGCTCGTGCTACTAAAAAGAACTCAGCGACCTTGCTGAAGCCTCTGGGCTTGTTGTATACATGTCTCCTTTGGCACATCCCTGCCCAACAATGATGTGGCAAATAATACAAGAGCCATCAGAGTTTAAGATTGTTTTGGGACCAATCAGATTTTGAGGGTCTTGTGTTTATGAGGACATTCTTTAAAAACTTCATGAACCTCCTCTAGATGGCAGCTCAGTATTGTAATTCAGCAGTCAAAACTACAGGTCTTGCCTTTGTATGTTAGGTTAGCGATTTGCAAGTAGTAAGTGGCTGGTAATTAGTTGGACTACAGCAACTGAAACATATTTGTCCTCCTGAAGTTTATAGTGTCATTCGTGTAGTGTCCATAAACCCACACATACTGTTGAATAGAAATGATAAAAAATAGATTTTTGTTGCCTTTACTTTAATCAAAATAGTCTGCAAAAATTGTGGAAGGAAAGCCTAAAAATATGCAGTTGCCACTTACTAGGTCCACCAGTCCCTGACAGGCCACTATTCAAACAGGGCATTAGGGTATCCGGACTAAGTTGCCGCCGTAGGTCCAGTCTGGTTGTACCAGAAGTTCATGTACAAGGCTGTCAGAATCCATGCAGTATAAATACAATCAGGTTGTAATAAACGCACGACCCTGTTACTTACTTTAATGATAATGTCCCCCCAATTATGAGATGACTGATAACTAAATATATATCCACTACACAATTTATTGCTTAGTGCCCAGGTGAGCAGCAGATTTCCACCTGTGGCCCGTCCCCAATCAGATGTTGGAAAACTACAACGCCCAGTATTCCTTCGGTTTCTCTGCAATGGAGGAATGCTGGGCGTTGTAGTTTTCAAGAAATCTGGATGGGCCTGCAGGTGTAGAAATCCCAGACCAGCTTGGCATAGCCAGGAAAAACCAACTTGGATACCGCATTATACAGAAAATGAGTGATTAGATAATGCACGGGAATGGCGGCAACGAAAGAGTTACTATGTTATGTAACATAGTAAAGTAACTATTTCGTTGCCGCATTCATCGCGGCAGGGACGAACATACAGTTAAAAAAAGACCTTTCAAATGCAGCAAAAAATAAATAAAAGTTTATTGCAAGCACTACTTTATGTACATTCTCTTAAAGGTAACAGGTATAAAAGGACATCTATACTAAAACAATAGTTATCTTTAGATATCCAATCTGAACTATCTTCTGCTAGTTCGGGTTTTGCTATAACTGAATGGCACGTTTCATTGCAAATCATGTGAAGTGCATGATGGGAAATTCCCGCTTCCAATCTGCCCTCTTAGTCAATTAATGCAGCTGCTTGCCCTTATAGACAGAGCTGAGAATGTGCATAATAGAGCATGCATTTGTCGGCGACAGGGGGTTGGATCATGGGATTTGGCAGGACTGTGGAGCCATTCAGCCCCTTAACTATTTGTTACTTCTTTGGATGATAGATGAGAACGGTGTTATGCTAGAGAGGGTGGTTCAGGACTCGTTTTAACAGGTAATATTCTTGCCTTTCTTACTAGACCAACTTGTTTTGGGACCACAGTTCTCCTTTAAGTAATAATCCTTTTAATCATAGCGTTTACAGGGAAAGACCTGTCACTCCAGGAGCAGAGGTTGTAATACATTATGTGTCCCAATAATGACCTCTTACTAGGATCTTTGCCTGCCTGCCAGCACACTTTCTGCAACAATTATTAGAATTAGCAGAGAAAAGAAGGCAGGGGGAGGGGGAGATGTGTAAGCATAGCAGGGTCTATGGTGAGGCTGTGCAGAACTTATAAGTGTCGCAGACACTACAAGAAGGCAGTGAGTAAGGGAGGGGGATTAGGAGCACTCACTAAAGACTAATAATTTAATGACAAAGCAAGCACAAATAAATATGTGAGTACCACCATTTTACTTCTCTCACATTATAGTTTCAGATAATATAAAGTTGTTTGAGTGAGTATAGTGACCCTTTAATCCTAATGTTAAGCTTTTGTCCCCAGAACACCCATGCATTGTAATATATTTCCCCAGTAAGCTGTATTTATGTGATCTGTAACTAAGAAGGTTTCCATGTTTTACAGCCAATGTAGTCTTCAAAGAGCCATGCCCACTGACCCCAGTATTCCCATGTCTCCACAACAATATGGAAGTCCTTGATTAGAATTTAAAAATAGTTGGTTACCCTGCAACTTATTTTCTAGCCAACATGCATTGCGGACAGCTTACTAGGAACAATACAAATTAGTTAACTGATTCTCCTGCCTCTTTTTTATTATTTGTAGCAGCTTTGGTAGATCAGCAGACTAAAGCTCTAGTTTGGAAACACAAAGCATGAGAGGTTACAGGTTCGAATCACCAACCTTTCTTAAAAATGTGGTTTTCTTTCATCCTCAAAGTTTGATAGGAAAAAACTACAAAGATTACTTTCACTTTTTGTATAAAGTGCAAAGGAATGTGTGGAGTAACAGAGCTTGCGTTCCACAGAATGCTTAAGGGGCCGACATTTGTGTACAAATATTGAGAGACAGGATCTGTGACTAACAGAGGTAGGTCTCTGTGGTGTAATATGATTGGCTGTCCACCAAAACAAAGAGGTGGATTATGGGAGCTGACCCTAGTGCCCACAGGGTATTTTCATAAATCAGCCACAGCAAAGTTAGATAGGTGAGACAAAGCTTTAGTTCCCCCTTAAACATCTCCAGGGATAATGCACACCTTCTTTAATTCTGCGGGGAGCTCAATATGGAGGGAACATTCATTCCAAAGGATTTGAGATTGGTTCTAGCAGAGATCCGAGACTACGGGAGGTACTGTGTGGCTGTAGGAAGTGAATGTCTGTAGACAAATATGGTCTGTAGAAACTCTTGATGTCTAGTTCTTTTTTTGTGTAGGTACCTGATTATTGCCTCCTTCAGGGGCATATTTTAAAAGCAGGGGTACTCTTAAATAAGGAGCATTAATTAACACAACCAGTTGGTAATTAATACTACTACTAAATAATGATACCTAAATACTGATCTTTAAATAAGAATACTGCTTTTTATATAATAACATTACAGATCCTTAAATAATTATATCTAAATAGCAATACTAACGAATAGCCATCTTTAAATACCAATAAATAGTGGTCTTTTACAATGAGATTTATTTATGGATACCCCTGCTTTATAATTATGGCCCTCAGTGAGGTGGGGATCATCCCTGATTGTAAAGAGCAGTTCACAGTTTTGTGTAATTCCATTAAGAACAGGTCAGGGCTTTTCAACATAATTTGTGTTGGGACTGATTCAAGATCACAGTTGTTCGGAAAAAAGAAGCCCAATATGTAACTAACTCAATATACATTGGATAACATTTGTTTAAAAGCACTGCACACAGCAGAAACCTCCTTTCTCCTGGATCCTGAGATCCAGGCTGTCTAATTAAAAAATTACAGATAGTCATTATAAAACCCTCACAGGGTATACATATTTATTTATCCTTTACAATGATATATATGACCATAAACGTGATGTTTCAGGGCTTACTTTCTTTCATAGGCAGCCCAATAGATAGTTCCACAGAAATCCTCATACATAACCCCATAGAAAGTCCAATACACAGCCCCATAGAAAGTTCCATACACAGTCCCATATAAAGTCCTATACACAGCACCATAGAAAGTCCCATACACAGCCCCATAGAAAGTCCCATACACAGCCCCATAGAAAGTCCCATACACAGCCCCATAGAAAGTCCCATACAGAGCCCCATAGAAAGTCCCATATACAGCCCCATAGAAAGTTCAATACACAGTCCCATAGAAAGTCCCATACACAGCCCCATAGATAGTCCAATACACAGCCCCATAGAAAGTCCCATACACAGCCCCATAGAAAGTCCCATACACAGCCCCATAGAAAGTCCCATACACAGCCCCATAGAAAGTCCCATACACAGCCCCATAGAAAGTTCAATACACAGCCCCATAGAAAGTCCAATACACAGCCCCATAGAAAGTCCAATACACAGACCCATAGAAAGTCCAATACACAGCCCCATAGGAAGTCCAATACACAGCCCCATAGAAAGTTCCATACACAGCCCCATAGATGTTTCCATACACAGCCCCATAGAAAGTTCCATACACAGCCCCATAGAAAGTCCAATACACAGCCCCATAGAAAATCCCCTACACAGCTCCATAGAAAGTCCCATACACAGCCCATACACAGCCCCACAGAAAGTCCCATACACAGCCCCATAGAAAGTCCACTACACAGCCCCATAGAAAGTCCCATGCATAGCCCCATACACAGATGTGCCCTGCATAACTTTCTGTGCAGCCTGTTTGTTGAATCCTGTTACTTCTATTGTTTTTCCCCCTTCCATTGCAGTCTGTGCTGATCTGAGTGAGCAGGACAACAATTGCCTAACCCAGAATCCTGTTAATTCTATTGTTTTTTCCCTCTTCCATTGCAGTCTGTGCTGATCTGAGTGAGCACGACAACAATTGCCTAACCCACTGAAATCAAGAGGATTCTGTGTGTTACAGGGTACAGCTTTTGTTTTCCTTTTTGTCCAGCTGCTCCTTCATGCATCCAGATCAGCACAGACCTGAGTATAAGCCGAGGGGAGACTTTCAGGATGATTTTGAAGGTAAAATTTCTCAGCCTATACACGAGTATATACGGTAGGTTGAAAAAGTAGAGTAAAAGAAGAGGGGGGGAAAACATACAGGGAGATTCAATAAAAATTTTGCCCCAACCAATTCAAATGTTAAATAAGATCTTATCGGTTGGGGCAAAATTAGCACCATTTTTAAAGATAAGCAGGCTCATTTACCCAGACTTGCTGGGCAAATATATGGAGTCAAAGTCGCGCTAACCGGTTAGCCACCGGTTAGCTCGACTTTAAATCCATATTAGTGTCGGATGCGTGGGCTAAGAAAAAAATCACCCGCGCATCCGACGCTCACAATTCAGTATTGCATTTGTGCTAGTTTTACCGCAGGATTTTAACACCAGCAAATAGCTGGCGTAAACATCCAGCAGTGGGTAGATCCCTTACCAGGATTTACCCACATTCGCAAACGAGATATTGATTCGGGAAAGGAGCATTTACACATAGAGTAAATGAGCCTGAAGAACTTTTATTGAATCTCCCTGATAATCTCTGAAATCATGATGTTCATCGTAAGCAGAAAATAGTGCACGGCACTACAGAGTTCTTAGAAACTGGTTGCATAACAAATTTAAAGAATTAAATACATTCAAAAAGACAAACTCAACAAATATAAAACTATAACACACAATGACTACACAAAATAATAGAAACTTATATTAGAAAAGATTAAAACAACCAATGCTTTGACTTTATGATGATTACAATATAAGCTATAGGTGTAAAGAATTAACATTCCAAATGAAGATTTTGTTAGGGTGTTCTATTCTATATGTGCACATGGATAACAATGAATTCATAGAATGTGTTTAGAAATTAATTGGATCTTTAGTGTTTTAAACCCTTCGATGATACATACTAGCTCATATCTGAGTAATCTTTCTCATCTACCACTTCTGAGCTGTAACTAAGACAACAATAAAGAGTCAATTCAAATTATTTAAAGGAGAACAAAGAAAAAGTTTCTCATTTAATGTAGCCACATCAGCAGCTGACTGAGCTAGAAATAGCATCCCCATTACAATGTGGGAGCTCATTGGATGTAATTTAATGGCCCCTGTATTTACCAATTTCTAAACAGTCTATATTTAAAATAAGGGTGTTAAATGCTAAAAGCAAATACTGCCATTGGTAAATGTCAATGATAAATGCCACAGCTCGTTAATTTGTTATCTGTATTTAACATCTATATTAAAGGGCATGTTCCCCCTCAAAACTATACTTTAAAGGGCATGTCCATCCTTTTTTTTACCTTTTAGCGTTCACTAGGTTTCCCTCCCCCAGCCCCAACCGCCACATTATTTTGTCCAGAAACTCCCCCGATCATTACTTACCTTCCCTCTTTTATCCGGCGTACTGTCCCGGCCCTCTGCTTGCATGAAACTGCAAGCAGGGGGCCAGACCAGCAGCCACATCTGTGATTGGCTGACAGGTAGCCAATTACGGATGTGGCTGCCGGCAGTTCAGAATGCTGGAGAAGAGGGGCAAGGTAAGTAATGATCGGGGAAGTTTCTGAACATAATATAGCAGTTGGGGCTGGGGGAGGGAGCCCTACAGTATCCCAAATGGAGGGAGAGGAAAACAGGAGGGCTGCAGTGCGCATGGCAAAATTTTCCCGGACTCTGACAGGCTCCTGGTGGTCAGTTTTGGGGACTTTGGAGGGACATTGCATTTTTTTATTACACTACAGAGTGGGGCAAGTAGTGGGTTAACTTATAGTTTTGGGGTGGACATGCCCTTTAACTCACTACTGGCCCCAGTATTTAGTGTTGAAAAAACCTTACCTTACAGCTCTGTTCCACATGGTTCCTCTGCACTGCCTGTTCAAAGTCCAGCAAAGTGATTAGCAGGAGCCTGTCTTCCTATGTAAATGTATCTGCCTCTCCTGTAGCCTCCGGGAGAAAAGTGACATGCGCAGTGGAGCAGATTCCCCCCTCCCTCCCACCATCTAGATCCATTGGGCTGCAGTTGCAGTGTACCAGTAAACCCTTTTTCTGTAATATAGCGCTCCCCCATCCAATACGAACCGTACTGTCCTTTTGTAAAAAAAACCTCATCAGAACATTTATTTACCAGCTCGGGATCCCGCGGCTAACTCAATAGCCGGCAGCCGCATCTGTGAATGGCTGACTCTCAGCCAATCACAGACGCGGCCGCTGGCCAAGCCCCCAATGCAACTCCGTTCCCGGAAGTTGCATTGGGGACTGAGGCCGCGGGATCCCTGGCTGGTAAGTAATGTTCTCGGGAGTTTTATTTACAAAAGCACAATTCGGTTTGGGTTGGGAGGGGGAGTGCTACATTAAATGTGGTATTCCATTTTGTATGTGCCTTATGGAGGCAGCCATTGATCACCTGATTATCTGAGCGCCGCCTTGGTTTAGGATTGGAGCATGCTCACTGCTGTCTTTACTGCTAGGAAATTCTAATTAACATACTAGAAATGCAAAACCAAATTACAATTCCCCAGATTTACAAGGAGTCATGCGAGTTTGGGAGATTTTTCCCCACAACTCCCTTGCTCATTATGCAAATAAGGGAAAAGAGACTCATAGGGAATTATAATTTGATTTTGCATTTCTGTTAGGTTAATTAGAATTTCCCAGCAGTAAAGACAGTAGTGAGCATGCTCCAACCCTAAACCAAGGTGGCGGACAGATGATCAGATGATCAATGCCTGCCTCCATAAGGCACATACAAAATGGAAGACCACAGTTCCCCTTTAAGTGTAATATACAGCTAGCAGGGCAGTCTTGACTAACTTGACCAAATGAGATTCACCTCCAGCAAGTCTCACAAGCTTACAAGCTTTGCCAATGAAAATTAAGAGTAACATAGTGTGGGATTTAAAGGTACAGCTTTGCAATGGACAGTAGCAGCACTACATTGGGGCACAATGGGGCACGTGCCCTAGTTCACAGATTACATTACTCCGGCATTCATACACGGCCCTCTGCTTGCATGAAATTGCAAGCAGTGGGCCAGACCGGCAGCCTCGTTTGTGATTGGCTGAGAGGCAGCCAATCACGGCAGCCAATCACGGACGTGGCTTCCAGCAGTGTACAATGCCGGGGGAACAAGGTTGTGTAAGTAGAGTTCGGTGTAGTTTTTTTACAAGCTACTATAGCGGTTGGGGGTGGGAGAGGGTCCCCTACACTACAGCAAATGGGTTTCACGCTAGGGCACCATAGAGGAAACAGGGACCGGGGGGAGGGAAAGAGGGGGAGGGCTGCACTGAGCAAGCCAGAAACCTCTAAGAGAACACCTAAGAGGAGGAAACATTTTCTCTCCCTGCCAGGCTCCTGGTGTTAACTTTGTAGGAACGTGGGCTCATATTGCAGGAGAACCATTTGAAGCAGAGATGTAAGGTAAGGATTTATTAAAGGGCATGTCCTCACTGTGTAGTGTTCAAAAATCCTCACCTTACCCCTCTGCTCCAAACAGTAATGTCTGTTAAAAATCCCAGAAATTAAAGAGTAGGAGCCATTTCTGGTCTAATTTGTTTCTGCCTCTAACTATTCCTTGTAGAGGTTTCTATTAGGGCAAGCATGCTCAATAATCACTATGAGACAGCATTAAAGGGGTACTGTGGTCTTCCATTTTGTATGTGCCTTATGGAGGCAGCCATTGATCACCTGATCATCTGGCCGCCGCCTTTACTGCTGGGAAATTCTAATTACCATACCAGAAATGCAAAATTAAATTATAATTTCCCAGAAGTCTCTTTACCCTTATTTGCATAATGAGCAAGGGAGTTATGGGGAAAACTCCTTGTAAATCTTATTTTTCAAAGCCCAGAATGAATAAAAGCTATATGTTTACACATGAATACCAAAACTAAATAAAGGCAGTGGTATGCACTATATTTGTTGCTTTTATAAAACATGCCTGTATATATTTGAACTATTTCAGAAAAAATAAAAATCAGATTTCTAGCCCAATAATTAAAAACATGATAAGAAAAAAAATATTTTTTAGCCCTTCTCTAATATAACATAAATAAAGAACTACATGGCAATAGTGCAGTTTTAATACTTGTCACCAAATACAGAGGATCTAAGGCATACCAGGGCTGAAGGTAGCTCATGGAGCCTAACTACAACTTATCAGTACAGCAACTAATCCAACACTAGGCTGCAATTCAGATCTCTTGCATTTTATAGTGTCTCCCATACACACCTTTAAAATCTGATTGGTCTAATTTAAGTCTTGAATCTGATTGGATCAAGGGTGTTGGACCAATCAGATTTAGGGGTGGGTTATAGGATTGGTCCAATACCCAAGATCCAATCAGATTCAAGATTTAAATCAGACCAATCAGATTTTAAAGGTGTGTTTGGGAGACACTATAAAATGCAAGAGATTTAAATTGCAGCTTAGTTTGGCTTAGCAGCTATGACTGTTGGTTTAGTATATATCTGGCTGGGTAGGCTCAACAAGCTCCCTTCAGCTCTGGTGAGCCTTAGATCCTCATTAATTGGTAATAAGTATTAATATATTGCATACCACTGCCTATATATACATTTAGTATTCATGTGTAAACATATAGCTTTTATTCATTCTAGGCTTTGAAAAATAAGATTTACAAGGAGTCAAGCGAGTTAGGGAGAGTTTTCCCCACAACTCCCTTGCTCATTATGCAAATAAGGGAAAAGAGACTTCTGGGGAATTATAATTTGATTTTGCATTTCTGGTATGTTAATATAAGTTCCCAGCAGAAAAGACAGCAGTGAGCAGGTTCCAACCCTAAACCAAGGCAGCGGTCAGATGATCAGGTGATCAATGATCGCCTCCATAGGCACATACAAAATGAAGACCACAGTCCCCTTTAAAAGAGGGAATTTCCTCATGCAATTCACATGATTTGCATGAACACTGTCTTCATTCTAGTTAATAGCAAAACGGCACCTTGCAGAAGATATTTCGGATTGGATATCTAAAAGATAACATTTTTTTTCAGTGCTGAGTCTTTTATACCTTTTACCGTTAAAGGAAATGTGCAAAAAGTGCTTGCAATAAACTTTCATTTTTGTTGCAACATTGAAAGGTCTGTTTCCTTATGTGCATCCTGCCACGTGAATGGCGGCAACTAAAGAGTGACTATGTTACAAGCGAGTTGTTACACTATGTTACTATAACATAGCTTCTCGGAATCCCTGACATCCCCACCATGCTGCGGATTTTCTTTGTGTGTAACTGCATCCGTCGGACATTACCGGTTTTTCCAACAGCTCCGCGGGAAACTCCATGTCACGCTTCTTCCTGCTACCTCTATGGAGAGGTTTGGTTGGGACAAGTGGGACCGCTCCATCCCTTACAACTGGGCACACCTTGGTTTTACCTGGTGTCACAAAGTTCGTGAGGGAACACCAACTGGAGGGAGTGAATCCCGGACCTGTGGAAACGAAAGTCATTTACAAGCTCATCAGAGCTAGAGATACATGGAGTCTATTCCAGGGCTCCCTGGCTGCTACTCGAGACTGTTTGGGACAATTGCCAGCAGCAGGCTCACCAACACAACATAAGGACCTGTCGTGGATGTCGTCCAGGGGGGTTACCTCTCAGAGACTTTCATGCATGCCCGCAACCTGTGTCGCTACAGACATTGTCCATTCTGCATCGTCCAGGAGGAACTGCAATTGCATCTCTTCTGGGCATGCCCTGTAGCACAGGCTGTGGATCCTTGAACATGAACTCAGAACAATGTGCCCAGGAACAAGCCTTCTTCACATTCGGTGCTTTAACGGACTATTTTCCTGGAGCTCATGGGACCAGGCGATCCAGGATGCCTGGCGCCTTATGAACTGTTTTAAGGACGCTTATCTGGGATAGCCAGGAATCGCCTGGTTCTAAAGGGAGAGGTGTCCATTTTGGACCTGCTCCAGGCTAATCATACTTGCTCAGAGACTATCCATTATGGACAGAGCGGAGGAAGAAGACGGGCGATTAATTGTTTTCCTACCTCCCCCTCCTTTCCCTTTGTGTCTGTCTCTTTAATAAAACTTCGGGCAAATGTCTCCCCACCCTTTACACCTCCTTTCCCTCCCCCCTCACACTGAGGCTTTTTTTAATTGTGTAACAATGTATGTGTTGAATGTGTAATGCTGCCCCATACCCAAGTCCACCCTGATGTTTCACCCCTTGTTGTTTTGTTATGTAAATGTCCCCAGCCCCGCCGCATCCCACACCTCCCCAGCATTACCCCCCCTGTTAGACCTGTCATTGAAAGAACGAAAAGTCATGAATGAGGGATGCAGACCAATTGTATTTGTTGTATCAACATAAATGGTTGTGCACCGCATGAGGGCTTGCGTTGTGTATTGTTACCCAGCCTGTTGCTGCGACACAGTACACGGTATGAATGGTTTGTTTTATATATTTTTTATGACAAATAAAGAATATTTTAATCAAAAATAGCTTCTCGGCCTTTTGGCTAAGATCAAGTGTGTATATTTTCTTATCATGCTGGGAACGGTAGGGCATCCATACCTAGCTGGGGGGTGTCCCTCCTAGTACTACTGATGGGGGCCGGTCTCACACACTAACACGCTATTGATCGAAGCCAAGCTGGAAGCGTCACTTCCCTGTCTTTCGGAATAAGACTAGGCGAAGTACCTCCCCCGAACGTTAGTTCCAGGTCGAGTGAGGACCCTCGCTATGGGTGAGTCACCATGTCCATGGTAGGCCAGTACGGGGAGCTACGGAACCAGGTCGAAGCCTATGATGCGGGGGGGTGTGAAGCTCGGCTTCCCAATAGCATACTGTGCACAGGGAGCACGTGTGTATAGCACTCCTTCACTTTCCTGTCCTACTTAGCTGCGGCTATGGCGGACAATTTTTTATCCCCGACCGAAAGGTTGGGCCTATTTGGCCCCACTCCCGCTTATAATTGTGCACTAGGCACCCTTATTTTTTAACTGGCACTATTCACGTGCACCTTTTTGTTTTTTTGTTTGTGTGTTTCAACGTATTGTGGCGGGATTGCCTGGGTCCTTTTTGGGACCTTCAGGCTCTTCCATGTGAACCCCCCTGGAAGTCTTCCTGGTGGCAGCTGGGAGCAGAAAGGGAGGGTAAGTATGGTGGTTCCTGACGCCCTACCGGCTGATGGGACCAATGTAGCCTCCTCCTAGCCCTACGGCTTAACAGCTAGGGCACAAGGGGAGGCAGATGGATCCCGATCCACTTGCACGTTTGTTGCACTGGGTGACGATCACAGAAAGCACGTAACCCCGAGCTTTCAAAAAAAAAAAAAAATAGCCACTCTTTAGTTGCCGCCATTCCAGTGGATTCCCAACCATTCACTTTCTGTGTAATGATGTGTCCAAGTTGGTTTTTCCTGACTATGCGGCTCTGGGGCAACAAGAAATAATTTCCCTGCTCAGCGCAGCACAGGAATAAACTGGGATTTGCTTGTGTAAGCATATTTTTATTTTATAATAAGTTTATATTGTAAGTGGATATATATTTAGTCATCAGATCATCTCATTATTGGGGGATGATTATAGTAAATATGGTAGCAGGCTGCATTCATACACTGCTGTTTTCAATATACAACCCATATCCTATACATTCCCTATCTGCCTCTGCTGTTTGAGAGTGCTTGTCAGGGAATGGTGAAACTAGTAGTGCAACTACATAGGCCACTTGGGTTAGTCACCTATTTTTCAGGCTATTGGCCAAAGAAAAGCAATTTAGGCTCGTAATCAAAACACTATTATTAATCATTTATCTGTTATATCAACATTTAGGTGCAGTTTTATGGACTGTTATCAACAACACCATAGGTATGAAGAAACCCAGAAGCTAAAAAATATTCATTTTGGCAGTCCAACTAAACAACCAGCCATCTACTTGCAAATCTCTAACCTAAATACAAAGGCAGACCTGATAGTTTGACTGCTGATTAGAAACTGAGCTTCACTGAAGATTTCATGCTGTTTTATAGTGTCTCATAAACACCCCCCCCCCCAAAATCTGATTGGTCTAGATACAATCTTAAATCTGATTGGATCTTGGATCTAGACCAATCAGGTATTGGGTTGGGTTTAGGAGTCACTACAATAGTGAATGTTCAATAAGGAGAGCTAGTTTTCAGTTTGCATTTCATCTGAGATGTTATAGCTTTGTTCTGAGCATGTACTGGGATATAAGCTTATTGAGTGATTCTGGCTGGGTTGCTTGAATGGGCAGCTGTTAGTTCAGATGGCTGTCTGTTTAGTTTTCAGTATTTGGCTTCTGTATCAGATAAAAAAAAATTCCAGCAAATTTTTGTTTTGCTGTCCAAACTAATATCAACAGGAAATCTGATTTACAGAGCTATTGATGTATTGGAAATCTGGTTCCACAATTTCATCAGAAATATCCCAGTAATAGAACAAGAGAGATTGGTTGCAAATCATATATGAGAGCAACATGGTAATCAAAGGGATATCAGAACACATGCAGCAAAGCTGAGCTTGAATAAATTCAATGTAAAAGTAACCAGTCTGTAATAAATGCGCCCTGTTTGTACCAACAGTTTTGTGTCTTACTATAGAGCAAACAGCAGCGATCAGCACTCATTCAAGCAAGAAGATGCCTTGGGTGCATTCAAAAGTTTCCGACCTGGTGAGTGCCTTCCGTATTTCGTATATTATAGATTAATATAGGAATATATATATATAGTCTCTGTGGGGTTATACAACATGATCTGACATCACTATCACTGGAGAAGTTCCCTCTATTTAGTTGCAATCACTGTTAGTGTTCACATGGCTTGATAAAGGCTCTAGACACAGGGCCGAAACGTGCCGCTTGATGTTGTTATCTACAATAAATTGTTTAAAAAAAACAATTATATTTCCTAATTGAATGCAGTTATCAAGAGGGAAGCACCCGGGTTCTTCGTATTTGCAAAACCTCTCAAGTGCCACCATATCGTTGGCATATATAATCTATATATATATTATATCATTATATAAATGTAGGGATCCGATGCACTCCGTAACCAAGTAGAATGCCGCGGCTGCCTGGACAGCAATCCAACAGTAATATAGCAGGCGCACTCCCACGGTCTAATCAACTGTTTATTAAATAAAGTAAGTAGGCCAAACCAGCACCTACGCGTTTCACCCGGTATCAATGGGCCGTCATCAGGCGCCCATTGATACCGGGCTGAAACGCGTAGGTTGCTTTGGCCTACTTACTTTATTATAAACAGTTGATTAGACCGTGGAGTGCGTCTGCTATACTTTACTATATTATTATATATATATATATGTATATATATATATAATATATATATAGTATATACACACATCAAATGTTACTTTGCACTCAACATATCAGATCATGTAGTTCTAATCCCAGGTGGCACGCAAATCAGTTGCTCAGATTCTGCATGTTTAATTAACTACAGCAAAAAATAGTTTTGGGGATGGACATGCCCTTTAATTATAATATAGCTAGCATCTATCTATCTATCTCCATATCTATCCATTAAATCAAATCAAAAAGAGCTTTAGTGGCAGGATCAATTTACATGTTGACATTGCCAAAGCAAACAAAGGGCCCTATTAATAAAGATCGGTATCGTTATCGTAAAATACCGATCGTTATCTGTAAATAACGACCGGTTTTTACGATAACGACCGTTATTTACCGACAACGACCGTTATTTACCGATATCGTTAATACCGTCCGTAGCGGTAATACGGTCGTTATCGGTAAATAACGTCGTTATCGGTAAAAAAACCCGGCGCTTTTTTTACGATAACGATCGGTATTTTTACTATAACGATCCGATCTTTTATAAATAGGGCCCAAATATAGATAGATAGATAAATAGATATCATCTATCTATCTTCTACTTTCTTTCTATCTATCTATCTATCTATCTTTTATCTATCATTATTAATTACTATTTATATCTCTATCTCACAATAAGATATATTATCTGTCTATCTTATAATCTATCTATAATAAATAGATATGGAGATGGATAGATAGATATGGAGATAGATTATTTATCTGTGTATCTTATTCTATCATTATTATCTATTTATCTATCTATATTCTCTATCTATCTAACATAAGATATATTATCTGTTTATCTAATTATATATAAACTATCTCATATCTATAAGATGGATTGATAGATTATAGATGATAGATGATAGATAGATGATAGATGATAGAAGATAGAAGATAGAAGATAGAAGATAGATGGATAGATAGATAGATAGATAGATAGACAGATAGAGAACTGACTGAAAAAATCCTCGAATTCCATAATTTATTGGGCAACATAAACATTCACTCATGAAAATATTAGAAGATATTCAGCTGAGTCACACTAAAATAAAACACCTTTCATGAAACCAAATTTTTTTTCTATGACATTTTGTTCTGCAAAGCAGTACAAATCAAAGGTGACATTTTGAATGGAACCTAATGGAAAAGGAAAGATAAGTAAATAATGCTTCCTCATACTATGATATTGCAAGGAAACCTAAATAAATCTAAAAATTAAAGGTGTAAAAAAATGTATAAAGTAAAACCCCCTACTCCATTTAATGTACCCATGATGAGAACCTAAATGCTAGTACATCACCCCTTGTTAGCCCACAATACTTACTAAACTTGGAATTGTGTTCCAAACCTGACCGACCCCCCTTCCTCAGACCAGGACCCTGCCAATGGGAATCACATCTCTGGCAAGAGAGTAATATAAGTATATTTAGCTAACTACACAAACCTAGGTGTGATTACCTAAAGGGTATTCAATGAAAGTTCTTTCTTTAAAATGTGCTAATTTTGCCCGAACCAATCAGATTTTAACTTCAAATGGAACTTCATCTGATTGGTTGGCAAAATTAGCACCATGTTAACGATAAGAGTTTTTTGAATCTAGTGTGTTAGGTTCCTGCCCAGGGTACCTCAAATAAGAAGTGTATGGTTTAAAAGGTATAATTCCCTTCCATAAGGTTCCCTAAATTGAAATAATTTCTGTTAATCTCTAAAGGTTACTTGCATTTTACCTTTAGCTGCATTTTTATTTAAGTCTTGTGATGTTGGGGGAGAAAAGTAAAATAATGAGAAATTCTTTTTTGTATATACAGTGATACTAACTATTTGCTACAGGGCAACCTTCCATTAGTGGTTACAGTGTATTCTAGAAGCCTGAGGCACGATACATAAATTCCTCTGCCCAGGGTCAGGTGAAGTTTAAAATAGCAATTGGTCCAGGCTTTTTTCTTTTAGTCACAAGTAGTAAACATCAGCTAAAAGGTAAGGAAATGTTATTATATAATGCTTTTCATTTTCACAGCAGAATCAAGTAAATGCAAAGTTGTTTGCATCATTGACACTAATGATATGCATTAGCTCCAGAAATTATACATTATAATTACTGGGGAAAATGAGCTTATTGCAGCATGAAAGGTGACACATCAATTTAAAAAACTAATTTTTAAAGAACATTCGAACATTCTTCAAAAAGGGACAACAGAACCATTTTCTTATATGAGTCCACAGAACTTGGGCTGTTCTTTTCCTACAAAAACAATTGTTCTCCATCTGTTATTCTATGCACTGAAATAATCCCCATCATAATCATCAGTGCCATAGTCATTTATGGTTTTCATTTGTCTTTAAAGGAGAACTAATGTGTCTGTATAAATACTTTTTCAAATGTAGTCCTAAAACAATACACGTCAGCAGTTTGACAGGGTTACTTAATTAAAAGTATCTTTGTCAGGACCACTCATAGAAAAGACTATGATTAAAAGGGCCCACTACTATTGCTTACATGTACTCTGGTTTAGGAAATGCATGCAGAAAAGTTCTGTTAATAATCAAGCATTGAGAAAAGCTACTTAATTTTGCTGACTGAAGAAAGTGAATAATTTAGTTTCAGTTTTTACAAATCAATAAAGGAAACAGTTTGTAACTATATGAAAGCCTTTTTTAATTGGCCGTAAGAAATAACTTTTTCCAACGCATTTCACAGGCTGCCCATGATGTCGTGTAATGGATGGTTTTTTCCGAAGACTTTAAAAAGCAGTGATTAGGGAGAATATTTATGAGGCTATGCTATTTTCAATATTTTTTTTCCCATACTTAATAATATTCATATAATTTTATTTTATTAAAATGTTATTATATTGTATTTAATTTAGCTGCGGCAAGTTATGTGGCTAGCAAAATATACACCTGAAAATTTGTCAGGCAGGTTAAGCAGATAAGGAAAGTTCTGCCTCCTTTATCTGCAATGCTAAAGGGAATAAAAAATAAAACTTGTTTTTCAAGTAAAAACAAGATCAGCTTACACATTGAACCCTTAAAAGTCGGTTAATGTGAATTGAACAAGTTAATGGAATTTTTGCAATTCCCAGATCAGGTAACAAGCCTAGGTATTTTTCAAAGTAGCATGAAATTCCCACTGTTAATGTGTCTTTGTTGTATAAATTAGCTTGTATAATAGACCATACCCGCCACTGGTCCTTCCGTTCTCTAGACCTTAGCAGGTGCTCCCTAGCCATCTGTCACAGCCTTGTGTTGCAGTGTTAGTGATAGGGAGGAGGCTGGACTTGATGGACTGTAGAAACATCTTAAATATTATAATTATTGTGGATTGGGGGTATGGGGGCTTTATAAACAGCATTATACAAATCAAAATGCCAATTTAAAAATAGCCCCAAGGTTTGGATCAGGTTAATAAAATACAAAGTTTAGGAGGCAACTTAAGTGAACAAACAAATTAGTAGCAGAGAATAATTGAGATGGAATGCACATCCTACTTTTTTGAGCCGAAGGCATTTTATTAGCTTTGCTATGATGCATCTTCAAGTACTATTAGTTTATTAACATTTATGTTAGATGCCGTGGATGATGTTCTTGCCTCCATAAGGCACATACAAAATGGAAGACCACAGTTCCCCTTTAAAAGAGGGAATTTCCCATCATGCAATTCACATGATTTGCATGAACACTGCCTTCATTCTAGTTATAGCAAAACGGCACCTTGCAGAAGATATTTCGGATTGGATATCTAAAGATAACAATTTTTTTCAGTGTTGATGTCCTTTTATACCTTTTACCTTAAAGGAAATGTGCAAAAAGTGCTTGCAATAAACTTTCATTTTTGTTGCAACATTTGAAAGGTCTGTTTCCTTATGTGCATCCTGCCACGTGAATGGCGGCAACTAAAGAGTGACTATGTTACAAGCGAGTTGTTACACTATGTTACTATAACATAGCCACTCTTTAGTTGCCGCCATTCACGTGGATTACCCAACCATTCACTTTCTGTGTAATGAGGTGTCCAAGTTGGTTTTTCCTGGCTATGCGGTGCTCTGGGGCAACAGAGAAATAATTTCCCTGCTCAGCGCAGCACAGGAATAAACTGGGATTTTGCATTTGTAAGCATATTTTTATTTTATAATAAGTTTAAATTGTAAGTGGATATATATTTAGTCATCAGATCATCTCATTATTGGGGGATGATTATAGTAAATATAGGTAGCAGGGCTGCATTCATACACTGCATGTTTTCAATATACAACCCATATCCTATACATTCCCTATCTGCCCTCTGCTGTTTGAGAGTGCTTGTCAGGGAATGGTGAAACTAGTAGTGCAACTACATAGGCACTTGGGTTAGTCACTATTTTTCAGGCTATTTGGCCAAAGAAAAGCAATTTTAGGCTCTGTAATCAAAACACTATTATTATCATTTATCTGTTATATCAACATTTATGTGCAGTTTATGGACTGTTATACAACAACACCATAGATATGAAGAAACCCAGGAGCTAAAAAATATTCATTTTGGCAGTCCAACTAAACAACCAGCCATCTACTTGCAAATCTCTAACCTAAATACAAAGGCAAGACCTGATAGTTTGACTGCTGATTAGAAACTGAGCTTCACTGAAGATTTCATGCTGTTTTATAGTGTCTCATAAACAACCCCCCCCCCCAAAATCTGATTGGTCTAGATACAATCTTAAATCTGATTGGATCTTGGATCTTAGACCAATCAGGTATTGGGGGTGGGTTTAGGAGTCACTACAAATAGTGAATGTTCAATAAGGAGAGCTAGTTTCAGTTTTGCATTTCATCTGAGATGTTATAGCTTTGTTCTGAGCATGTACTTGGATATAAGCTTATTGAGTGATTCTGGCTGGGTTGCTTGAATGGGCAGCTGTTAGTTCAGATGGCTCTCTGTTTAGTTTTCAGTATTTGGTTTTCTGTATCTAAGATAAAAAAAAATTCCAGGAAAAGTTTGTTTTGCTGTCCAAACTAAATATTCAACAGGAGATCTGAGTTACAGAGCTATTGATGTATTGGAATATCTGGTTCCACAATTTCATCAGAAATAATCTCCAGTAATAGAACAGAGAGAGATGGTTGCAAATCAGTATAGAGAGCAACATGGTAATCAAAGGGATATCAGAAACACATGCAGCAAAGCTGAGCTTGAATAAATTCAAGTGTAAAAGTAACCAGTCTGTAATAAATGCAGCCCTGTTTGTACCAACAGTTGTGTCTTACTATAGAGCAAACAGCAGCGATCAGCACTTCATTCCAAGCAAGGAAATGCCTGGGTGCCATTCAAAAGTTTCCGACCTGTGAGTGCCTTCGTATTTCTGTATATATATATATAATATAGGAATATATAATATAATGTCTCTGTGGGGTTAATACAACATGATCTGACATCACTATCACTGGGAGAAGTTCCCTCTATTTAGTTGCAATCACTGTTAGTGTTCACATGGCTTGATAAAGGCTCTAGACACAGGGCCGAAACGTTGCCGCTTGATGTGTTATCTACAATAAATTGTTTAAAAAAAACAATTATATTTCCTATATTGAATGCAGTTATCAAGAGGGAAGCACCCGGGTTCTTCGTATTTGCAAAACCTGCTCAGAGTGCCACCCATATCGTTGGCTATATATATATATATATATATATAATATATTATATATTAAATGTAGGGATCGATTGCACTCCGAAACCAAAGTAGAATGCCCGGGTGGCTGCCCCTGGACACAGCAAATCCAAACAGTAAAGTTATAGCAGTCGCAACTCCACACGGTCTAATCAATGGTTTTACTTAAATAAAGTAAGTATGGCCAAAGCAACTACACGTTTACAAGGCCCGGGTATCAATGTGGCGACGGCCGTCATGGCCGGCCCATTGACCTCCACGGGCTCGGAACGCGAGTTGCTTTGGCCCCTCACTTACGTTATTTAATAACACGTTGATTCGACCGTGGCTTGCGCTTGCTATACTTATACTATATTAGTATATTATTATATTGATATATATACTATACTTCTATCTTATCTGTACTTATACCACCCCCCCCTGTTTCACTACTGTGCCTACTCACCCTTCCTCCTCACATATCGCTCTCGAGTGCCGCACCATCAGGTGTCACCGTCATATCTGCCTAGTATTCTCTAACTCAGTAACTACAGCAAAAACTAGTTTTTTTGGGATGGCCATGCCCTTTCACTTATAATATAGCTAGCATCTATCTATCTATCTCCCATATCTATCCATTAAATCAATCAAAAAGAGCTTTAGTGGCAGGATCATTTACATGTTGACATTGCCAAAGCAAACAAGGGCCCTATTTATAAAAGATCGGTATCGTTATCGTAAAATACCGATCGTTATCGTAAAATAACGACCGGGTTTTTACCATAACGACGTATTTACGACCTTGACCGTATTTCCGATATCGTTAAAACCGTCGTTTTACGGTCGTTATCGGTAAAGAACGTCGTTATCTAACAGCCTAGGTCGTTATGTACGATTAACGACGGTATTTTACGATAACGATACCGATCTTTTATAAATAGGGCCCAAAGATAGATAGATAGATAAATAGATAATCTATCTATCTATCTATCTTTCTTTCTATCTATCTATCTATCTATCTTATTATCTATCATTATTAATTTACCTATCTATATCTCTATCTCACAATAAGATATATTATCTGTCTATCTTATAATCTATCTATAATAAGATAGATATGGAGATGGGATAGATAGATATGGAGATAGATTATTTATCTGTGTATCTTATTATCTATCATTATTATCTATTTATCTATCTATCTATATCTCTATCTATCTAACAATAAGATATATTATCTGTTTATCTAATTATAATATAACTATCTACATATCTATAAGATGGATAGATAGATGATAGATGATAGATAGATGATAGATGATAGATGATAGAAGATAGAAGATAGAAGATAGAAGATAGAAGATAGATGGATAGATAGATAGATAGATAGATAGATAGATAGATAGATAGATAGATAGATAGATAGATAGATAGATAGATAGACAGATAGAGAACTGACTGAAAAAATCCTCGAATTCCATAATTTATTGGGCAACATAAACATTCACTCATGAAAATATTAGAAGATAAATATCATTCAGCTGAGTCACACTAAAAATAAAAACACCTTTCATGAAACCAAATTTTTTTTTCTATGACATTTTGTTCTGCAAAGCAGTACAAATCAAAGGTGACATTTTGAATGGAACCTAATGGAAAAGGAAAGATAAGTAAATAATGCTTCCTCATACTCTAGATATTGCAAGGAAACCTAAAATAAATCTAAAAATTAAAGGTGTAAAAAAAATGTATAAAGTAAACCACCCTACTCCAATTTAATGTACCCATGATGAGAACCTAAAATGCTAGTACATCACCCCTTGTTAGCCCACAATACTTACCTAAACTTGGAATTGTGTTCCAAACCTGACCGTACCCCCTTCCTCAGACCAGGACCCTGCCAATGGGAAATCACATCTCTGGCATAGAGAGTATATATAAGTATAGTTAGCTAACTACACAAACCTAGGTGTGATTACCTAAAGGGATATTCAATGAAAGTTCTTTCTTTAAAAATGGTGCTAATTTTGCCCGAACCAATCAGATTTTAACTTTCAAATGGAAACTTTCATCTGATTGGTTGGGGCAAAATTAGCACCATGTTTAACGATAAGAAGTTTTTTTGAATCTAGTGTGTTAGGTTCCTGCCCAGGGTACCTCAAATAAGAAGTGTATGGTTTAAAAAGGTATAATTCCCTTCCAATAAGGTTCCCTTAAATTGAAAATAATTCTGTTAATCTCTAAAGGGTTACTTGCATTTTACCTTTATGCTGCATTTTTATTTAAGTCTTAGTGATGTTGGGGGAGAAAAGTAAAATAATGAGAAATTCTTTATTTGTATATACAGTGATACTAACTATTTGCTACAGGGCAACCTTAGCCATTAGTGGTTACAGTGTATTCTAGAAGCCTGAGGCACAGATACATAAATTCCTCTGCCCAGGGTCAGGTGAAGTTAAAATAGCAATTGGTCCAGGCTTTTTTCTTTAAGTCACAAGTAGTAAACATCAGCTAAAAGGTGAGGAAATGTTATTATATAATGCTTTTCAATTTTCACAGCAGAATCAAGTAAATGCAAAGTTGTTTGCATCATTGACACTAATGATATGCATTAGCTCCAGAAATTATACATTTAAATTACTGGGGGAAAATGAGCTTATTGCAGCATGAAAGGTGACACATCAATTTAAAAAACTAATTTTAAAGAACATTCGAACATTCTTCAAAAAGGGACAACAGACCATTTTCTTATTATGAGTCACAGAACTTGGGCTGTTCATTTTCCTACAAAAAACAATTGTTCTGCCATCTGTTATTCTATGCACTGAAATAATCCCAATCATAATCATCAGTGCCATAGTCATTTATGGTTTTCAATTTGCTTTAAAGGAGAACTAATGTGTCTGTATAAATGAATTTTCAAATGTAGTCCTAAAACAATACACGTCAGCAGCTTTGACAGGGTTACTTAATTAAAAGTATCTTTGTCAGAGACCTCATAGAAAAGACTATGATTAAAAAGGGCCCACTACTATTGCTACATGTACTCTGGTTTAGGAAATGCATGCAGAGAAAGTGTCTGTTAATAATCAAGCATTGAGAAAAGCTACTTTAATTTGCTGACTGAAGAAAGTGAATAATTTAGTTTCAGTTTTTACAAATCATAAAAGGGAAACAGTTTGTAACTATTATGAAAGCCTTTTTTAATTGGCCGTAAGAAATAACTTTTTCCAACGCATTTCACAGGCTGCCCATGAATGTCAGTGTAATGGATGGGGTTTTTCCGAAGACTTTAAAAAGCAGTGATTAGGGAGAATATTTATGAGGCTATGCTATTTTCAATATTTTTTTTTTGCCATACTTAATAATAATTCATATAATTTTATTTTATTAAAATGTTATTAATATTGTATTTAATTTAAGCTGCGGCAAAAGTTATGTGGCTAGCAAAATATAACACTGAAAATTTGTCAGGCAGGTTAAGCAGATAAGGAAAGTTCTGCCTCCTTTATCTGCAATGCTAAAAGGAGAATAAAAATAAAACTTGTTTTTCAAGTAAAAAAACAAGATCAGCTTACACATTGACACCCTTAAAAGTCAGGTTAATGTGAATTGAACAAGTTAATGCAATTCCCAGATTTTGCAATTCCCAGATCAGGGTAACAAGCCTAGGTATTTTTCAAAGTAGCATGAAATTCCCACTGTTAATGTGTCTTTGTTGTATAAAATAGCTTGTATAATAGACCATACCCGCCACTGGTCCTTCCGTTCTCTAGACTTAGCAGGTGCTTCCTAGCCATCTGTCACAGCCTTGTGTTGCAGTGTTAGTGATAGGGAGGAAGGCTGGACTTGATGGACTGTAGAAACATCTTAAATATTATAATTATTGTGGATTGGGGGTATGGGGGCTTTATAAACAGCATTATACAAATCAAAATGCCAATTTAAAAATAGGCCCCAAGGTTTGGATCAGGTTAATAAAATACAAAGTTTAAGGGCAACTTAAGTGAACAAACAAATTAGTAGCAGAGAATAATTGAGATGGAATGCACATCCTACTTTTTTGAGCCGAAGGCATTTTATATAGCTTTGCTATGATGCATCTTCAAGTACTATTAGTTTATTAACAATTTTATGTTAGATGCGTGGATGATGTTCTTGCTTGGCATGGCACAGAACAAACAGTGCTAGACAAGGCCAAAACAGTTAATGTGCTTCATCCTTCAATCCAATTATACGGCATTATCACCCTGCAGTATACCTATTTCTAGATGTAAAAGTGATTAAAAGCGTAGATGAGATGGAGATGGTTTTTATTGCAGCACAGTAAGTATGAATATAAATAATGTTTTATGTGCAAATAGCTTCCACCTGTAATCAGTATTTAAAGGCTCCCTATGATTTTTTTTTACATTGAACTATATCACAGAGTGTTTGAAAAAAATTGGTCCTTCTGCTGGAAGGGACTGCAAATGCAATAATAAAAATCAGTAGATGGGATACATTTGTTTTGTGCTCATTAAAACCAAAGTCTAGATAGATGAAGAAAATTGTTGAAATTTTCTTTAAAAATGATAACTGAATTTATTTCAGGAAATGAATGGTGAATATTTGTGGACACGAACATCCTATTAATTATATCCTTATGAACAGTACCTTTAGTGTACATATCCCAATCTCCACTGCTATCTTCATCTATAGCCAAGCCCCTCTTTGCTGGCACACAATACACATGGTTGCCCCAGTGGAGGCCAACTTCACCCAAGAAAACCAGTACAAACGAAGCAGGAACAGGGCACCATAAATTAGAATGATTTCATGGGTGTGTACCAGAGGAATGAGGGTAGGAGTAGAAGCTATTTACCTTGTCTGGCTAGAAGTACACAATTTTTGAAAACATGTCTGCATAAAGAGTGAATATTTTTTGCCTAGTTGCTGTGGGCTGCTGCACTAGGCTGCGGGGAAAAAAAGAAAGATGTGGTGGTAGGGGTAACTAAGTAGTGGAGGCCCTGGGGCGATTTCCATGTTTGCCCTACCTATAATCCGGCCATGAAAGCTGTGAGAGGGTTCGGGGACCAAATCAATTTGTAGTAAAATAAAAAGCACAGAAGTAAAATTGGAAATCTGATTACAATAACATGGGAAGTGAACATTTCATTGCTTATAACCGTTGATTTAATAAGTAAACATTTGAAAAGTAATATGGAAATAAAAACACTGCTAAATCTTTCTAAACTACTCCATCCACAAATCAATATCCAAACTTCTCTCTTGCTTCTTTGTAAAAAGCAGATGTTTTTATCTGACAAAATCTGTCTCATAAAATCCCACTGATTAGTACTTGTGACATTATTCTCCAAAAGATAATACTAAATTAGATATCATAACAAACCATCAAATATCTTCCCTGCTACAGCTCTGTAATTACCAGGTTGTGATTTCATTTGTTCTAGAAGAACAGCAGATATTTGCAATCTAATGAACACCTTAGCAGAAAATAAAATCTCTGAGAAGAGTTTCAACTATGACATTTCCATTTCCCACAAACTGATGGGCGGCAGGCGCAGTCCTGCATTACAGATCTTGGTTTGCATGCATGGTTAAGAAAGTAGAATTAACATAAAGCTTAAAACTCTCCTAACCCACTTACAATCCCCCACATGATTGCTGAAAGGGGTTTTGCTGGCAATTGTTTATCCTGGAGGAAATGAGCTGAATGCCTGGAGATGGGGTTGGCAATTGTGTCCCAGGGGTTGTATTTGCACAGGTTACACTTTGCCCTAAAGTCAACCCTGCGGATTCATTAATCTTCTAACTACGTTTAGTAGCTTATTGTTGCCATCCAATCCTAATTTTCATTGGAGAAGACCTCTATTGATATGAAAGAAGAATAAGGCAGCAAGCCAGATAGTTGGATTGCTGCCTTGGGTTTTTGCAAAGTTTCCTATTTAGGATCTATTAGGTATGGATATTACTAAAAGTGGGTACTAATGTAGTTTAAAGGGCAACTTTGCTCAAAAATTATCCTCAGCTACTATAAACTCCATTTCTCGCAGAGGTAATTTGCCCTAGTCTTACCTTAAAGGAGAACTGTGGTCCCAAAACAAGTTGGTCTAGTAAGAAATCCTTGGTTTCTTCTGCAATGGAGGAATGCTGGGCGTTGTAGTTTTCCAACATCTGGAGGGCCACAGGTTGGACATACATGTTTGTGCAACTTACAAAAACGGGATAACAGTTCTCCTTTAAAGGGCAACTATAGTGTATTTATAAATACATTCATGTAAGTAATCCTAACTCTGAGGTAGGTATGTTGTTGCATGCTTTCAATCCAGTTTTGCTCAGCCCTTCCACTCTTAACCAACTCCTACTTCCATGACTTTCTAAGAAGTCAAGCGTGTTCCGTAATCACTATGAGTCAGCACTGGGAGGGGGAATTTCAAACCATACAATTCACACATACCAGCTGTCACTATTCCAGTTACAGAAAACTGCACACAGCAGAAAAGTTTATGATAATAAGGCATTTAATTGACAGCTGAAATGTAAGATGTTTCTAAAGATATCTAAAGAAATAGGGGACAGATCCACAAAAAATGGTACAGTGATAGATAGGAAGAATTATTGTTTCCAGTAATGGGCAATTCAAGGAAACATTTTTTTGCCCTGCAGTCCAGTTTAGAGTAAAGAACCCCCAAAAGCCAACAACATCAGCTGGAAGTATAGTTTAATTCTAACGGAGGATGTTTTTGGATTATAAATTTACCCTTTAAACAATATTGTTATTAAACTAAAAGTTGTTTTGATTTTGTTATCCAGATTAGGAGCTTCTATTTCATCCTAGTTAGATTTCATATTTTAGGTGCATCGCTATTTTAAGAGTTACTTATATTTAGATTGTGTAGGAGGAAGCTGCTATTTATTTCAAGGGGAAAGTGCTACTGATATCAGTGTTTTTCTATAAAAAAGACATCTCTATGGTCCCATGAGTGCTGACTGGATCTCTTCTTGCCAAGCTGCTGATAAGTAATTTTCAAAGATATAGAATTATCCAGTCAGAGAGAAATGTTGCATGAAGTAAAACTAGATGGAAATTGAAGTAAAGGCTACAGCCTGTAAAAAGAACCTATTGACCTTGCTTGTGTACATTCAGGGAGATTCAATAAAAGTTCTTATTGTTAAAAATGATGCTAATTTTGCCCCAAATAATCAGATGTTAGCTTTCAAATGTTAAATAACATCTGATTGGTTGGGGCAAAATTAGCACCATTTTTAACGATAATAACTTTTATTGAATAACCCTGTTAGTGCTGTACAGGCAAATGTGAAGAAAAATTGGTAATTGTATGAACAGTGCAAATGACGTGCAGCAAACAAAACAAACATCTTCATTAAAAAAAAAACACTTCCAAAATGGTAAAATATTGAACATTACTGGTATTAATACATATACAGTAGTAATTGTAGATCCAGGAATATTTTTATCTTGGAAAGTTGGCAACTAGAGATTGAAGTTTTTTAACCTCAGTAAAAGTTTGGAAGTTCGGAAACAAACCCATTAAATTCAATGGGGGGAGGAAATAGTATTGGATTAAATACAAATAAAATATTAATCGTAACTTACTGTAAATGGCTATGGAACCGGGGAAATGGTCTGGGGAACACAAACATATTGCCAAAACGAGTTTAAACACTTCTTTCACCAACGATCAGGCTTTTGTCGGGTCTCTGCATGCTACATTCGAGGGTTATGGCCAATTCGAGGGTTACCGAACGATACATTTGAGAGTTACCAAAAATGGAACATTAGATTCAAGGGCTACCGAATTCGAACGCTACATTCGTGGGTTATAGAGAATTGAAAATTACATTACATACAAGGGTTACCGAAATCAACTGCTACATTTGAAGGTTACCCAACGATACATTCAAGGGTCACTAAATCAAGTCTACATTCAAGGGTTACTAGAGCTCAAAAAACCCAAACTAGTTCAAAGTTCAGATAGTTCAGATAGAGTTTGGAAAGTTCAAGTTCGTCTGAACTCAAAGCCTAGCCAGAACTCGGCTTCAGATCCATCACTATTGGCAACTTTGGAATGTGCCCTGGAATGGCATGCATTATGCAATAGGATTCTTATGGAAAATTATACTGATTTCTCCCTAATATGTATAGTACCCAGAGCGAGGACCTAAACTGCTAGGTCCTACCCTTGATTTTGTAGTATTAATCTTAGTCAAAGCTTTCAATAGTCCCCCTGCTACTGCTGGTCTTGCAAACACAAATCCGCACCGCAAACCAAATAATCATTCCCATAAAAACATCCAAATTCATCAGTTAAAATTTTTTAAAGGTACTAATTTTAATTACCCATACACCTAGAAAAACTATTCAATCAGATACCAACAGTGTTTCTAAACTTAGTACAAACATAGAAAAGATAATCAATGCACATTCCTAGGCCCTATACAATATCATATTATCTGCACACTGGCATACTTTATAAACAAAAGGGTTTTAGTATACATTACTGTAATCACATGAATGAAAAGCCTTCCAACCACATCAAGGTAACCCCAGTCTTGAAGGTCCTAACGTCTAACCATTTTTACTTCAGTTACGATTAGCAAACTTTGCATTTCTCATTCTTACACACTGGATCTATATAACAGGCTCTCTCACTCCCCCCCCCCCCCCCCAGCCCTTTGGCTTTTTAAAATTAGGGAAGAGGACATCCAGTGCTTTATATTAAAGGCATATGACCTCCCATAAAAGGGGCGTGTTGGGGGTGCTATTACCAGATGGAAGCTTGACCAGGCCTCCCAATAAACACATACAATACAAGGATTGTGGAAGCACTCCAATTAGGCTAATTTACAACTACATTTAGCGGAAGTGCTACTGATTTGGTCAAATATTTATACAAACATAGAAAAGATAATCAATGCACATTACTAGGCCCCATACAATATCATATTATCCGCACACTGGCATACTTTATAAACAAAGGGGTTTAGTATACCTTACTATGATCACATGAATGAAAAGCCTTGAAGTAAAAAAGGTTAGAAGTTAGGACCTTCCAGACTGGGGTTACCTTGACGTGGTTGGAAGGCTTTTCATTAACTTACTTATGTACTGCCCCCACCCTCAAGAACATGAGGAAGTGTGCAGTAAGCTCCCCTAAAAGTTGTATTGATGTTTTTGCACAAATGAATTGTAAATTCACAGATGTGGTGTGCTCCTCTTGCTGTTCTTCATTTATTGGATTACCTTAACCCTCTGGGTAGGGGATGTGGTGGATTGCACCTACCAAGCATCAGGCCAAGGCTAGAAAGTGAACCTTGGCTGTATTGTATGCTGCTGGTCTCTCAGCCTGGGACTGGCCAGTGGGAATACATGCTTCGTTTATTTCCATTGAAGAAGTCTGGGACATGGGAGGAGGCAGGACCAGGACCAGTGTCAGCTGGGATTTAGGGACCCACACACACAGACTGGTAACCTAAACTGTCAGACAGACTGGTCAAGTAAAGAGGCAAACAGACTAGTGACAAACTGAAAGACTGGTCAAATAAAGTGGCACACACTGATGACAAACTGCACCCAAAGCCCATTCACCCCCTTTTTGACGAGTCACCAGACTCAATCAGTAATATCTCTGGATTTACACAGTTCACAGCAGTGAAAATACCCTCCCTAAACCCTGAGCTCTCTCCCGTGAGTGGGCACCCACCCTTCCTAGCAGGTACACCCTCATGTTATCACTCCAGGCACTTTACGCTGTGGCATGCAAGTAGCTAACCCCTGCTGGTGTGGTGTGTGTCCCAGTACATGGTATGGCAGTAGCAAGCTGACACCGCACAGCTGTTTAAGTCACATCAATAAGGGGGATCCTAGATAATAGCCTGTCTGTCACAACAGACAGGCTCCCAGTCAGAATTCGATCAGATGTGGAGAAGGGTCCAAAAATGCTGGGCCTATTGGGGATTTTTAGGCCAGTCCTACGCTGGCCAGGACCATAAGTAGCAGGGGATGTTTTGGTTGAGATAAATATTACAAACACAAGGGTTTGTGTTCTCACCTTGGGTAGCCTCCTGGCATGATGAGCTATGAGCACAGTTGTTTTGCTGGGCTGTGCTATTTAACACAACAAACACAGACAGCAGCAGCCAATCAGATGTCATCAAATAGTGTATTTTCCAACTATAGTAGACCAGTGAAAAGTTAGTATCTGATTGGTTGCTGCAAATTAACAGTACAAATCAAACTAAAAATTAAATATCAAGTTTTAAGATTTTCCTACATTGGGTTTTATTCATGACAGTTTTAGAGTTAATGTAAAATCCCAATTAATTTTACAGGCAATTTATATTATAATATAATATATATATTATATATATGTATATAATATAATATATATATATATATATATATACATATACACAGTATAAGAAGAAAACTGGCACTCCACGACTTAACACACAGCTTAAAAGTCCGTGGAGTGCCCAGTTCTCTTCTTATACTGCATGTACTTACCTTACTGTCGGCACCCAAGCAGCTGAGAGTGGACCGGAGTGCTTCGGAGAAAGCATATATATAAACCCACAATGAAAACTTTGACATATTAATGTTCTCCTCAATCAATTCCCTGTTCAAGGTGATGTTTGAGGAATGAAGTTCAGCTAAAACGAGATCATTCTAATTGCTTAACGTAGGCAGAATTAGACACAGCCACACTGCTGGGGTGTGTAGAAGAAATAGAAAAGGCATTTAAATACTTTAATTACAGGAGGTAGGGAACTCTGGGAGAACTCCAAGATTTTTTTTTTTTAAAAAAACAGCAGCTGTGCTAAGGTTTGTCATGCAATGTGAAATGAAACTTTATTTCTGTAAAGATATTTCAGTAGATGGCAACTTGCTGTCAGGAAGGGCAATGCAGATTTAAAAATATAAAATAGATTAATGGGTTATACTGTAATGTGTTCTGGTATGTAGTAAGTTTATTTGTGTTGTGTATACTATATGCCTTGCAGTTGTATTTCTGATGATGAAGAGAATTTAGGAGACATGCAGAAAGTTGTCTTTTTGATGATTAAGCTGTAAAGATGACATTTTCAGGTGAACTAAAGCTAAAATGTAAATGAAGATGAATGGATTCTATAATTCCTATCTACAGATACAGTAGCTGTACCTGTCATCTCAGCACTGTGGAGAAATCATCTGGAATTATGCAGGTTTTTGCAGCCTCCCTTGTTGATAAAAAGATAGACCAGAACGCAAATCCGAACATGGTTCCGAGGTGGATTTCTGAGATCCGCTGATCGTGGACCTAGCAGATTTTCTGCAATTCTGATTTCAGATTTTTAACGGTGTTTTTAATTTTCCAAAGCGATCCAGCCACATGTCTCAAATCCACCAATGACAGCAGGGGTTTAACTACCAGGGGAGCAGGGTATGCAACCACAGGGGGGCCTGGGAGCCAAGGGTCATATTTTTCCTATAACAGGTATAGCCTCCTCCCTGAAAACCACTGTGGATGAAGCATGGATAGGGGACTGATCATAGTTATTCCACGGAATGGCAGCTATTTTTATCTGTGCCAACCCCCTGTTAGCCATGGCAATGAGAATTCTGGGCTTCCAAGGCTTAATAATAAGAAAATTGCAACTTTGCACAGGAAAAAGCAATAAATCCTCTTGCTTTACAAGATTCAGTATTGTATCATGCCTGAGGAAGAAGCCTAGTGCTTCGAAAGCTTGCATTTTCAATCATTTTAGTTAGCCAATAAAAGGTATTACTTTATATCCAAGATGTCTTCACTTTCATCTATGGCTAACACGGTACAATTCTCTACTACAAATGCAAATTTCAAATTCTTGTAATTTTAAAATTACAGGAAATTTTGAAAATATTACGTGGAATGCCAAAAACGGTACTGGACATACTTTAAAGGTTTTGGGTATTGGTGGTATTAATGGGATTTTCATTTTTTTCCGAAAATCTGCGAATTTGCGAGCAGAACAGATTTTTGCAAGTTTTGTGGACTGCTCAGTCTTGATTACAGAGATGTGATAGTATGGCTAGGTCACCCTAGTAGTGGTGCTGTGAGGAGGACCAGTCTCTGATACTGTCCCCTTGCAATCGTCTGCCATGGCTGTGCACTGCAGTGTACCCTCTAGTTTATATTGTCTGTGTGTGCCGATATACATCACCTGCATATACATCATTTTTAGTAAAATGTTCCTAAATAATGAGTATATATCTGTTTATTTACTAACAATGCGCTAAACATATTCCACAAAACTTTACAACAAATTTATCTATTCAAACCAGGCCCCGCTCAGAAGTTTACAATCTAAGGATCCTATCTCCCTGGGAAATGTACTTGTTTATTAAAAAAATAATATTTTGACTATAGTTTCCCCTTATGTTTTTGCATGTGACATAGTAAATGTATCCTTTATAAAATGCCGATTTTTCACTTCAGTTTTTGAGGATGTACTGTATACTCTTGGGTCCGAGGTGTGGCCACAGCTACTTAATCAGCTTAGGCAATCCCTCCTTCTCTTTAATAACTGGCAAACCCCTGATTCTTTAAAGAACAACCCCCCACCCCTTGCGGCACGCAATCATGAGGAGTTGTGGGTGTATGGTGTATGCGAGCAGATGGGTCCAGCATCTGTGGATTTTAGTATAAAAGTTCCCAGCACCCTCTTTTATTTCTTTACTACGCTGAATAGACAGAATAGAGTTTAAAGGGGAATGAAAGGCTCAACATGAGTTAAAGTAAATGTGTAGAAAATGTTTTAATGATTTTGAAATATATTTGTTCATTTTTTCTGGTGTATTGGAGACATTTTCATGTTATGTGCTTTCTAGCACTCAAATGGAGGCATTATCCACCTTAATGATTTCCCTGTATAGCTCAGTAATCATAAAACAAAAACATTAAAATGGTTGGTTTATTCGCTCTCTTCCTGACCTGACACATACCTCCTCTCCGTCATTCACATCAAACAATACTCTGCTCTGCAGCTTAATTAGAAAATGTTCTGGTTTGGCTGCATAAATGGAGAGGGTCTGTATCAGATCATTCAATGGACCTGCAAATTAACAACAGTATGTTGCATAAGCAGTGGCGTAACGATTGGTCCTGCAGGGCCCGCGATTCAGCTGTTTTTAAGTTTCTGCTGGTTATGTATCGGACTTTTAAACAGATGATCGTGTGTATCTTTACTGCATATGTGCGATTATAAGAGATGATCGCAGTGCGCTGGGGAGAAGCGAGTGTCAGGGACCCGGCCACCAATATTGTGGGGGGGCCTGCAGTTTCGTAGCTGTGCATAAAGATCTTCTTCATGTTTCTTCATGTTTTCGACATTTTGAATGATCTGATCTAATTTATTAGATCATGTATCAATCCCATGTATGTGGTGCTTAACTATAATGCAGGAGGCTTCTTAATAGTGACTATTAAATATATATTAATGTCTATGATGAGTATCTACTGATACTTCTTCTCAAAGAAGCTGTGGCACTCTGGGCATAACTTCTTTGTGGACCATGTATGATGTATTACATGGGGAGGGGCTAAATATCCATAATTCAGCTTTATTATTAAAAGTTTAAAGGGCATGTCCACCATTATAAAATATAAGCAGCCCCCAAACCTATACACTACAGCTATCCATTTGGGAAATATGCTATTAACTATCTTTAAAGGACAACTCCACCCTCATAAGAACATCTTAGAAAGAATGGCCTCTTTAAAATATGTTCATATAGCATTGTTTGTCCTATGTATTCATTACTGTATGCCTGCTATGCTCCTGGATACTCATGGAAACTGAGCAATTTAGAAACCTGTACTGAGCCTGTACTGAGACTGGGCATGCTCAGAAGAGGCAGACAGGGGATTAACATTCAGTCATTGCCTGTGATGCCAACTGTCAAATCCATAACTGACAGTTGCTAACTGGAAGAACCAGGAAGCAGAAACAGGGGCAACAGGACATTATGCAGGATTTCAGGTTAGACTTATATATTTCATTTTTCAAACCATTACAGTTTAGGGGGGTGATTTACCTGTATGTAAGTTTTCATTTTCAGATTTTTGAATTGCCCATTACTGTAAACTATAATTCTTCCCAACTTTCAGTTTAGCCAGTTGGATGACTAGCGAAACGTCTTCAAGTCCAGTTGATCTAACTGAACACAACAGACATACCATGACCTGGATGAATGAATACCTTCACAAACATTTTAGAAAGATCTTATATTTCATCTGTCAAACAATGTCCTTTTTATCATAAACCTTTTTGTTTTAACTAAAATAGTGACAGTTGAAATGTGTGAATTGCATGGTTTGAAATTCCCAGTGCTGACTTATAGGAAATATTGAGCATGCTTGACTCAAAGTCAGGTGGAAGTTGGAGTTGGTTGGTTAAGAGTGGAATGGGAATGATCAGACTGAGCAAAACAAGTACTGATTATACACAGAACTTAGTACATCATATCTGTTGTATTCAATTAGATCAACTGGACTTGAAATGTAGTTCTTGAAGACGTTTCGCTAGTCATCCGACTGGCTTTCTCAATTCAGAATGACTTGTACAAGAATCTGTGGCAATTATGTACCCTGGAAAATCCCAATTAGCATATCACAGCCAGGTGTTAAGGGTGTGATTAGATAGTGGCTAAGAGGTGTTATAGGAACGCCCAGAGTAAGGTGTTAAAACAGCATTGTACATGGCAGACAGTTGGTGTCGAACCCCCCACCTCTATTTAGGCTTGGTTTCTTTATTTTCACATAAATGGCCTCCTTAACACCTCTCTTGAACCAGTCACGTTCCTTCGCCAGTATATTAACATTACAATCTTCAAAGGTATGTCCTTTATCCTTAAGATGCAGGTACACGGCTGAGTCCTGACCCGAATGAGAACCTTCACAAGCAACTTAGTACATCAATTAGCAGCAGGTGGACCCCAAGTAAACTTACTCAGAGCCACGTGTGGTCTGGGTGCCTTGCTCCAGACCCTTCTACCGATTAGTCCCACTGTGTCAGTCAATAGTTTATAGTATAAATCTTAAACAATAAACTTAAGGGAGGAATACATGTTACACTCACCCAGTAAGATAGGTGGACTGGGGTGCTTTTGACTTGTGTGCACTGTAGCACTTTATATTATATTTTTAGATCTCAGAATATAAAGTATTTTAATTAAGTGGCATAGGGTATTTCTATATAATTAAATCAAGAGTGTTTTACTTATATCAAATTCCTATTTAATTTGATACACATTTAATGTTTACTACCTTTTATGTTTAAAGTATGTAGTTGCACTGTCACTTTAAATTTGCTAAGCGCTATAGGTGTATTGAAATTTATAAAACCACATATGATGTAAAATGGCAGTTATCCCTATGACTAAGGGCAGTGGGCCCAAAACCGGTCAGGGACTGTATGTGTGTGGGACACTATATCATTTAAAGAATAAAGGTTATTCTCCTTCTTAACTTGGATAATCGTTTGCAGTGATTCCTCTGGAGTTTCCCTCTTTCTTCTTTTTGTTTGGTAAATATCCAAAAAAGTACTGGATTGATAAATGCAGCAACACACACACCTGTGTGGCAACTTGTCTATACAATATTTATAGATTAAGATGAATGCAAAGTCATTTTTACAGTATAGTTGCCCTTGAAGTACTGTCCCCCGCTGTCAAAATTTACTGCCTCATCTTCATGCTCTAAAGAGCTCAGGACAAGCTCGCACTCAGGATGCAGCAGCTGTTAATGACTGACTGCTCATGTATGTATATGTTTATTTATATACCACTTGGGGACGCAGAGCTGTACAATATAGAATACAAAAAGCTGTTCAAGTGGGACAATAAATAAATACATAAACAGACATGCATCATGAAATATACAAGTGCTTAAAACATGTAACATTAGGAAAGAGGTCCTTGCCCCATAGAGGTTACAATCTACTTAGGTGGGTAACATACAAATACATAGGAAAGGGTGGAAGTGCAATAGTAATAACTGGTGCAGTTTCAATAGTCCTATGATGAGAGAGATAGGATGAGAGGTTAGATTTAAACTTGTTTACTTATTCTTGACGAAGAGAGAGGGGAATAGAATTCCCCTCAAGCGAAAAAGGTTTAAGGCGAGAGGAGGCAGTGTGGGGGTCTGTTTAGAAGATGGTTCTGTGATAAGTGGAGGGTATGGGCAGGGACATATGGGGACACGAGAAGAAATATAAGAAGGAGCAGCTGAGCGAATGGATTTAAATGTTAAGAGAAGGATTTTGTAGATAATGCGTTGTTTAATGGGGAGCCAGGTAGACGAGCGGCACAGAGGAGATTTAATTTCCCAATTGTTAGAGAGTGAGACAATTTGTGCGGCAGAGTTAAGTATTGACTGAAGGGAAGAAAGATGGGAAGGAGAAGGTTACAATAGTCCAGGCATGATAGGATGAGAGCATAGCAGTAGTCGGAAAAGAGAGGGGAATCTACAGGTTTTAGCAACATAATTAATATGATTAGAAAAGGAGAGAGAGGAATTAATAATAACCCCTAAGCAACGTGCCGACTGAATAGGGTAAAAGGGCGTGGTTCCCAAAGAAATGGAAAAAGGTGGGATAAGACCAGGTTTACATGGGAAAATTCTTAGTTCGGGTTTAGTCAGGTTTGGTTTGAGTTATCGGTGCATAGAGGCAGCCGGAGATGTGAGATTGGGTTAAGGGGGTGGAAAAATATATTTAAGTATCATTGGCGTACAGATGGTTGTTAAAACCAAATGTGCTGATGACATCTCCCAGGGAAATAGTATAGAAGGAGAACAACAGAGGTCCAAAAACAGAGCCCTGTGGAACCCTTACACTAAGAGGAACTGAAGAGGATGTTTTATTATCGTATGACACAGAGTAGGTTAGAGAGGTATCCAATAAGAAGTAGGTAGGGAGGCACACTCAGGTAAGGATTAATAAAAACATTTTCATTTATTAAATGCTCAACATGCAAGTTAGATACACGTTTCGGGGGGTCCAACCCCCTTCCACCTGAGGAAGGGGGTTGGACCCCCCGAAACGTGTATTTAACTTGCATGTTGAGCATTTAATAAGTGAAATTTGTTATTAATCCTTACCTGAGTGTGCCTCCCTACCTACTTCTTATTGGAAAAACACCTGATGTGGCACAGGCTTCAGGGAGTGCACCTCAAAATCAACCTGTTTGGAATCCACAATATTGCTGAAAGTAGGTTAGAGAGGTAGGATTGTAGCCAGGATGCTGCTTCATTCCGGAAGTCCAAGGAGTGAAGAATTAGCATTAGGAGGGCATGATCAACTGTGTGAAAAGCAGAGGTGAGTTCGAGAAGGATGAGAATAGAAAAGTGACTTTTGGCTTTAGCAGCCTGAAGGTTATTCACAACTTTTCACAGAGCCGTCTCCATGCAGTGCGCAGGACGAAACCATGACTGCAAGGGGTCCAGTAAGTAACGAGAATGAAGAAAATTAGCGATACGGGAGAAGACAAGTAGCTTAGAGGCTCTTAGCAGAAGAGAGACTGGGCGGTAGTTAGCAAGACAATAGGGGTCTAGTGAGACTTTCTTGATTATGGGTTTTACTTGGGCATGTTTAAAGGAGTAAGGGAAAATACCAGATGACAAGGAGGTGTTGAATATGTGGGTTAGTATAGGGGAGACTGCCTGATTAAAGTGCTTCAGTAAGAAAGAGGAATCGAGGAGACATGTAGTGAGCGGACAGGACCAAAGCAGATAAGAGACCTCTGACTGGGCCAGGGGCTAAAATATTCAAGAGCAGTAGAAGGGGGTGTGGGTAAAAGAATCTGAGAGATATGCTGAGGACTAGGAATCTGTCAGGGGTGAGGATTTGAAAGATGGCAGTTTGCGTGGTTGCAAGGGGGCAAGGGAATCAACAGCATTAGTCAGGCCAGAGTTATAAGAGTTAAGAAGCAAGTCAGGGTCAGAGTTGGACATAAGCATGCAGCATCGATCAGTGCAGTACCATTACTAAACCTAAAAGATATGGTTAAAGGTGCATTTTCCAAAATAATGATAGGGGCTTAAATTAACACGTGGACAGATTTTTGCTATAAGTGTGCATGCTCTTTAAAGGAGAACTATTGTGTGTATAAACTATTTTCATAAACAGTTAAGCGGCAGCATGAAGAAAACTGTTTCTGCCAGTCTTCCTGGGTGCTTCAGCACTATATTTAATACAGGAACACCCAGTGCAGTAATCAATCCTACCTCCCTGCCTCATGTACTTTCATTTCTAAAAGTACATTTTTACAGTATAGTTGTCCTTTAAAATTTGCAATAATAGTAAACATATTGTGTACAGATCCTTTGATTCTTATTCTCACTTATTACAGCTTATCTATCTCTCTCTCTATATATATATTATGCCCCTTTTTGATACACTGTGTGCCTGATGCAGAGCTTTTTTTCTTCTTTACAGCCTCCAAGATCATTTATACAGATTCTATGTCTGCCCCTAGTACATTTAGTAAGACATTGTGCTTTAGGCAAAGCACACCTAAGACAAAATCCATGGTTTACAATCAACTTTATCTGTGAGAGCTGGCATAAAATGTAATTAAAATAAAGAGATGACATCTTATGTGACAGAACCTGAGTAGGCAGACTGCATTCATCACCTCCTGTTCTCGTGCTTTCCTTTTTCAAATTAGCAAGAGTTATCTTGAACGCCCACTCACCTGGCTTGGCATCAGCGTGTGCATATAAAAATATGGGCTTTGAAAATAATCCACGGGAGCCTTCCTTTAACCTCCAGAATGCTCTGGGCTTTATTCTTAATAGTGAGAAAATGGAAGAGAGGTTGTTATTGCTCAGACATGGGCCTTTTTGCTGTTTTCTTTAATTTACTGGAGAAAACTTCATAATTAAATATTAATGTTTAATGATGATGAAAATGGCTAGAATGGTATGAACACTTGGTTTATCAAAGCAATCTGCTGCAGATCATATTACTGCTCTGGGAAAAATAAGCATCATAAATGTTGAACTAACAGTGCAATTTAATGGATTAGAAGAAAAATTCAATCCAGTGACAGTCTATTAGTCATAGAATGCAAACAGGATTGCTTCTCTCTGCATCAAAGTATTCCATAGTTATGAAAAGTGTAGGCAGCTATGAATACTCATGAAACAATAGGGCATGTCCACCCCCAGAACTAAAATTTAACCTACTACTGGCCTCACTGTGTAGTGTTCAAAAATCCTCACCTTACCCCTCTGCTCCAAACGGGTCTCCTGTAATGTCTGTTCAAAATCCCATAAATTAAAGAGTAGGAGCCATTTCTGGTGTAATTTGTTTCCGCTTCTAACTATTCCTTGTAGAGGTTTCTATTAGGGCAAGCATGCTCAATAATCACTATGAGGCAGCATTAAAAGAGGGAATTTCCCATCATGCAATTCACATGATTTGCATGAACACTGTCTCCATTCTAGTTATAGCAAAACGGCACCTTGCAGAAGATATTTCGGATTGGATATCTAAAGATAACAATTTTTTTCAGTATTGATGTCCTTTTATACCTGTTACCTTAAAGGAAATGTGCAGAAAGTTCTTGCAATAAACTTTCATTTTTGTTGCAACATTTGAAAGGTCTGTTTACTTATGTGCATCCTGCCACGTGAATGGCGGCAACTAAAGAGTGACTATGTTACATAACATAGTCACTCTTTAGCACTTAGTTCAGATGGCTCTCAGTTTAGTTCTCAGTATTTGGCTTTCTGTATCTAAGATAAAAAAAAAATTCCAAGAAAAAGTTTGTTTGCTGTCCCAACTAAATATTCAACAGGAGATCTGAGTAACAGAGCTATTGATGTATTGGAATATCTGATTCCATTCCAGTGGATTACCCAACCATTCACTTTCTGTGTAATGAGGTATCCAAGTTGGTTGTTCCTGGCTATGCAGTGCTCTGGGGTAATAGAGAAATAATTTCCCTGCTCAGCGCAGCACAGGAATAAACTGTGATTTTGCATTTGTAAGCATATTTTAATTTTATAATAAGCTTATATTGTAAGTGGATATATATTTAGTCATCAGATCATCTCATTATTGGGGGATGATTATAGTAAATGTAAGTAACAGGGCTGCATTCATTACAACCTGGTTGTATTTACACTGCATGTTTCCAATATACAACCCCTATCCTATACATTCCCTATCTGCCCTCTGTTGTTTGAGTGTGCTTGTCAGGGAATGGTGAAACTAGTAGTGTAACTACATAGGCACTTGGGTTAGTCACTATTTTGCAGGCTATTTGGCCAAAGAAAAGCAATTTTAGGCTCTGTAATCAAAACACTATTATTATCATTTATCTGTTATATCAACATTTATGTGCAGTTTATGGACTGCTATACAACAACACCATATGTATGAAACCTAGGAGCTAAAAAATATTCATTTTGGCAGTCCAACTAAACAACCAGCAATCTCTAACCTAAATACAAATGCAAGACCTGATAGTTTGACTGCTGATTAGAAACTGAGCTTCGCTGAGGATTTCATGCTGTTTTATAGTGTCTCATAAACACACCCCCAAAATCTGATTGGTCTAGATACAATCTTAAATCTGATTGGATCTTGGATCTTAGACCAATCAAATATTGGGGGTGGGTTTAGCAGTCACTACAAATAATGAATGTTCAGTAAGGAGAGCTAGTTTCAGTTTTGCATTTCATCTGAGATGTTATAGCTTTGTTCTGAGGCATGTACTGGGATATAAGCTTATTGAGTGATTCTGGCTGGGTAGCTTGAATGGGCAGCCCTTAGTTCAGATGGCTCTTAGTTTAGTTCTCAGTATTTGGCTTTCTGTATCCAAGATAAAAAAAAATTCCAAGAAAAAGTTTGTTTTGCTGTCCCAACTAAATATTCAACAGGAGATCTGAGTAACAGAGCTATTGATGTATTGGAATATCTGGTTCCACAGTTTCACCAGAAATAATCTCCAGTAGTAGAACAGAGAGAGATGATTGCAACCCAGTATAAAGAGCAACATGGTAATCAAAGGGATATCAGAAACACATGCAGCAAAGCTGAGCTTGAATAAATTCAAGTGTAAAAGTAACCAGTCTGTAATAAATGCAGCCCTGCTTGTACCAACACTTGTGTCTTACTATAGAGCAAACAGCAGGGATCAGCACTTCATTCCAAGCAAGGAAATGCCTGGGTGCCATTCAAAAGTTTCCGACCTGTGAGTGCCTTCGTATTTCTCTATAAATATATATATATATATATATATATATATATATATATATATATATATATATATACACATACATACATACATACATACATAACACACAATCAACATGTTACTTGCACTCAACAATATTAGATCATGTAGTTCTAATGACTATAGAAGTATGGAATAGTTAATGTAAAATCCCAGAATCCCAGGTGGCACTTGCAAATCAGTTGCACAGATTCTGCTGTTTAATTAATAAATGGAGAAGGACTATTTAACATTATGCAAAACCCTTCTGATTGGTGACATATCTCCATAGACTACAGCACACTGCCCACTATGGAGAAGAAATCAATTGCTACACCACTAAGAAACACAAAAATGAAAATAACTTATAACTGTTCCAAAAAAATAATGAAAGTATATGGCAAAAGTACACAGGATAGCGTCCCATAACACTTCAGCAAAAAATAGTTTTGGGGATGGACATGCCCTTTAAGCACAGTAGATACTAGAAGGGAAGATACTGTAGCATTATATTTAGCTTTATGTTTTGGAAAATAACCCTTTAAGTAGCAATCAGCACAGTGGTAAAAATCAGTACAAAAGGATGCTTACTGTGTTAGCAAAATGGCACCACGCCCTTCTATATAGTTTCATACAAATCCTCAATCTTACTATGTATATTTTTACATTATTTATATTTTTACATTTTCTAATAGCTTCAGTAACACCTCCCTGTGATGAAAATCTTTATTTGGCAGCATCAATGGGGTGTAAATCACCATCATCAAAGAACCAGGGGAAACAGGAAGAAAGAGAGCATTAATTATGAGAAGGGTTTTAGCGTATTTGTTAGCTTTTAAAATATCACAACATTGGGGATCACCTGAAAATGATTTATTATTAGACTTTCATTCTCCTTTACTTTTGCACATGCTCACTGCACCATACGTGGACAATAAACTACCAATGCTGCAGATTTTTCCAATGTCTAGAGAAACAAGAAATTATTAATTTCCAGGTTCTTTTGTTGATCTGACACAGACCCTTTCTGCACATGTAGCCATATCTGATTTGGCTGCAACAGACGAGCAGGGTGTTGTGTGATTAGGATCAGTTCCTACAAGAACATTTTCCTGCTCATTTCATTGATCCATAAATCTGTGCACCCAAAGCTCTGCATAATCAAGAAAAACAGCATGTATGGCTCATTATGCAGGTGTGTTTTGATTGGAGATGCACGATATGTAATGTATTAACCCATTCAATGCTCCTTTAGTACCATAGTACACATACTGTTAAACCCAAGAAAATAAATTTATAAAGAAAAGTCTTCACAAGGAGATTTTTTGTACATGGAGTTTCATTTGTTTTGAGGTTTTAATTTCTCTTATGCACATAAATGGCTCCTCATGTCAAATTAGGTTAAGATCAATTAATTCAAATGGAATATCACTGTTTAGACTTGCTTATCCTGCACTGACAAATTTTAACAAAGTGATGAGGGCACCTTAGATGTGAAGGTAAGGCTGGTGAGCTCCTCCCCTCTGAGACTTGCTGGCACGCGGCGTGACGCTAGGGTGTGCACGGACGCCCTAGCATTGCATTGCACCGCGCTTGTGCAGCACAGCGCATTGACGGCACGTGCACACACGTCCGTGCATGTGCCGGCATTGCATCGCATGCGCTGTGGTCGGCTTTTGGAGGCTTCAGCAGGAAGTAGAAGCCAGCAAGTCTCAGAGGGGAGGAGCTCACCAGCCTTACCTTCACATCCAAGATGTCAGCAAATTTACAGCAACACAGGTAGGCTCAGGAGGGATCTAGGGGGGAAAAAAGGGGGGAAAGATTTTTTTAAAGTTGCAGCATACAATTAAACTTGTTATTTCAGTGCACTTATCCTTTAACTAGGATGCATGTCCCTGTGACATGAGGGTAATGTTATCAGCAAGCAACAACAGCAACAACAGCTTACAATCCATTTCATAGGACCCTTATGCCCGAACTTAGTCATAGTACCTTACAATCCAAGTCACAGCTTGACATCAGCATGGCATCATTATTTCATTAAAATGTGGATTCTGATCCTCAGAAGCATTCGACTTTGTGAAACTTCTTATTTTATATATCATTTAATGATAGCTTTTTGAATTGTAGGGTTATTTTTATAGTATCACCTGAGGAAGGGGGCATGTTTCCCCCCGAAACGTTGTGATATATGTGTGGTTTACAATAAATTGAAGTTAATTTACTTTGGAGTGCGACCCTCGCTTCTTTGCTGTTTCTTATTTTTATAGTAATCTCACTATTTCATCAGGATGTCATGATAATTTCACTGAAATTTAGATTTTGACCATAAAAGCTTTCAAAAGCATTTTGTTCAATTTCTTATTCTATATCATTTAATAACTAAGTCTTAGCGTTTAAATTTTTGTGATGTCACTGTGACATCAGCATAACATAATCACTGAAATGTGTATTCTGAACCTAAAAAGCGTTGCACTATGTGCAACTTCTTATTCTTTATAATTTAATAGCTTTCAAATGTATCATGGTTTAAATTTTCATGTTGTCACTATGACACCAGAATGACAAAAATTTCACTGAAATTTGGATTCTTACACTAAAAGGCATTTAACTTTGAACGACTTCTTATTCTTTATGTCAGGGTTCAGTTTTTAGTTATGTCACTATGACATAAGCAAGACATCATTATTTTGCTAAAATTTGGGTTTGGTATCTAAAATGCATTTCACTTTGTGTAACTTCTTATTTTATATAATTTAAGAGCTTTAAAATGTTTCAGGGATATTTTTTTATTATACACAAAAAATAGAATTCTAGTGCACAAACAATTCTAATTGCATATTGGCAACCTCCATAAGGTTGCTGCTACAAACAGTCTGCTAAACCCTGGATAAATAAAAGCAATTAGTTCAATAAATTGGCCAAATTATCTTAAGCTCAGTCACCATGTCAAGGTTGCTTTCTTTAACTGGGTCCTAACCTACTGGTACTTGCCTTTTTGGCTACATGAGCTGACAGCTTCTCCTGTGTGGCCTGGATGCTTGAAGCTGACCCTCTAGTTTAAAGTACTTTGCTCAAATTTGGCCAACTTATTGAACTAATTGCTTTTATTTATCCAGGGTTTAGCAGACTGTTTGTAGCAGCAACCTTATGGAGGTAGCCAATATGCAATTAGAATTGTTTGTGCACTAGAATTTTATTTTTTGTATGTATTGTATTTTTGGTCTCTAGTTGCACTTTAATACGGATGTGCAACAGACCAATTTTCTATATATTATATTTTTGTATTAGATCACTGTGATATCAGCGTGACATCTTATCTTAGCTGAAGTTTGAAAATCAGACTCTAAAAAGCATAACATTTTGTACAAATTGTTATTCTATATCTGTTATGGCTTTTCCTCTTCTAGCCCATTTGTTTGTCCAACAACTTTGAGGCGATGCTGATTTCATAGTAACATCACAAAAAAATAAGCCTTGAAACACACGGCTTACATTGCTTTTCACAGGGCTGGGGGGTTGGTGGCAGACTGCGTCTTGTAAGTATCTTCAGGGACATCTTTGGGGAAGGTAAGTATAACGAAAATGGGGTTGTGGGGGGGTACTGCACCTGGTATTTTATTGCTGGACATGCCCTTTAATAGTTTTCAAATGTGCCAGGGTTGAACTTTTGTGATTTAACCATGACATAAGCATGACATCATAATTTCCCTGAAATTTAGATTCTGACCTTAAAATAGCATTTCACTTTTTTCAATTTCTTATTCTATATAATTTACCGTATATACTCAAGTATAAGCCAAGGTTTTTTGGCTTTACAATTAGCCTGAAATATTACCTCGGCTTATACTTGGGTAAAAGAAGGAGACCAGAGACGCATTACAATGGAGCTACAAGAATGGTTAATGTAAGTAAATATCGGTAACTTACATTTCTTTTCATTTGGAAGCTTCATAAGGAGACCGGAGCTGCGTACAGTAAGGAGACCGGACTTTAGGAGATATGCGGCTATGTGCAAGCAAGTCGTCGCAGGCAAGTCGCTACGTAAGTTACGAATGTTCTGGTAATAGGGAGCAGGGAATGAGTGCGTCCTCTGACTGTCAGTGGGATCTGTAAGAAGCCTTCCTTCTTCTTTGGGGGTCTATGATGTTTGCCAGTCTTCTTCTTTCTGGGTCCATGGTGTTTTACAGAGACTTGGGCATGAGCATGTTTTTTGTTGAACTTGCAACTACAGATATTTAGAAACTACAACTCCCAGCAAATAAAGCATGCTGGGGGTTGTAGTTTCCAAACATCTGTAGTGCCTCAAAACAATGCAATGATGCTGGGTTACAGAGTTGGGCATTTTTTGTTGAACTTGCCACTTATTGAACTTTCCACTACAGATGTTTAGAAACTACAACTACCAGCATGCTGGGAGATGTAGTTTCCAAACATCTGGAGAAGCATGGAATTGGGGGTAACGGTGTTGGATAACTCCATTTAAAGGGCAACTAATGTCTAAAAAAAATACAGAATCAGGAGATTTCCTTCTGATTCTGTATTGTTTTGAGGCTTTAGTTGCCCTTTAAATGGACAGCAGAATACCCATACAGTAGTCCCATACAGTAATAGCCATACTGTATTTTGCTTTTACTGTATGGGACTACTATATGGGAATTTTGCTGCCCATTTAAAGAGCAACTAGAGCCTCAAAACATTACAGAATCAGACAGTAATGGTCAAAATTTCTACCCTCGACTTATACCCAAGTCAATCACATTTGCTCCTTTTTTCAAGAAAAAATGGGTACCTCGACTTATACTCAGGTCGACTTATATTCGAGTATATACGGCAATAGCTTTCAAATGTGTCACTGTTGAAATTTTAATTTTGTCATTATGACACCAGCATGACATCATAATTTTACTGAAATTTGGATTCTGGCACTATAAAGCATTTAACTTTGTGCGACTTCTTATTCTATATCATTTAATAGCTTTAAAATATGTCATTGTTACTTTTTTAGTGATGTCACTATGACATCAGCATGACATAATTTCTTTGAGATTTGGGTTTGGACCTTAAAATGCATTGCCAGTTTCTCAACTTCTTATTTTATATGAGTAAAAAGCTTTTAAAATTGTTAAATTTTGAATTCTGACGCTTTAAAGCATTGTGCAACTGCTTATTCTATAATAATAGGTTTCAAGGGTTCTTTTTTCAAAAGTCTCAGGGTTGATTTTTTAGTGATATCTCGATGATATCAGCTTGCCATTATAACTTCACTAAAATAGAGATTCTTACCCTAAAAAGGGGCAGAATCCAAATTTTGCTGAAATTTGGATTCTGACCCTAAAAAGGATTGCATTTTGTGTGACATCTTATTTTATATCATTTATTAGCTTTCAAATTTGTCAGGGTTCAGTTTTTAGTGGTGTGACTATGACATCAGCATGACATCATAATTTTGCTTGGATTTGAAACCTAAAATGCATTTCACTTTGTGTGACTTTTTATTCTATGTAATTTAATAGCTTTAAAATGTCAGGGATATTGATTTTGAGTGATAGTTCAAAAAGACTGGATGATTTACAGCTAATCTAACAATGGTAACTTACCGTAAATTGCTGTAGCACCTGGGAAATGGCTTGGGGAACATGTCACTATCACCAAAACTTGTTAAAACACTTCTTGAACATGAGCATGCAATTGTCGGGTTTTGCGCAAGCTACATTCTAGGGTTATGGCCAATTTGAGGGTTACCGAACAATACTTTCGAGGGTTAACGAAAACAGAACCATAAATTCGAGGGTTACCAAAATCAAACCTTAAATTCGAGGGTTACCAAAATCAAACCTTAAATTCAAGGGTTACCGAAAATGAAAGATACATTCAAGGGTTAGCGAACGATACATTCTAGGGTTAGTGAACGACCTGTAAATTCGATAATTATTATTGCATTTTCGATAATTATTGAAAATACAACAGCCAGTCCGGAAAACGAACGATACTTTTGAGGGTTACCGAAAATCAAAGGCTACATTCGAGAGTTAGCGAACGATACATTCTAGGGTTAGCGAAAGCGATCCGTACATTTGAGGGTTACCAAAAACGAATGATACATTCGACATCTACCAAAAATCGAAGGCTACATTTGAGGGTTAGCGAACGATACATTCTAGGCTTAGCGAAAACGATCTGTACATTCGAGGGTTACCGAAAATGAAAGATACATTCAAGGGTTAGCGAACGATACATTCTAGGGTTAGTGAACGACCTGTAAATTCAATAATTATTGCATTTTGGATAATTATCGAAAATACAGCAGCCAGTCCGGAAAGCCCAAGAAGTCTGAGTCCTGGATAGTTTGAGAAGTCCAAATCCGTTCAGACTTGTTAAGTTCAACTCAAACTCGAGTTTGAGTCCATTTCTAGCTTTAGGGCATGTGAGATACCCAATGGGTACAGGGGAAGGAACAAAGATGGCAGCACCTGCTTAGAGGGGCTTGTGTCCCTCTGAGCAGGTGCATTATGTATGATGCATTATGCACTTTGTTTCTAGCCCAGGTTGTTTTTTCTTTATTTGTCCTTTAAAGGAGAACTGTGGTCCCAAAACAAGTTGGTCTAGTAAGAAGGCAAGAATATACGTAAACAAGTCCTGAACCACCTCTCTAGCATACACCGTTCTCATTCTATCATCAAAAGAAGTAACAATAGTTAGGGGTTGGATGGCTCCACAGTCCTGCCAAATCCCATGATCCCAACCACTGTCGCCGACAGTCTATAAGGGCAAGCATGCTCAGTAATACTAAGATGCAGCATTGGAAGAGGGAATTTCCACCATGCAATTCACATGATTGCATGAACACTGTGTCCATTCCAGTTATAGCAAAACTGCACCTAGCAGAAGATAGTTCAGATGGATACTAAAGATACCATTGTTTCAGTATAGATGTCTTTATACCTGTTACCTTTAAGAGAATGTACAGAAAGTGCTTGCAATAAACTTTATTTTTTTTTGCTGCATTTGAAAGGTCTTTTTACTTATGTGCGTCCTGCCACGGGAATGGGGCAACGAAAGAGCTATGTTACATAACATAGTAACTCTTTCGTTGCCGCCATTCCGTGCATTATCCAATCACTCATTTTCTGTAAATGCGGTATCCAAGTTGGTTTTTCCTGGCTATGCCAAGCTGGGTCTGGGATTTCTAACCTGAGCCTCCAGATTTTTGAAAACTACAACGCCCAGCATTCCTCCATTGCAGAGAAACCAAGGAATACCTTGGTTTCTTCTGCATCGAGGAATGCTGGGCGTTGTAGTTTCCAACATCTGGAGGGCACAGGTGGAAATCCCTGCTCTGGGCACTAGAGCAAAAATTGTTAGTGGAATATATTTAGTTATCAGATCATCTCATAATTGGGGGACACTTATAATTAGTAAGTAACAGGGCTGCTTAATTACAACCTGATTGTATTTATATGCAGTGATTCTGACAGCCTTGAGCATGATTTCATGTACAACCCCTAACTGCCCTATGCTGTTTGAGAGTGCTTGTCAGGAATGGGTGGAACTGGTAGTGCAACTGCATATTTTTAGGCTTGCTCACAATTTTGCAGACTATTTGATTAAAGTAAAGCAAACTAAGGTTCTGCAACAAAAATCATTTTTATCATTTATATCAACATGTATGTGTGTTTATGGACTGCTACACAATGACACTATAAAACCTAGGAGCAAAAGATTATTCATTGCTGTAGTCCAACTAAATTACCAGCCACTACTTGCAAACTCTAACCTAAATACAAAGGCAAGACCTGCTAGTTTGACTGCTGATTACAACTGAGCTGCTGAGGATTCATGAAGTTTTAAAGTGTCTCATAAACACACCCTCAAAATCTGATGGTCCAAAACAATCTTAAATCTGATTGGCTCTTGATTTTGAACAATAATAGTGGGGGTGTGCCAAGGAGACAGTATAAACAGCCAGAGGCCTTCAGCAAGTCCTAGTCTCTGTTTAGTAGCAGAGCTCTAGTTTGTTCTGCAAGCATAGCAACTATCAGATGTTTGGTGCCAACTGAGCTTTCTAATGCATTAGTTTTGGTGCCTGGTAGTTGCAGTGTGGCTGCTCTCTGTTTGCTCCATTCATAAATGATTGTTTGGTGCTTAATGTATAAAAAAAAAGTTTTCATAAAGTTCTCTCAGAATTTATTGCCATGCCTGATCAACACTGGCTTTGAACAAGTTATTGTTGGTGTAGTGAATTATATCTATCACCATTTACCCTAAGATACTCTCTATAGCAGAGGGCAGTCAGGGAATGGTTGGGTTGTATTTTGAAAACATATAGAGAGCCACAGGTTAATCAGGTAAAACACCTGTAGCCAGTCTGAGTTAGAATGATCACAGTATAAATCATTTACAATATGCAGCCCTGCTAATTACATGAATCTGTCGTCAGGCTCGTACAATACAAGGTTGTTACCATATAACTTTCATTTATGGCTTTTACATGTGTGTGGAGAGAGATGGGATAAAAAGTTTTTTCTTTGATTACCACGTTTCTGAGAGTTATTGAAGATTAATTGGCTTTATTAAAGGGCATGTCCACCCCCAAAACTATAATCCCCCCACTACTGGCCCCACTCTGTAGTGTAATAAAATCCTTACCTTACATCCCAGATCCAAATGGGTACTGGTAGAGATGTCTTCGAACTTTCTCCTTGATTTGCCAGTACACGCGTATCCTGCTTACTATACACACGTGTGAGTCGCAGGTCGGCGATAATCGTGCCGTGAATGGGCACTTTATCGGGCAAAACGGGCTCGTTTGGGAGTCCTTGATGGATGGATGAAGTATAGTTTAATAGTATGAGGTTTTAAAAGTTTGAATTTGGACACTATAGTTGCCCTTAAAACAACATTCGAAGCATCCGCCAACACCATTCACGCACAACGCCCATTCACGAAAATTAAAACTGATATTTGCACTCACCGCAACGCCATTCACGCACATAGAACGACATTTGCACGCATCCGCAACACCATTTATGCACTTAGAATGACATTCACACACACTCACAGCACCAATCACGCACATATAACGACATTAACCACACACTCACAGATCACCAAATCTCATGCACATATAAACAAAACAGCGTTCTATTAACATAATATACAAAAAAATCCATTCATAAAGGTAGTTTGTATTACCGATCCCGCCCTCCTCCTTAACGAGGCGTGCCTGTTTGTTAGGCCACGCCTCGCATCCGTCCCCCTGTAGTGCGGCGGCCAATAGAAAATGCTTGTGATGTCACCAGCATCAGGAAATTGCATGTGGGATTGTAGTTTTTGGCAGAAACAGGAAGGGATGGAATCCAAGATGGCGGCGCCCAAGTATGGACTTTATAAGGCGATTTTAAAGTATGTGTTTTTGATTTTTTTATATTTAAAGCTTCAGAAAGCTTTGCAGGGGGTTAAGGAAAACAATTAGACATGTTTGTGCAACTTACAAAAACGGGATAACAGTTCTCCTTTAAGCACAAGCCTGCTAATTTGCAGGGATGTGTAGACTTTTTATATATACTGCATGTTTGATTTCCAATATAGATAAAGGGAAAGAGATTCAGAACTGTGTCCTTGTCCATGTTTCCCTAGTGCATTGTACAATTACTAAATCAGGGGGTTCCTGTTACAGTATTATTATTATTAGTGTGGATTTATATAGCGCCAACATCTTCCGTAGCACTTTACAATTACATGTATACATTCACATCATACACATTCACAGTACTGATAAAATAATTTACAGAACTGTAACTTTAAATCAGTATATCTTTTTTTAATTTAAAGGAGAACTGTTATCCCGTTTTTGTAAGTTGCACAAAACATGTCTAATTGTTCCTTAACCCCCTGCAAAGCTTTCTGAAGCTTTAAATATAAAAAAAATCAAAAACACATACTTTAAAATCGCCTTATAAAGTCCATACTTGGGCGCCGCCATCTTGGATTCCATCCCTTCCTGTTTCTGCCAAACTACAATCCCAGCATGCAATTTCCTGATGCTGGTGACATCACAAGCATTTCTATTGGCCGCCGGCACTACAGGGGACGGATGCGGAGGCGTGGCCTAACAAACAGGCACGCCTCTGTTAGAGGAGGGAGGCGGGATCGGTAATACACAACTATTTATGAATGGATTTTTTTGTATATATAACACATTGTTAAAAATAATAATTGTTTGTAAAAATACTTAATATTTAATTACATTTTAATTATTATATATGTAATATAACGCTGTTGTTAATGTCGTTATTATGTGCATGATTGGTGCTGTGAGTGTGTGTGAATGTCGTTATATGTGCGTGATTGGTGCTGTGAGTGTGTGTGAATGTCATTCTAAGTGCATAAATGGTGTTGCGGATGCGTGCAAATGTCGTTCTATGTGCGTGAATGGCGTTGCGGATGCGTGCAAATATCGTTTTAAGTGCGTGAATGGCGTGTGCGTGAATGGTGTTGCGGATGCGTGCGAATGTCGTTTTAAAGGGCAACTATAGTGTCCAAATTCAAACTTTTAAAAACCTCTACTATTAAACTATACTTCATCCCATCCATCAATGATCTCCAAACGAGCGGCCGTTTTGCCCGATAAGTGCCCATTCACGGCACGATTATCGCCGACCTGCGATCACACGTGTGTATAGTAAGCAGGATACCGTGTACTGGAATCAAGGAGAAAGTTCGAAGACATCTCTACCAGTACCCATTTGGATCTGGGATGTAAGGTAAGGATTTTATACACTACAGAGTGGGGCCAGTAGTGGGGGAATTATAGTTTTGGGGTGGACATGCCCTTTATAAAGCCAATTATCTTCAATAAACTCTCAGAAACTCGGTATCAAAGAAAAAACTTTTTATCCCATCTCTCTCCACACACATGTAAAAGCCAAAATGAAAGTTATATGGTAACAAACCTTGTATTGTACAGAGCCTGACAGACAGATTCATGTAATTAGCAGGGCTGCATTATTGTAAATTGATTTTATACTGTGATCATTCTAACTCAGACTGGCTACAGGTGTTTTACCTGATTAACCTGTGGCTCTCTATATGTTTTCAAAATACAACCCCAACCATTCCCTGACTGCCCTCTGCTATTAGAGAGTATCTTTAGGGTAAATGGTGATAGATATAATTCAACTACACCAACAATAACTTTGTTCAAAGCCAGTGAATTTGATCAGGCATGGCAACTAAATTCTGAGAGAACTTTTGAAAACTTTTTTTTTTAGACATTAAGCACCAAACAATCATTTATGAGATGGAGCAAAACAGAGAGCACCCACACTGCATAACCGCACCAAAACTAATGCTTAGAAAGCTCAGTTAGGCACCAGACTCTGATAGTTGCTATGCTTGCAGAACAAACTAGCAGCTCTGCACTAAAACAGAACTAGAATTTGCTGAAGGCCTCTGGCTGTTTTATACTGTCTCCTTGGCACACCCCCAACATATGATTGGTCAATAATACAGAGCCAATCATTTAAGATTTGTTTTGGACCAATCAGATTTTGAGGGTGTGTTTATAGACACTTTAAAACTTCATGAACTCCTCAGAGCAGCTCAGTTTGTAATCAGCAGTCAAACTAGCAGGTCTTGCCTTTGTATTTAGGTTAGAGATTTGCAAGTAAGTGGCTGGTAATTTAGTTGGACTACAGCAATGAATAATCTTTTGCTCCTAGGTTTATAGTGTCATGTGTGTAGCAGTCCAAACAGCACATACATGTTGATATAAATGATAAAAATAGATTTTTGTTGCAGAACCTTAGTTTGCTTTACTTTAATCAAATAGTCTGCAAAATTGTGAGCAAGCCTAATAAATATGCAGTTGCACTACCAGTTCCACCATTCCCTGACAAGCACTCTCAAACAGCATAGGGCAGTTAGGGGTTGTACATGAAATCATGCGTCAAGGCTGTCAGAATCACTGCAGTATAAATAACATCAGGTTGTAATTATGCAGCCCTGTTACTTACTTTAATTTAAGTGTCCCCCAATTATGAGATGATCTGATAACTAAATATATATCCACTAACAATTTATTGCTCTAGTGCCCAGAGCAGGGATTTCCAACCTTGGGCCCTCCAGATGTTGGAAAACTACAACGCCCAGCATTCCTCCATCAGAAAACCAAGGTATTCCTTGGTTTCTTCTGCAATGGAGGAATGCTGGGCGTTGTAGTTTTTCAAAAATCTGGAGGGCTGCAGGTTAAAATCCCAACCCAGCTTGGCATAGCCAGGAAAAACCAACTTGATACCGCATTATACAAAATGAGTGATTGGATAATGCACGTGAATGGCGGCAACGAAAAGTTACTATGTTATGTAACATAGTACTCTTTCGTTGCCGCCATTCCCGTGGCAGGACGCACATAAGTAAAAAGACCTTTCAAATGCAGCAAAAAAAATATCAAGTTTATTGCAAGCACTTTCTGTACATTCCTTAAAGGTACAGGTATAAAAGACATCTATACTGAAACAATGTTATCTTTAGATATCCATCTGAACTATCTTCTGCTAGGTGCAGTTTTGCTATAACTGGAATGGACACAGTGTTCATGCAAATCATGTGAATGGCATGATGGGATTTCCCTCTTCCAATGCTGCCTCTTAGTAATTACTGAGCATCTTCCCCTTATAGACTGTCGGCGACAGTGGTTGGGATCATGGGATTTGGCAGACTGTGGAGCCATCCAGCCCCTTAACTATTGTTACTTCTTCTTTGATGATAGAATGAGAACGGTGTTGCTAGAGAGGTGGTTCAGGACTCGTTTTACAGGTAATATTCTTGCCTTTCTTACTAGACCAACTTGTTTTGGGACCACAGTTCTCCTTTAAATAGTCTGACAATGGGTTACTTATTCCAAGTTCGTTATTGAAATGAAAATGAATAAAATGACCAACATAGCCTATACTTTATCTGCAGGCCTTTCCTTCTCTGCTTAAATTATCTTGACAAGATGATAGCTGATGTCGGGATTAGACTACATGGTAAAGACAGTTAAAGTTAAGTATGAAAATGACATTTGACATTCACTTTCAGCAAGATGCATCTTGATGATACTGCAAATGCCATCTAGTTAAACACAGAAATTACCCAGAAGTCTCTCCATCTAGTTGATTAATGACATTCAACATTTAATGTGACCACAGCTTTGCCCTTAAGTTTCTTAACATCCAAAACTTTTCAGAGAACTGATTAAACTACGAATAAGCTTGATTATGTTTGCATTGTTAAATATACTAACTCTGAAGCTTGTATTTATTTATCTCTTGAGAAATTGGTGGGCCCCTGGTTTCAAATTCCTTGGAAAGCTCCAGGATCCTATTCCAACATTGTTCTCCTGTGCTATAGTATGCGGGCATGCTTCAATAATATATTTGTCTGTGCACAGACTAATGGAAAGAAACACCCCTGGCAAGTGTCTCCACCGGCACATTTTGGTTTTGCTTTGCCCCTTTGCCGGCTCCCAAATATAATCAATGGAAAGAATATGCTCTGCAAGGAGTGCATTTTCCCACTGGACAGTCGTGGAGAAATTCCAGATTCTGGACTTTTACAAGGACAATGCTATAAACTGGTCCTTCACAGCTTTGTTCTAAGAAACGAAACAAAAGCAAATCCAAGGCTCAGCACCTATCCATTTATCTCCTCATTCTGGCTACTATTACAGGAAGGTGGTTTGAGAGGGTATAGTTGCCCTTTAATCATCATACCTACAATTGTCAATTCTAAATTGCAGAGGGGTTTCTAAACCGTTTAGTTAGTAAATAAAGCTCAAATCATGTATTGTTATTTATTGCTACAGCTGCCAAAGGACACACAATTTAAAGGAGGATTTCTCAGTAATTAAAGAAAAACAGCAGTTAGGAATACCAATTCCTTCTCCAATTTATTGAGGTTAATTAGCTGGCCATCTGTGCCAAAAATAGGTACGTCCAAGATCTATTCTACAGATTTTTCAGCAGATTTCTGTCCAAATGTCACTATTTATAACGTGTGGGCTGCGCAACTTGTCTAATACTATATATACTTTAAAGGCAGCCTCCTTCATCCCACATTAAGACATGCTTGAACATTCATACCAGACATTAAAAGACATTGGGCTAATTGTGCAAGCTCTGCCAGTCTTGCAGCTGATATTTTACATAACATTACATCAGACACAATTTAAATAAGTGCAATGGCTGGTCAGGTTTTGTTGGCTGTTCATTATGCAAATATATTTTGCCTCTGGTAAATATAGTTAAAGTAGATAAAGTGGATAATATTAGTGCATTCAGGCACAGACTGCCCAGATACGCCCCAACACACCAACATGGACTGTGCAAACCCTGCCCATCCCAGCACAAGGGTTCACCATACAGAATGGTGGGAAAATCAACTAAAATAGGACTGTGATCCGGGGAAACCATGGCAGTTGTGAGTTTTTGCTTAATATGATTGTCCCATTTAGAGACAAGTGATGTGATTCAGTCTCTCTTACTTTTATGTTTTACTCAAGTCTCTCATTTTGTAGAATGGTAATTAATAATGAAGTTAAAGGGCATCTATAGTGAAAAAAAACACATTGGCCCATTGCAAAGTTAAATTCATGTACTCTGTGCTGCCTTTCTCCTATATCTGTCAGTGACTGTGTCAGATCTCTGTGCAGCACTCCCCCCTTCCCCCTCCCCTATGTTACCTCCTCCATGTCTCAACTCCGGCTAACCGACAAGCTTATCATTTGCAGTAGGAGTTAAAAGTTCAAAATCCTGAAAAACACACCCACGCACAGTGGCCAATAGAAAGCAAGATGTCCTGGAGACACGGATCTCTTCCATGTCCTGATCTCTCTCTTTGTGGCCCATCATCAATCAGTGAAAGCTATCAAGAAGGGGGGTAAAGTGCAGCCTTATCTCTGCCACCAAAGCTACCTCTCTCCCCCTGCTAATGCTGTTATCACAGGGATTTGATTGACAGTACAAATAGGAGTAGAGGAATGCAAACACGCTATCACAGGGATTTGATTGACAGTACAAATAGGAGTAGAGGAATGCAATCACGTATTCTTCTTGTATATCTCAGGACAGAGAGGGAATCTGAAAAAAAGTGATGACACTCTGGGGGTTGGGGGGAACTATGGAAGGAAAGGAAAAAAATTCATTTTCTCACTATAGATGCACTTTAAGGAGAAGTATAGCTTAAAACAAATGAATTCTAAGACCCATTATCATACACAAAGACATAAGCTATGATCGTAAGCTATGGACAGGAGAAAACTAATAATACAAAACACAACCATAAATTGAATACAAAAAATAATAAATACAAATATCAAATGTTGCAAAATAGAACCAGTGAGGTAACAGTGTTACAAACAGGGTATTAACCCTGACCAAAGCATGCTACGCGTTTCGTTTAAGAAAAAACTTCATCAGGCATGAAAAAACACTAATTGATAGGCTTATTTAAATCCTTGGGACAAACCAATGTTGATACCTAGGGGTGAAACACTAAATCCTAACCAGGATTAGGTTGGGTTAGTATTATAGAATACTGGTTGGGTTAGTATTATAAACAATCAGATGAATTATTTAACTGATTGATGAAGATATCAAGAAAATCAAGGGGACATTTTTATAAGAAAGTATGTAACTCTATCCTATCATTTAAACCATTTGGAAAAGATGTACTATAATTAAAAATATACCTTTGCTCTAACATCAAAAGTTTATTATTTAAATCGCCACCCCTATAAGAATTCGATTCATCCAATTGGTCCAGGATGACAACTTTACTGCCTTTAAAGGAGGCATTATGCCTACTATGGTAATGTGCATAAAGAGGTGGGGGCAAAAAAGCTGGCGAAACCTCCAAGGGCAACATACGTTTTTCAACTAGTCTGATATGCTCTTTGATTCTAATATGTAGTGCCCTAATTGTTTTGCCAATATAACACAGATTACAGGGGCATACAATCATATACACCACCATTTTTGACCTGCAATTCAAAAACTTTTTATAGAGAGTTTTACCCCCTCTATAATTAGAAAATGATTTAGAATTATCAATAAATGTACAAATTTTACACATACCACATTTGAAGAGACCTACTATTCCTGTCCTAGTAGTGTCCCTCTGAACACTAGGTGCTAGTATAATTTTTAGGCATTTAGGTTTGGTAAAAAAGATTTTTATCCTTCAGAATCCTGCAAAGGTCCCTATCATCCCGAAGGATGTGCCAATACTTCTTAATCGACTTCACCACCAAACCAATATCTTTACTATATTGTAAAATAATTTTTGGGGACTCTTTTAGATTTTTAGTACTTTTATTACCACCATTAGGATTCTTATTATTTTTATTTTTAAAATTGGGGACCAGAAGGGAATGTCTAGTTCTTTTATCAGCCTTAAACTTGGCTTGTTGGAGAACCTCCAAGGTATAGTTCTTTTCTTGAAAGCGTCTCTTAATTATGTCACTTTGGATTTCATAATCTATAGCATTCGAGCAGTTTCTTTTCACTCTTAGAAACTGGCCCAAAGGGACATTGCTAAGCCAGTCTCTTTTATGACCGCTATCAAAGTGTATGTACAAATTGGTATCCACCTTTTTAAAGAAGGTCTTAGTAGTAATTGATTCATTTTTGGCTGTTAATGTGTCGAGCGCTGGATCGGGTAAGTATTGACTAGAACTATAATCAAAACAACATAATTTAATACAAAAATCACAAATACAATATCAATTTTTCAAAATGGAACCATTAGTAACATGTTTTACAAACAGGTATTACCTCACCCTGAGTGGAATGAAGAGAACCCTTATTTGCTAGTAGAGGAGAAAGTTCTATGATGCTCTATCCTTCTCCCCTTTATCCCCCTTCGCTATTTAGCCTTCTTTTTTCCTCCTTTCGCCTTCTCTACCTCTCTTTTCTTTCCCCCTTTCCCTCTCGTTCTCTTTCCTTCCCTCTTTTCGCCAAACTTCTCTCCTTTCCTGGACGTTCGTCGCTTCCCCCTTCGACACCTGTAGACACCCCGTAATGAGGAGCTGCTTGGTCGGATAGACGGGAGCGAGTCTCTTTGATGTTGTTGCGAGCCTGCTTCGCTCTTTGTCCCCCCCGCCTTCTCCTCCCCCCTGCACCCTTTCATCGCCTTTGGTCATCTGCTTCTTTTCTTTTTCGCTCTTCCTTTCTCCCCCTTCTCGCACAAATTCAACCCTAAATCTTCTTCCTCTCATTCTCTTTTCTTCTTCGCCCCTTGCTCGTTTCCCCCCTTCTCTCTCTCTTCCTTCCTTTCCCTCTTTTCCTTTCCCTCCTTCTCCCCCTTTTATCTTCTTTCCGTCCCTATCCTTCTCCCTCTTTTCTATTTCCGCCCCCCCTTCCTCCTTCCTGCCCCCCCCCTCTTTCCTTCTTCTTTCCCTCCTTTTCCCCCCCCCCTTTTGCTTTGTTCTTTTTCCTTCTCATCTTCTTTTTTCTTGTTGTATGGGACCCCACTATTTTTATAGCTATTTCTTTTCTCCCCCCCTCCCTTTTCTGTTATTGTGTACGTAATACTCCCCTCTCTGTATTTATATAGAGAGAAAGTTAGAGAGAAGGTGTGTAATGCAGAAAGGATACTATTAAGTGTCTAAATATTTGAGGGATAAGGTTTGATTATGCTGATAAAGTATTTAATTTTAGTAGATACACATCTGATGTTCCTTTCTCGCGACAATAAATTTAGGGGAATGGAAAAGGTGGGAGAAATATTGACAACCCCTCTAATAAATTCAGACCCCCTAATCCCCACATATAGGAGAAATATGGATAATAATATTCTTGCACCTGTGGATAAAAGAAGTGTTGTCCCTCCCTCTAGTAGAGTTTATTCTTCTCCTTTTCATTGTGTAAGGAACTCCCCCCCCACATGGTAAACAGAGCCAGACCCAAAAGAAAAGAAAGGGTAGAAAGCCAAAGGAAGGAGAGGGAGGATTTTCTGAAGAGGAGAAAGAGATCCAATTTGGAGGGATTAATGGGTTGGGGGCAGATCCCCCCCAAAGGCAAATTGACGGGTGGGTGAACACCCGCAAGGGACATTGAATATTTCATAATTTAATACCATCTTTAAAGGAGAACTAAAGTCCCAAGACAACATTGTACCAATAGAGAGAGCACATTCACAAATGAACACAAGCTGTGTCTCATGTCTCCCTTTGCTGTGGATGCTGGGTGATTTATGAAAATAACCCGTGTGTACTAAGGGTCAGCTCCCATAATTCACCTTATCTGGGAACACCCATCTAAGTGTCCGCCGGACACTCACAGGAAACTGCAGTTTGCTTCCTGGAAGCTGACAGCCAATCATGTTACAGCTCAGAGTTTCCTCCTCTCTGACACAGATACCAGTGCAGTTTTTGTGTAAACACATTGAAATGCTCCTGTCCCAACATGATAAATTCCTATGCTTTACATACAAAAAAGAGAAAAGTAATCTTTCCAGTGTATGTCTTTGCTAGCATGGATGAAAGAAACAGAACATTTAACATTTCAGCAAAAAATAAAAGTAGTATGGGGAATCGAACTAGCAACCTTCTATTCTGTGTTTTTCTAAGAAGAAAGCTTTCTACCACTAGCCAAGGGCTAATAAGTAATGGACAGTACATGTAGAGTCTTTTGCCAGACACATAATAAAAACAAAAAAGGGAACATGGTGAATCAAACCTGTGTCCCAGTAGTCTTTTCTTTCCTAACCCAGCACTTTAGCAGAACACGCACACAGTGAACTCTCAATCAACAGAAGTAAATGTCAGTAAAATCAGTACACTGTTTTGTATTGCTACTGGAAGACTGTCAGCAATTCCCACTGGTTGGTACATAAATAACAGAGCTCTATATATAAGATTGTACATATGAGAAACTTCACATTTTTCTAGAAACATGGAAACAACAAACAAAAAAGCACTAAACTCAGGCAGTAGACCATGTTGTATTGTTTCATAGTAAACTAGGGTATTTGAACTTGTGACTTCTTGGTCTGATTGTTTCTAAACACACAGCATTTACATGGTGCGCCACCAGCAACTCAACTGTGATTCCAGGTACATTTAGAGGCTTTATCTTTCACTAGAAAGAGATCTAGAAACTCTGCACATAGAGACAGTGAATGCTGGTCAGGGGGCGTGGATCTTTGAAGCCAACATGGGCTAGAGTTGTACTGGCAACAAGATGGAAGCCTCCTTTGTTACAGAATCTATTACTCATATCTACTAATGCAAATAACTAGAGAAGAATCTTTCAACGTGTAGGTGTTCTGGGGAGAAAACTTTCACATTGGATCTGAAAAACTGAAGTTTAGTTCTCCTTTAACCTCTCTAGAGGAAATACTGTCTCAGGGGGAGAATAAACTCTTGAACGAGGGCTTAAAGGGCAACTATAGTGAAAAAAAAACTTTGTCTGTATACTGTATAGATCACTTAGTATAACTGCCTTACTTTCATGTTTCTGTGGTGGATTCTCTTCACACTGGCAGAAGTTTGTACCAAGCTGTGTAGTCCCCCTCCCTCTCTGTCTACTCCCCCTCAAGATGACGGGCTGTATACAGAGTCCGAGCATTGTCAGTTGAAAGGACTTTAAATGAAGTGCTGACATCCTGTTGACCCCTCCCTTCCAGAGCTGACTGCAAGCAATCAAAGTGTGGAATAAAGTAGCAATATGCTGAAGGGAGGGGCAGAGGGGGGAGAGAGGACAAGTGGTGCTGAGATTCTTTACAAGTAAGTTACTGAACTCTCCCTGTTCTCTAACATTGCTAATTTGTTATTTATTTTTTACCTAATTCATATCTCTCCCCTGCTTAGCTGAGATCATAATCACTGAAGAGTCAGTGTAACAGCAGCTTGTAGTGAGAGACATTCACAAACACAGTGACACTGCTTGTTGTCCTGTTACATTCAGTTGCTTTAGTCTATATATTTCATACATTGCACTGTGTGTCTTGTTGGTATATAGTCTGTATTCTGTATTATATATACTGTGTTAGTGTTCCATTTGAGTCACTGGTTTTGTATGTATATAAGATATTTTTTTTGGGGGGAGGGGCTGTTTTATAGTGTGTTATATATTACTGGGTTAATGGTTTATTGTTGTGTTTAGCACTACAGCATTTGACTATATGTTGCACATGGTACATATAGTGTGGTGAGAGAGTGGTGTGACAGTACGCATGGGAGCTTTGGATTGTGTGGGTGTGTGCCTTTGAGTGACAGATGAGGTGTAGCAGCTCCTACAAATCACAGCATATTCAAAGGCTTATATCTCGGGGACTATGAAGAATTTAAAGAAACTAAAGGTACCCTGGTGGATGGGATGACTTACAGGATACATTAGAGGAATTTAAAAAAAACAATTTTCTCACTATAATTGCCCTTTAAATTTGCACCCTATACTCCTGTGGACAAGTTTGAAGCTTATATTGGGGTACAAAAATTCCTAAGACAATTGAGCCTTAAAAGATTTTTTTCTATCAAAGGAGGGGGTGTGGACTATAAACTCTTGTCTAATATGAATCAGGCTGATCTTGATGTGGATGATGATATAGATAAACAAGCAGTGTCAGACCTAGTGGCCCTATCTTCTCAGGATTCCTCCACCACCGTTTAAATCTAAATTTAATCCATCATGGCCTATAGGAATAGAGCAATGGATCTTTTTGAAAAATTGTTTGTGAGGATATTTGCAAAATTAAAGATGTTAATAAGAAAAAACTTAGGTTTAAAGATAATTTGAGTGTGCACAAACGGGAAGCATTAAATTCCCTTAAAAGAGATAAGAGACTAATAGCCTTACACCGCTGGGAGATGTTAAAACCTACCTTCAGCTACGTAGGGATCCAACAATGGAATTTGTAAAGGAATTAAAGTCCTTGGTAGAAATGGGTAGTATGTAAAGGCTTCATTAACCTGAATGAAGAAAAGTTATTTTTAATTTGTATCCGAATATTGCAGTCTTTTATACTCTCCCTAAAGTGCACAAAATGCATCTAAGCCTCCTGGACGCCCTATAATTTCGGGGTAAATAGTCTCACATCCAACCTTTCTAAATATGTTGATTTTTATCTTAAACAGTTAATGTTAATACTAGGTCTTATTTAAGGGACACAATGGAGGTGGCTGTCTCATTGGATGGTTTCAAATGGTATCCGTCCTACCATCTTGTGACCCTTGACATCCTCACTGTATACGGTCATTCCCCACATTGAGGGGATGAGCTATGAAACATTTTCTTAGAGTCAAAATTTGTTAAATTATGATAAAATTGATTTTTTGGGTGAATGTTTACTGTTTGTGTTACGAAAAAATTATTTCAAATTTGGGAAAAATTCTTCCTACAGATAAATGGGACTGCAATGGGGACCCCCCCTAGTGCCAAACTACGCTGTGTTGTATGTTGCCAGATGGGAAGATCTAGCGGTGTATACTAATCCTTTATTTGCACAATTGTCAAGTATTGGAGAAGATACATTGAGGACATCTGCTGGTGTGGGGGGTCCCCTTGATTTTCTTGATATCTTCATCAATCAGTTAAATAATTCATCTGATTGTTTATAATACTAACCCAACCAGTATTGAATTTTGGACCTATTTTTTTTTAAAGAAGGTCTTAGTAGTAATTGATTCATTTTTGGCTGTTAAAAATAGGTCCAAAAATTCAATACTGGTTGGGTTAGTATTATAAACAATCAGATGAATTATTTAACTGATTGATGAAGATATCAAGAAAATCAAGGGGACCCCCCCACACCAGCAAGATGTCCTCAATGTATCTTCTCCAATACTTGACATATTGTGCCAATAAAGGATTAGTATACACCGCTAGATCTTCCCATCTGGCAACATACAACCCAGCGTAGTTTGGCACTAGGGGGGGTCCCCATTGCAGTCCCATTTATCTGTAGGAAGAATTTTTCCCCAAATTTGAAATAATTTTTTCGTAACACAAACAGTAAACATTCACCCAAAAAATCAATTTTATCATAATTTAACAAATTTTGACTTCTAAGAAAATGTTTCATAGCTTCTATCCCCTCAATGTGGGGAATGACCGTATACAGTGAGGATGTCAAGGGTCACAAGATGGTAGGACGGATACCATTTGAAACCATCCAATGAAGACAGCCCCTCCATTGTGTCCCTTAAATAAGACCTAGTATTAACATTAACTGTTTTAAGATAAAAATCAACATATTTAGAAAGGTTGGATGTGAGACTATTTACCCCCGAAATTATAGGGCGTCCAGGAGGCTTAGATGCATTTTTGTGCACTTTAGGGAGAGTATAAAAGACTGCAATATTCGGATACAAATTTAAAATAAACTTTTCTTCATTCAGGTTAATGAAGCCTTTACATCTACCCATTTCTACCAAGGACTTTAATTCCTTTACAAATTCCATTGTTGGATCCCTACGTAGCTGAAGGTAGGTTTTAACATCTCCCAGCTGGTGTAAGGCTTCATTAGTCTCTTTATCTCTTTTAAGGGAATTTAATGCTTCCCGTTTGTGCACACTCAAATTATCTTTAAACCTAAGTTTTTTCTTATTAACATCTTTAATTTTGCAAATATCCTCCACAACCAATTTTTCAAAAAGATCCATTGCTCTATTCCTATAGGCCATGGGATTAAATTTAGATTTAAACGGTGTGGAGGAATCCTGAGAAGATAGGGCCACTAGGTCTGACACTGCTTGTTTATCTATATCATCATCAACATCAAGATCAGCCTGATTCATATTAGACAAGAGTTTATAGTCCACACCCCCTCCTTTGATAGAAAAAAATCTTTTAAGGCTCAATTGTCTTAGGAATTTTTGTACCCCAATATAAGCTTCAAACTTGTCCACAGGAGTATAGGGTGCAAATTTAAAGGGCAATTATAGTGAGAAAATTGTTTTTTTTAAATTCCTTCTAATGTATCCTGTAAGTCATCCCATCCACCAGGGTACCTTTAGTTTCTTTAAATTCTTCATAGTCCCCGAGATATAAGCCTTTGAATATGCTGTGATTTGTAGGAGCTGCTACACCTCATCTGTCACTCAAAGGCACACACCCACACAATCCAAAGCTCCCATGCAGTACTGTCACTCACTCTCTCACCCACACTATATGTACCATGTGCAACATATAGTCAAATGCTGTAGTGCTAAACACAATCAATAAACCATTAACCCAGTAATATATAACACACTATAAAACAGCCCCTCCCCCCCAAAAAAATATCTTATATACATACAAAACCAGTGACTCAAATGGAACACTAACACAGTATATATAATACAGTAATACAGACTATATACCAAACAAGACACACAGTGCAATGTATGAAATATATAGACTAAAGCAACTGAAATGTAACAGGACAACAAGCAGTGTCACTGTGTTTGTGAATGTCTCTCACTACAAGCTGCTGTTACACTGACTCTTCAGTGATTATGATCTCAGCTAAGCAGGGGAGAGATATGAACTTTAGGTAAAAAATAAATAACAATTAGCAATGTTAGAGAACAGGGAGAGTTCAGTAACTTACTTGTAAAGAATCTCAGCACCACTTGTCCTCTCTCCCCCTCTGCCCCTCCCTTCAGCATATTGCTACTTTATTCCACACTTTGATTGCTTGCAGTCTAGCTCTGGAAGGGAGGGGTCAACAGGATGTCAGCACTTCATTTAAAGTCCTTTCAACTGACAATGCTCGGACTCTGTATACAGCCCGTCACTGCTTGAGGGGGAGTAGACAGAGAGGGGAGGGGGACTACACAGCTTGGTACAAACTTCTGCCAGTGTGAAGAAATGAATCCACACAGAAACATGAAAGTAAGGCAGCTTATACTAAGTGATCTATACATTGTATACAGACAAAGTTTTTTTTTCACTATAGTTGCCCTTTAAGCCCTCTGTTCAAGAGTTTATTCTCCCCTGCAGACAGTATTTTCCCTCTAGAGAGGTTAAAGGAGAACTAAACTTCAGTTTTTCAGATCCTAATGTGAAAGTTTTTCTCCCCAGAACACCTACACGTTGAAAGATTCTTCTCTAGTTATTTGCATTTAGTAGATATGAGTAATAGATTCTGTAACAAAGGAGGCTTCCATCTTGTTGCCAGTACAACTCATAGCCCATGTTGGCTTCAAAGATCCACGCCCCCTGACCCCAGCATTCACTGTCTCTATGTGCAGAGTTTCTAGCATCTCTTTCTAGTGAAAGATAAAGCCTCTAAATGTACCTGGAATCACAGTTGAGTTGCTGGTGGCGCACCATGTAAATGCTGTGTGTTTAGAAACAATCAGACCAAGAAGTCACAAGTTCAAATACCCTAGTTTACTTATGAAACAATACAACATGGTCTACTGCCTGAGTTTAGTGCTTTTTTTGTTTGTTTGTTTCCATGTTTCTAGAAAAATGTGAAGTTTCTACATATGTACAATCTTTATATATAGCAGCTCTGTTATTTATGTACCAACCAGTGTGAATTGCTGACAGTCTTCCAGTAGCAATACAAAACAGTGTACTGATTTTACTGACATTGAGGGCTAGGCCACACTGAAACGCAAACGCAAACGCAATCGCAATCGCATGCGATTTCATGTGCGATTTTTTTGCGTTTGCGCTTGCGATTTCTTCAATAAGTATAGGAAATCGCATGCGATTGCGATTAAAAATGCAGAACGCAAAACGCAAACGCAAACGCATCGAAAAACGCGCGTTTTTTTTGCGTTGCCGCGTTTTCAATAATTTCGAAAAATCGCAAGCGCAATCGCAAACGCAAACGCAAGCGCAAACGCAAAAAAAACGCAGCAGTGTGGCCTAGCCCTGACTTCTGTTGATTGAGAGTTCACCTGTGGCGTGTTCTGCTAAAGTGCTGGGTTAGGAAAGAAATCAGACTACTGGGACACAGGTTTGATTCACCATGTTCCCTTTTTTTGTTTTTATTATGTGTCTGGCAAAAGACTCTACATGTACTAGTCCATTACTTATTAGCCCTTGTGGCCTAGTGGTAGAAGCTTTCTTCTTAGAAAGACACAGAATAGAAGGTTGCTAGTTCGATTCCCCATACTTACTTTTATTTTTTGCTGAAATGTTAAATGTTCTGTTTCTTTCATCCATGCTAGCAAAGACATACACTGCAAAGATTACTTTTCTCTTTTTTGTATGTAAAGCATAGGAATTTATCATTGTTAGGGACAGGAGCATTTCTAATGTGTTTACACAAAAACTGCACTGGTATCTGTGTCAGAGGGAGGAAACTCTGAGCTGTAACATGATTGGCTGTCAGCTTCCAGGAAGCAAGACTGCAGTTTCCTGTGAAGTGTCCGGCGGACACTTAGATGGGTGTTCCCAGATAAGGTGAATTATGGGAGCTGACCCTTAGTACACACGGGTTATTTTCATAAATCACCCAGCATCCACAGCAAAGGGAGACATGAGACACAGCTTGTTGTTCGTTTGTGAATGTGCTCTCTCTATTGGTACAATGTTGTCTTGGGACTTTAGTTCTCCTTTAAAGATGGTATTAAATTATGAATTATTCAATGTCCCTTGCGGGTGTTCACCCACCCGTCCAATTTGCCTTTGGAGGGGGGATCTTGCCCCCCAACCCATTACTCCCTCCAAATTGGATCTCTTTCTCCTCTTCAGAAAATCCTCCTCTCTTCCTCCTTTGGGCTTTCTACCCTTTCTTTTCTTTTGGGTCTGGCTCCTGTTTACCAATGTCTGGGGGGGGAGTTCCTTACACAATGAAAAGGAGAAGAATAAACTCTACTAGAGGGAGGGACAACACTTCTTTTATCCACAGGTGCAAGAATATTATTATCCATATTTCTCCTATATGTGGGATTAGGGGGTCTGAATTTATTAGAGGGGTTGTCAATATTTCTCCCACCTTTTTCCATTCCCCTAAATTTATATTGTCGCGAGAAAGGAACATCAGATGTGTATCTACTAAAATTAAATACTTTGTTATCAGCATAATCAACCTTATCCCTCAAATATTTAGACATCTTAATAGTATCCTTTTCTGCATTACACACCTTCTCCTCTAATTCTCTCTCTATATAAATACAGAGAGGGGAGTATTACGTACACAATAACAAGAAAAGGGAGGGGGGAGAATAATGAAAATACCTGCTATAAAAACTGTGTGGGTCCCATACACAGTCCAAACAACGGAAGATCGAAGTCAACCGATAAGAACAAATCAACATTGGTTTGTTCCAAGGATTTAAATAAGCCTGTCAATAGTTGTTTTTTCATGCCTGATGAAGTTTTTTCTTAAACGAAACGCGTAGCATGCTTTGGTCAGGGTTAATACCCTGTTTGTAACACTGTTACCTTACTGGTTCTATTTTGCAACATTTGATATTTGTATTTGTTATTTTTTGTATTCAATTTATGTTTGTTTTGTATTATTAGTTTTCTCCGTCCATACCTTACGATCCCAGCGCTAGACACCCGGCCTCCTCCCTGTCCATAGCTTACGATCCCAGCGCTAGACCCCCGGCCTCCTCCCTGCACGGTTGTGAAGAGATCTTCCCCCATTTGATTGGAGTAACTACGTGATTGGACCTCCGTACCCATTGGACTGTGTTGGGAGTGAGAGGACCGGACTGTGTTTGGAGGTGCTCCGGTGCAGTGAGAACTTGGCCGTTGCGAGTCCGTTTGGGGGGGGTGAGCTGCCGAGGCAAGGTTCGCTAGTTAAAGCTTGAAACTTACCTGATCCGTTTGTTTGTGCGAAGAGGAGTCCCGTCCTTTGGATTAACCGTTGCAGCCGTGCGGGGCTGTGGAGGTTTTGGTGTTCTTGTCTGTGCTGGTGATCACAAGCCTTCAGGACAGATAGATATATACCGTTATCTATTGTTGTGGACTTGATATATTTTATATATTAATGAGTAGTGTTTGTTGATTATCTATATCCTTGCTGTGCTATTTCTATTGGGAATATTCCTGTATTACTATAATAAATTTTGCATTTGGCTTTTATTTCCTGCTATTTGATTATATTATTTGTAGTAAAATAAGCACCATTTTAAACAATAAGAACTTTTATTGAATCTCCCTGAGTGAGTTTTAAAAATCCATCGAAGTTGGAACAATATAGAGAGGATCTCAACGTGGAAAATTGCAAAAATGCTTCTACACAATGAGCTATCTATGAGTGTAGCTAGAAATCACTAGGTCCTAAAGCAAAAATATGTATATCCCTCCCCCCACATTACTCTCTTATTCTCCAATCTTCTGTTATTTTACTACTTTCCTATGGAAACTTAAATATGCCTAGTAGTCTGGTGTAGGGAGTGTATGGCATTAATAGTATTGTCAGTCCCTACATCATTTGGCCCCATAGAGTGTTCTATCCCTGTAAAAACCTTCCAGACCATGGGGGCCATATTTATAAAGCTGCAGTATCACTTTTTAGCAATACCGCAACTTTAATGATCGGTATCGTAAATTTACGATTGTTAAACTGATCAGAGATTAACAATTGGTTTAACAATCGTAAATTTACGAAATCTCCGATTTCGTTATCGTAGATTTACAATCGGTATCGTAAATTTACGATCGTTAAACCGATAGTTAATCTCCGATTGGTTTAGAATACCATTGCGGTAGTTTACTACCGCACGGTATCCTACGATCGAACATTCATTAATTAACGAACGTTCGGTCATAAATGTCCGATCGCGATCGTACATTTACGAACACGAGCATAAATTAACTAACCCGCGGTATCGCTAAAAAAAGATACAGCAGGTTCATAAATATGGCCCTGGGCCTCTCATCCTCATCCACAAACTGAAATGTTGTTGGCTTGCAGGCCTTGTTCATGAGCTAATGTTGACATGCTACTTCAGAGTTAAATCTGTTTATTTTGAATCACAGATGGGACATGCAAGTAAACTATTTCCTGCTTGTTGCTTCTCAGATTTTTGCGTACTATCTGTTCTTGACTGTGTCATACCCACTAGTGAGCAGCTCTTAAATACATTTGCACAATATACTTTTTCTTGCCATGGCTAAAGGGTGCCAAAAAAGTCTGGTTTCTGCTATATGTCCTGTATGTACAAATGGATGCACAAAGTTTCATTTCCTATTGCTTTCTTTGCCTAGCTCTTATGGTCAGGGAATACATTTGTTTATATCTGACAAGGGAGATTCTATAAAAGTTCTTATTGTTAAAAATTGCACTAATTTTGCCCCAACCAATCAGATGTTAGCTTTCAAATGTTAAATTAGATCTGATTGGTTGGGGCAAAATTAGCACCATTTTAAACAATAAGAACTTTTATTGAATCTCCCTGTAAGTTTGGCACAACTAGATTAATTTTTATCTATTTACTTGTAGCACTTAAAATGCTTAAAGGAAAACTATGGTCTCCTATAGGTCCCCAACCTCCACCTCCTCACAAACCCCAATTGTACCCAGTGTGAGGTACTGCTATGGCCTAACCCCTGGCTTTGCCCTAGATGCCGCTCCGATTGCCATCAAAGTCCAGCTCATAGCACCAATCTAGACCCCCTCTCACTGTCCTACGCTTAGTCACACTCTTGTCTTGTCTTTTGTGTTCCCTTTGTCCAGTACTGAAACAGTACTGGACAAAAGGAAATGACTGGCATGGAATAGGATGAGGATGTAGAGGTTTAAGTTATTACCCTGGGTAACATTAGGGTATGGGGGTTGTATGGGGTATTACATTTGCATCACATGTTCCATTCGTTGCAGGAAAGCCCGGGCCTTTCTTACACTAAACATTGAGCAGATTGCTGTGGATCTATAATCATGGATCGGTCAGGCTGAGTATCCACTGGTTCCTAATTACTCAATAAATCACTCAGAAGCCAGGTTTTTAGGCCTGTATCAGTTTTAAGGCCTTTAGATTGCCCTTTTAAAAATTCTCTGGAGGCAGTTGGGAATAAACAAGGGAAACATGTTTGGTGATCTCATAGTCTTTCAGGCAAGGGGAATCCTGCTTGTAATCAAAGGTTAATCTGGGTACAGAATTAAAGCAGCTCATGTGTTTTCAAAAAAAGAAATTCCTACCTATTTAACTAATCCTAAACAACAAAGAGGGGATTTTCTCTATGTGCCCAGAATCCAGAAACTAACCACATGGGTAGGTGATTATGCAAAAGACTTCTTGACACATCCTTCTGTAAACTTGAATGGGAAAGAACAGAGAACATGCCGTTACCCACTGTGCCTGAGGAGAAAAGAATACAGGGACATCCCAGCTGGGATTTGGAGTTTGACTGGCTTGCCCTCAAAGGGAAAAATTATTTAACATGCAAGTAAAGTAATGTAGGAAGCAACATTCAAAATAACGTAATGTTGGACAATTTTTCATCCTTGGTAACAGCTATATCATCCTTAGGAGGGAGAGAAAACTGCAACAAAACAAGTAGATCCACCTCCGCAATTAGGTATACCAGTGCTAGTATTAAAGGGAATGTCCACCCCCAAAACCGCATTAAAATTTGTTCAGCCAATTTTAAGATACGTACGTTTTTACTAGCTTCTTTTTGCAGACCAGGAGCAAATCCAAGCTCGATGACGTCACCTCATGTCCGTGCCTTATCTGTCCCCACGTAGCCTTCATCCTCCCTCAGAGCACCCAAATAGGAGCTCCATATTTTTGACGTCCATCCCCCACCACCATCTGGATCCATCCTGGCTTGTCCTTCCACCTAATGTAAAATCCTTCAAAGGATAAGCATGTTGTAAAATCAAGTTAAGTTAAGTTGGAAGCTGCTGCTTTAAAAAAAATTTTGGCATTGGGTTTTTTTGTGCCTAACTGAATGTTTAACTCCGCCCCTCCAAGATTTGCAGCTTCCTCCTGCTTCTTCAGCCTCAAATGGTAAGGCCCGTTTGTTCCATGCGTGCACAGGCACATAGCGAGGACGCGCACACGGAAAGAACGGGCCTTACCATTTGAGGCTGAAGAAGCAGGAGGAAGCTGCAAATCTCGGAGGGGCGGAGCTACACATCCACCTATACAGATTTGCAGATGTCAGCAAATTTGAAGCTGGAAAGGTAAGCTCTGGAGGGGCATAGAAAAAAAACCAATGAAAACTCTTTTAAAGCTGCAGCTTCCAAGTAAACTTAACTTGACAGCGTACTTATCTTTAAAAATATATGATAGATATCCCCTGCCCAGTTATTTCTTTAAAAAAAATAATCAGGACACAGATACTGCTGCCGGTTCGGCCCCCTGCTTGCAGGAGTGACGTTTTCTTTAAGAAATAACATGGCAGTTGGGGGTGGGCAGGGGGTATCTATCATATAATATGAGTTTTAGGGTGGACATACCCTTAAACAAATGTCAACTGTATCAGAAAAGGTTTGGAAACAATGAATAAAACACTTTTTTCTGGTAAATGCTACAAGAATGTATTTCTCCTCACTCAGAAATGATTTGAAAAGGTTTTATGAAAATACAAGTTGTACCAAACTGTCCCAGGCGGTACTGGAGCTCCCTGACATGGGCTTACTGCCCCAGCCCTCCAATATCCATATATAACACCAAAAAGTAATGAGGGAGGTCCAGACGTTGAGCTGAAAGTGATAACTTTGAAAATGTATTCCATCAGAACAAAGTAAAAACAGTGGCAACATTTCTGGCCCACCCTTTCTCAAGCCTAAATTCAAGTGACTACTAACATACTTTTATACACACATTGTGTACGCCCACATCTCGTTAAGGCAAATCAGCACAATCTTACATTTAAAGTGACAGTGCAAACCCTCTTAAAAACATATCAGTGCAAATCCGCATTTAAAGTGACAATGTTGAATTTTAAAAAACATCTCAAAAGATACTTGATATACTAAAAACTGTGCTTACTAAAATCAGTGTTTAAATACATTGTACAAAAAATGCACATACAGCAACCCAATTAATACATATACAAGTGTCTGTTTGTTATTCGAAAATTGTTCATCTTTATTTATATTTTCTTAATGTAACTAATGAGAGTCCATGATTTTTACTTTCAATATTGTCCTTCACTTTAGTCCTTTAAAAACATATGTATGGACCATAAAGGTAGTTAGTTTATAATAAATAGATAAAGATAAAAAGTGCAGTCACATAAAAACACATAAGTTATGATTCTCATTCTTACCTATTTAAACATGCCCGGTGTGTATTCCCTATTCATACCTTTCGGCCACATAGTGTCTAATTTATTAATCCATTTCATCTCTAATTCTGGCAATTTCCTTAATCTGTTCCTACCTCTTCTTAATTTGGGTAGGTGATCTATAATTTGAAATTTTGGCTGACTAATGTGTTTAGCTATATGAAAATGCGCTGGGACTGTAGCACTATGTTAGTAGTCACTTGAATTTAGGCTTGAGAAAGTAAAAACGTTGCCACTGTTTTTACTTTGTTCTGATAGAATTATATATTAAGTTATTATAAATTTTCAGAGTTATCACTTTCAACTCAATGTCTGGACCTCCCTCATTACTTTTTGGTGTTATATATTGAAAAATTTTTACTTTCTGGAATACCAGCACAGGCATCTAATACACATCCCTGGTGGGATTCAGAATTACTTGAAAACCCATGGGTTACGGTTCCTTTTAAACCCAGTTCTGATTGCAAACTGCTGGTTTAGATGCTCTGCACAACTTTTGGAATTTTTTCAAACTGGAACTTTCTGGAACTTTGAATATTCCATATTGAACTTTTAATATTCAATAGATTATCAAATATTCAATACAGATGATCAAATATTTGATACCTATAACTGATTATTCGATATTGAGTATTCTATATTGAATATCCGGCTCCCATTGACTTATTGGCTTTTTTAAAATACAATTCTGGATCGATACTCACCGGTTTCGAACATCTTTATTAATTACATTTTAAGATCCAGGATTGTAGCACAAGCACTGCTTGAAGTTTTAATTTGCCATAAGTGTACTTGTGAAAGTCTGAATATTGCCTCTATCTGTATGATATATTTAAAGCACTTATCTTCTCTTGCAGTGTCGTAAATATACTTATTTAGCACAGAAAATGACCTAGATACAGATCCCTGCAGACAAATATTGTTTCCCAAACCCCGGGAGATTGCATTTAATAGCACTGAGTTACATATGGTGATAGGAAAAGTTAATGTTCTGCAAGGGAGTTATTGCTGACCTGGCAAGAAACTATTTATCATTTACTCTGCATGTGAATGAATTTTCTCCATGTTATTATATGTGGTTATAGGTTTTAAAGGCAAAAAATGAATGAATAAAAGTTAATGTGTGGAGATTATTTTAGAAATAATTTAAATAATGTGTCCTCTGGCTCAGGGAGCAACCTAAATTTAAAGTAATTCAAAGGGTTATAATTTTCTGTATACTTTACTAGACAATACTATACCATACCATACTTTACTATACTATACTATACTGTACTGTACAATATCACAGAGTTGATCCGTGATGAAGGGAAAGGCACAAGCAATTTATTAAATGGCCACTAAACTGTTAAAATAACTTTTTTAATGGGGTCAAAATTATATACTGTTGCTGTTTGACACCTTATCTCTAAGAAACACTCACCAACTCCCCTATTCTAGGTCCCTTTGAACAGATTTGGGGCTTTAAAATTAACCCTTCCAAGTCCCTATTAAATCAAACACACCTTCTGGTTCATCTTAGCTGGGTGATACCCAGCTAAATGTATGCAAAACATGCACATGTTCTGTATAGAGATGGACTAGAATTCAAACTCAAACCCGAGTTCGAACGAGTATATCGAATTCTCACGAGAAAAAATACGAGAAAACTAGTATTTTCGAAAATACGAGTAATCCTCGTAATTTCGAAAATACGTATTTATGGAACTAAGAGAAATCCTTGTATTTTCGAAATTACATGTTTTCTCGTATTTTTGAAAATTTTTGAAAATACGTGAAAACTCGTAATTTGGAAAATTTTCGAAAATACTAAAAATCCGCGAATCGGAAGTTCGGAAGGCGGAAAATCCGGAAAAATCCGCCGTTCGCGAACGGGATAAATCCGCGGCGGATCTGGGTTCGGATCCACGAACCGGCCATCCCTAATTTTCGAATCCGCAAGTAAAATGTCTATTATACCTATATGCAATCGTCGTTCATGGGATAATTATCGAATGTTCGAATGCGAGAGCTCGAAAGATCGAGTTTCCGAAAGTCCTGGATTTCCCAGGTCCCACAGCCATTTACATTAAGTTACCATTGATATTTTAATTGTATTTTATTTGAACTTTTTGAACTAATTGACTCCCATTGACTTTAATGGGTCCATTTTCTAACTTTCGAACTTTCCATATAGTTCAAAAGTTCGAAAACGGACCGAACTTTCGAAAGTTCGGCCATGTCTAGTTCTGTAGTGCTCAACAGATCAAAACAAGACAGCTTTGCTCCCTAGAAGCTGATAGCCAATCATATAACAGCACAGAGATCCTCCCTGACACACAACAGGGATTTCAATGCAGTTTTTTTTGTAAAATGTATTTAAATGATCCTGTCCTTAACAGTGATATATTCTGTTTCTTTTCTTACAAAAAGGTAATCTTAGTTTATTTCTTAGCAAGCATGGATGTTAAGAAACAGTACGGTATATTAACATTTCAGTAAAAAAAAACTGAAACCTCATGTACTCTTGTCTTGCTAAAAGCAAAGCTTCATACCCCTAACCCATCAGAGATACTGTGTGGAACTCTAGTACATGTAGAATCTAAAATTCTAAAAAAGCTCAGTATTTTGTATTGCCCCGGGGAGGTTGTATGCCATAAATAAACCACAGGGTAACAAGCAGCTTTCAAGATCTTTTCAGGGAGTTTCATATTGACTACATGGGCTGTGAGTTGCACTGGCAACAACATTGAAGCCTTCTTAGGTACAGAATCTATTACTTTTACGTGCAACTTAAGAAGAACAAAGTATATTAATGATATTCTTGTAATATTACATAACTTTGTGTTAAGAAATGACAAATTATAACAATTAAATTACAATATAAAATGTTATTGAAAAAAAAAAACTTTTTGAAATGAAAACTATTACTCAATAACTCCTATTTCCTGTGATTTCACAAAATCACCAGCTTATACTTGCGTCAGCTCCATCAAAGGTAAAATGCTCACTATATTTTGAATAGGCTGTCCCTGGACCCCCTCCCCTTGTAAGGGATTCCCAGCACAAGAGTGGAGAAAGCTAAAGAGGACAATTATACGTTTTCAATAAGGTTACCCAAAGTACAGTTATAAACTGATTGACTCGAGTATAATCTGAGGGTAGAAATTATGACCACTACTGCCTTTTGATTCTGTATTGTTTTGTGGCCTAAGTTGCCCATTAAACGGACAGCAGAATTCCCATACATTAATCCCATACAGTAATAGCCAAATCCAGTACCAGTAACCCCCCAATTCCTTGCCACTCCAGATGTTTGAAAATTACAATTCCCAGCATGCTTTGTTGGCTGGAAATTATAGTTTCTAAACATGTGGAGTGGCAAGGTTCAATAAACTTTTAATTAAGCTTACTATCATTTACTGTACAATTCTCCTGACCCCCATTTAGTAAAGGGCCCTCTGACCCCCATATAGTAAAGGGCCCTCTGACCCCCATATAGTAAAGGGCCCTCTGACCCCCATATAGTAAAGGGCCCTCTGACCCCAATAGTTAAGTGTCACCTGGGAATTGTAGTTTCAAGCTGTCACTTGCCTTGATAGCAGACATTTTGCCCCAAACTGAGAAGACCCATTAGATTTACAGCATCCAAATGAGCAGTGACAGGGCTGAGAGAGTCCAGCAGCCAGAATACAGGAAGCAGGAAGGAGTGTAAAGGCAGATCAGTTCCTATAACTTTCTATGCAGGTGAAGGATTTTTTAACACAGTGCCACCTACTGGTTACTATCCACAATTGCAGCATTTGCATCTAAATTAGGACTTGACCTGAGTATAAGCCGGTGTTAGGTTTTCAGGCTAAGTTTAAAGCCTGAAAATCTTGACTTATATTTAAGTATATACGGTAACCATAAATGCAAGATCCTCGCCCTTGGACTCACAGCCTCTAAGAACGTATACCTTTTCCCTTCCCCTTAGGCCCATTAGATTATTTCCACCACTCTCTACATTCAACTTTGCCGAGATCACATTAACCTCCACTTGTAGCTCTGCACCATGTTGTTTCTATAAGTGTACCTGTTAAAGGGGTTAAGTTGAAGGGTATGCCTCCCTTTCTAACAAATAAGGAAATGCCAGAACAGCTTTGCAGTAACTGTAAGAACATTTAGGGGCCACATTTTTCTAGTGACTTCAATTTTATGTATGCAGGGAACATGTCAATAACCCACACAAAAGAAGAGGAAGCATTGTATATGACCAAGTGTTTGACACATAATTCAATATAGAAAACTGAATTTTCTAGTCACTGATTTAAAAGAACAGCATTTTGTCCTTTACTTCTCCTTTTATGATTCAGTTTAAATTAATCTTTCTCCTCAGGGAATGTAATTAAAAAAACAGGTGCAGCTTTATGTAACTTCACCCCAAGGCTTGGCCACCATCTGTGTAGATATAAATTTCACCTTAACTTTTCATAACCTAGTTTGCACAGATGTATTTCCACTGCACTAGTAACACCAGCCTTCATCTTATTTTCCAAAGCAGGGATTTCATACCTGTGGCCCTCCAGATGTTTGAAAACTACAAATCCAAGCATACTCCAGACAGGGAATGCTGGGACTTGTAGTTTTCAAACAACTGTAGGGAGGTCCACAAGATTAAAGGGTAAGTACACTGTAAAATTAAGTCATGCTCAATTGGAATTTTACAGTGTACTTCTCCTTTAAAGATAAAGAAAAACACAAGGGCACTAGCTATACATAGGAGTAAGTGAAAAATAAGGGGGTGCTCCACCCACTACAACAGAGACCATATTGAATAAATAGAAAGACAGTAGTGGATATACAGACAGGCACACCCCTTAAATAGCTTAAAAATAAAACACCTTTATTATACACACAGGGAGAGACAAAAGTGTACAAAACACAAACAGTGGCAAAGTAACTTGGCATATAGCAGTAAACAAAATACATGTAGTATACAATAAGGGCCATATTTATAAAGCCGCGGTATCGCTTTTTAGCGATACCGTGACTTTAACAATCGGATCCGTAAATACCGATCGGAGACTAACAATCGGTTTATCGATCTTAAATTTACGATACCGATCGTAAATCTACGATAATGAAATCGTAGATTTATGATCCCGATAGAATAACATCGCAGTTTACTATCGCATGGTATTCTACGATCTAGCGTTTCTACATTTAAAGGGGAACTGTGGTCTTCCATTTCGTATGTGCCTTATGGAGGCAGCCATTGATCACCTAATCTGACCGCTGCCTTGGTTTAGGGTTGGAGCATGCTCACTGCTGTCTTTTCTGCTGGGAAATTCTAATTACCATACCAGAAATGCAAAATCAAATTATAATTCCCCAGAAGTCTCTTTTCCCTTATTTGCATAATGAGCAAGGGAGTTGTGGGGAAAACTCTCCCTAACTTGCTTGACTCCTTGTAAATTTTATTTTTCAAAGCCCAGAATGAATGCGTTCTGGTTCATTCAAAAACAGTTTGTCAGTTTCTAATGGGAACAAGACCTTAAAGGAACAGGAAAGGACCAATGACTTCATCATTAAAGGAGAACTGTGGTCCCAAAACAAGTTGGTCTAGTAAGAAAGGCAAGAATATTACCTGTAAAACAAGTCCTGAACCACCTCTCTAGCATACACCGTTCTCATTCTATCATCAGGGATTTCTAACCTGCAGCCCTCCAGATTTTTGAAAACTACAACGCCAAGCATTCCTCCATTGCAGAAGAAACCAAGGAATACTGGGCGTTGTAGTGGTGGAACTAGTAGTGCAACTGCATATTTATTAGGCTTGCTCACAAGTTTGCAGACTATTTGATTGAAGTAAAGCAAACTAAGGTTCTGCAAGCAAAAATCTATTTTTATCATTTATATCAACATGTATGTGCTGTTTATGCAGTGTGGCTGCTCTCTGTTTTGCTCCATCTCATAAATGATTGTTTAGTGCTTAATGTATATAAAAAAAGTTTTCATAAGGTTCTCTCAGAATTTAGTTGCCATGCCTGATCTAATTCACTGGCTTTGAACAAAGTTATTGTTGGTGTAGTTGAATTATATTATAAGGCGATTTTAAAGTATGTGTTTTTGATTTTTTTTATATTTATAGCTTCAGAAAGCTTTGCAGGGGGTTAAGGAACAATTAGACATGTTTGTGCAACTTACAAAAAGGGATAACAGTTCTCCTTTAATACTTATTACCAAATAATGAGGATCTAAGATTCACCAGAGCTGAAGGGAGCTCGTTGAGCCTACCCAGCCAGATATATATTAGACCAACAGTCAACTGTTGTAGCCTTTATGCCTAAATACTAAGACTACCACTTATCAGTATAGCTGCTAAGCCAAACTAAGCTGCAATTTAGATGTCTTGCATTTTATAGTGTCTCCAAAACACACCTTTAAAATCTGATTGGTCTGATTTAAATCTTGAATCTGATTGGATCTTGGGTATTGGACCAATCCTATACCCCACCCCTAAATCTGATTGGTCCAATACCCTTGATCCAATCAGATTCAAGATTTAAATCAGACCAATCAGATTTTAAAGGTGTGTATGGGAGACACTATAAAATGCAAGAGCTGAATTGCAGCCTAGTGTTGGATTAGTTGCTGTACTGATAAGTTGTAGTTAGGAATAATGGCTACAAAAGATAGCCGTTAGACTAGTATACACCTGGCTGGGTAGGCTCCATGAGCTACCTTCAGCCCTGGTGAGCCTTAGATTCTCCGTATTTGGTGACAAGTATTAAAACAACACTACTGCCATGTAGTTCTCTATTTATGTTATATTAGAGAAGGGCTAAAAAATATTTTTTTCTTATCATTTTTTTTAATTATTGGGCCAGAAATCTGTTTTTTTTTTCTTGCCAAATACCTTCTTAAATAGTTCAAATATATACAGGCATATTTTAACAAAGCAACAAATATAGTGCATACCACTTTCTATCGAAAGCTCGGGGTACGTGCTTTCTGTGATCGTCACCACAGTGCAACAAACGTGCAAGTGGATCGGGATCCATTCTGACTCCCTCTTATGCCCATAGCTGTTAAGCCGTAGGGCTAGAGGGAGACAACTGAGGTCCCTTCAGCCGGTAGGCGTCAGGAACCACCATACTCACCCTCCCTTTCTGCTCCCAGCTGCCACCAGGAAGCTTCCAGGGGGGGTTCACATGGGAAAAACCTGAAGGTCCTAAAAAGAACCCAGGCAATCCCGCCACATACGTGATACAAACCAAACAAAAAACACAAAATAAGTGCTACGTGTTTCTAAGTGCTAGTGCTAATAAATAGGGGAGGGGGTGAATTTAATAAGAGGTGACCTAATTAAAGGCCCAGGCCTTTCGGCCTGAGGTATAAAAAATTTTCCGCCATAGCCGAAGCTATGACAGGAAAGTGATGGGAGTGCTATACACACGTGCTCCCAGTGCACAGTAGTGCTGGAGGGAAGCCCGAGCTTTCGCACTCCCCTGCCTCAAGGCTTCGACCAGGCTCCGCATCATCTCAGTACCAGGCGGGAGCTTGGAGGGTGCATTGCTCACCCCCCTCTCAACCATGCACTGGCCAGGATTGGATGCTTCACACAGTCTTATTCCAAAAGACAGGGAAGTGGTGCTTCTGCTTTTGTCGGATCATAGTGTAGCGTGCAGACCTGCCCTTACATTACTAGGGGGCTGACCACCAGTGACCAGAGGCAGCCCCTTTTCTATATAAGAACAGATACTACACTTGATCTTAGCCAAAAGGCCGAGAAGCGATATATATATAGTGCATACCACTGCCTTTATTTAGTTTTGGTATTCATGTGTAAACATATAGCTTTTATTCATTCTGGGCTTTGAAAAATAAGATTTACAAGGAGTCAAGCGAGTTAGGGAGAGTTTTCCCCACAACTCCCTTGCTCATTATGCAAATAAGGGTAAAGAGACTTCTGGGGAATTATAATTTAATTTTGCATTTCTGGTATGTTAATTAGAATTTCCCAGCAGTAAAGTCGGCGGCCAGATGATCAGGTGATCAATGGCTGCCTCCATAAGGCACATACAAAATGGAAGACCATAGTTCCCCTTTAAGACCACAAAATTAAATTAACCCACGGTATTGCTAAAAAGTGATACAGCGGGTTTATAAATATGGCCCTAAGATCCCAAATCCTGTCCTAAAAGTAATCGCTATACCCCTTATATACAGTAAATATGTGGCAAACCAGTTCATTAAGTAAACATGAGTCAGAAGGGAAAAAGATATGATACCTAAGTACCAATCATCTGGAAGTGTGGAGCAGGAGCCATATAAAAACAACTGCTAGACGCGTATCATCCGTCGCACCGGACTTCATCAGTAGCAAAGTATGTAGCTCCATTCCTTGGCCTTATAAACCCTCCCCCCCTCAAGCATAAAACATTAGACTAGCGAGCTTGACATTAAAGGACGACATAACAAATGTTATGTGTCTGTGTATATAACCCTGTCAGAGAGACCCATTAAAAGCAGAAATAGAATAGTAGACAAGGGCGGAAATGAGGTACGTTGGAGTAACCAGGTCATTGACAGAAGTAGAAATAGAAAGAAAGGGAGGAAATCAGATACATACATATAGAAAAATCCGTCTCACCCAATAAGGTCAAAATAGATAAGCATATACATAACGGTTTAAACAGTAATGTATGCATAAATGCCACCAGACATAGGCTAAAGATCCTATACCCATGTCACACCCAAATAAAGCTGAATAGCAAATACAATTATATATTAATACACCAATAAGAAAACATCTAAACAGGGAGTCCATCCTATTATATTGTTCCAGATCATTAGTCCGAAAAGTCCTGAATAGCACATCGAAAGTCGGGTACAATAAACTATCTGAAGCATTGTTCACCAATAGAGATGGGAACCCCTCAGTTCTGAAATCCGAATATTCCATCCAAAACCGGACGGATCGTTCGGGACTTCGGAGCGCATTTTGGATTTTTATCGAACGTTCAAGCTATTTTTGAAAACTCTCAAATAGCCTCGGACATTTAATCACCCTCAAAAATATTGTTGAAAACTCGAAAATAGTTTCTGATCATATTTTTGGTGGTGGGTTTTCATATAAATTTGCTGGGTTGCTGGGTTAGGCAGGTAATGAGGGTATTGGTAGATGGGTTGGACTGGATGGACGTATGTCTTTATTCAACCTCAAATACTATACTAAATTATTGTATTTGTGTGTAATTATCCTGCCCTATTTGATATTAGGACTTCCTGTTCATCAAATGTTATAGGCCTAATTTTCCATTACATGTCATAGGCATGATGTAGAGAGGGATAATGAGTCTATAAATGTTTACCATCAGGGGACGACTGGGAACTTTTGGCCTGGGGGGCAAATACAACCATTTGACCTTTTTATGGTAGATTGCAAAATTTTTGACCAGGCCCACTTTGTTTAAGTTACGCCAATTTTTAAGAGCACTAATCACATTTTACACTGTGTAAAGTGTAGGACAATTATAGTCCTAAAATCTTTTCTCTCCCCCTTATAAGTACCCAGGGTGTGGAGCTTTATCACGAAGTCCTCACCCCTGGTTACACTTTCTAAGTCAAGTTATACTTGAGCCAAACTTTCCTTTGTTCCTAATAAACTGGAAGGCTGACTAACACCAGCAAATTAACTGGGGGGCTGGAAAACTGGAGGGCTAACCAACACTGGTTAATGAGCTGGAGGGCTGACTTACACTAGTTATTGAGCTGGAGTGCTGACTAACACTTAGTCAAATTGGAAAGAATGGTGTGCAGGTGCTTCCAGACAATGAAGACTCCAAAGGATAACTTTTGGTGCTTTATTGACACAACATGTTTCTGACGTGTAGTCCTTTATCAAGTGTACAAAACTAGCTGTGACGACCAGGTGTGCAATGTAAAACGCCACAGACAATATCTGAAATTGCACTCCCAATTTTCAATTATTTCACCATATTGGCATGATCCAGCAGTATGGCAGCTCCCACATTGTTCCCTGTCCCAGAGTTAATTCATGTTAACTTGTAAGCCCTGCTTCCTTTCCCCAAAGGCATGGCCATTTGGTGTTGTTAGCTGACCTATCAAGAGGTCTGACTTCAAAGGGGCAAGGTGTGAAGCCTCTGTAATATACAAACAATGTCATAGACTGATAGACACCAAAACAGCAGGGAATCTCCTAGTACAGAACACAGCAGAAACCAAATGGCAAATCAAAGGTAATTCATATTCCTTAATAATTTAGGATGTAGAATAACTGTAGGTTTTCATAAATACCCCAGTTAATCCAGTAATTAATTCTACATTTATAGATACCTGATATAATATCATAGCCCGAGCCAAACTTTGGGATATCGTAGGCCTAGGAAGGATAATATCCCAGATATGTCGTATTTGGTCCTATTCTGTTGGGACAAATTAGTTATGGACCATCATGATATTATTTTGAAGGTGACATATATGGTACAGAAGTATTGTGTAGGTATATAGATATACTGTATAACCAATTTTCTTACAGGTTGTTAGAAGTAGGGGTGTGGATATTCCCATAGATATAGGTAACAGGTCATTCCGCTGTTTAATGGGAATGTGGTGGCGGTGAGTATATTGATATTTAGTAATATTAATTGTGTAGTATATCGTTTGTTCACTAAACCCACCGGGTCTGATCTGTTCCGTCCACCGGTCGGTTGCTTGGAGTGTGTTTTCCGGTAACGGATAGGTGGTTGGGCGTCTCTGGACTGGGGGCTTGTGACACTAGCGCTCTACACTACATATATACACACACACACACACACAATACAGGAAATGACATCCCAGACCCTCCCACCACCATGTGAACAGATCCTCCAATCAAATCATTCTTTTGTGTCCAATGGTGATACTATTACCTTGTAGTGACTATATCGACTATGTCATCTATAGGCAGACGGATTATCTGTGTGGGAAAAAAAGACTATATTAGAAATGTATAAACAACATCTAAAATGGCTTATAAGTAACATTTGAGTGACCATGAATCATTAAGACCTTTTGGTACCAATGTACATAGGTGCCTTATCCAATAACATTCTTTTTGGAGTAACAACTTAGTTAAATTGCCCCCTCTAAGTGGTGTGGTAGTATAGTCCACTTTAGTTGGTTATGTGTATGCTTGGACTCAAAGAAGTGCCTAGAAACAGTAGTATCATAATGGGTATCAGGTTTGAAATTCCTGATGTCTCTTATTTCCCTGGACGTTTATCCAATAGCACATCCCACATGGGCATTTAGTTAGATATACAACCTGTTGCGAAGTGTGTGAGTTTTATGGCTGTACCCTTTAGGGGGATAGTTATAACATCTCATTTGATTATAGAAGGACAAAATATACACCCCATACATGGATGGGTTCCTTTTCTCGGGATAGCTTTGAACACCTTTTCTGGCTCTCAGATCAGCTGGGTTCAACTCTCAAGGAGATCCCTCTCTGGTAACTAAATAGCAGGATATCTTTAAATAATTTAACATAGGTTTTATCCTGCTGGATTAAGGGCCAGAACTGTTTAATAACTCTTTCAATATGTTGGCTGTGTGCTGTACCTATTCTGATTGGTGTCCAATTTCTGTTGTTGCTTATATTGCAAGAGATTAACCCTTCTTATCTTCTGACCTCTTTTTGGACTTTTACTAATTCCCCAGGGGGTAACCTTTTTCCACCAGTTCATACACCTTTTTGGTGGCTTGTTCGTAGCTGGCCTCATCTGAGGCTATACGTCTGGCATGGATGAATTGCTCTTTCGGGATAGATTAAAAAAATCTTGGTGTATGGAAACTGTTGGTATTAAGAAGGTTGTTCCCAGGCATAGGCAACCTAGGCAAAGAACTAGGGAGCCTATGTTGATCCAGGGCACCTATTCTTCTCCCTAGCATCTCCCTGTCAGCTGTTACTTGCCTGTTAGACCTGCTCTACTTGTTAAGCTGTAACCTGCAACATTGTATCAAATACAGAGCCTGAACTCCACACACTCTACATAGCAACAAATGTTACAATTTGCAAATGAACTGAAGGTGAAGGAAGGAGGGAGAGGATGAGCTCAGCTAATAGGACTGAGGAGAACAGTTCTAAAATGCCAGGTAAAAGCTGCTGCAAACTTTATACCAGTGACCAGGGCCGCATCTGTAATGAGGCTCACTGAGTCATGTGACTCAGGCGGCACTCTGCCAAAGGCGGAAAATTTAAAACACACATACACAAAAAAATTTCATTGTACTACTACTAAGCGCTCGCTGGCGCGATCGGCGCAAGAAGGCATGCTTTTGCTTAGTGGGAAGGAAGCAAGTGAAGCACGGTGCACGCACCTTCCTGTGTCCTGTCATGACTCACTGTCATTGTTGTCTGGCGGCTGGCCTTAACTCTCGCGCTGCCGGCTGCTGCTGCTGTAACCGACGCGAGGCTATGGTAGGCGGCCCCGGCGCCAGGTAGGTGGAGTCGTGGACGAGAAGGTCCGAGTGACCGAGTCACCACGTGGTCATCATGGGTAACAGCACTGCAGTGTCAGTGCACAGGCGCCGCGCTGCCCGCGCAACTTCCGGACTTTGCGCGCCGGCGCTGGACTTTTCGCGCGGCTAAACTGTGGAGGGAGTGGCCAGCCCAGGCAGCACTGCACTGAGAAGAAGATTGTGTCTGTTGGGGGAAACTTGTGGAGCCGGGGCGGGAGGCCAGAGCCGAGCAGTCACTGTGGCAGACCGAGCAGTTGCAGACCGACCACCACCACCTTAAGCTGCAACTGTCTGTAAGTACTGTCTGTAAAAAAATGACTATCTATGGCCACTGTATAACGGTCTGTGACTGTCTATGATGTGTGTCACACAGCTCAAAGCAGGACATCCAGCCTGGGGGGGAGGGGGGGGGATTAGGCCCTTTAGGAGGGAGGGGCTGACAGTCAGTCGCTGACTGGATTCAGTGGCCTCAGCCCAGCCCTCAGGCCTGCAATGTTAACCTACCTGCTGGATTCTTTATCATGGGGGGGGGGGCTGGATTCATTGGCCTAACCTCCCTGTCCCTGTTGACTGGGGTCTTGTCATGGGGGGGCTGGCCTGGCTAGATTAAGTGGCCTGTAAGCAACTGTAAAATGTTAGCCACGCCCATCGACATAGCCACGCCCACTTTAATTTGGCGGCGGCGCGCTGTGCGCGCCGCAATACGATCGAAGGCGGCATTCTAGAGTTTGCCTCAGGCAGCAAAAACCCTAGAAGTGCCCCTGCCAGTGACCCCTGTGACTAGCAGCCATGAGATCCCTATCCCTGCCTCTTTCTTCCACCCAACTCTCCAATTAGACATTGAGTGGATGAGGAGTGAACAATTCAATGGAGGAGACATGGAAAGCAGGTACATACTGTATATCATGTCAATGCTGGCAGCTGAAAGGGTTAAAGATAATACTCTGCTGGCACTGAAAGTGTTAATAGCAATACTATGGGTAAGTCTGCTGGCACTGAAGGGTTAATAGCAATTCTCTGGAAAGGTGCTGGCACTGAAAGTATTAATAGTAAAGTCTGCTGGCACTAAAGGGTTAATGGTAATGTTCTGCCAGCACTGAAATTATTAATGCCAATATTCTTGGAAAAGCACTGAAAGAGTAAAACTCAGATCTCTCCAAATTTCCCTGTTCTGCCCTACCCGGCTGGAAACAATTTATGAGGAGAACACTGGTGCCACATACCGCACATCTACTGAAACCTGTCCTGTCCTTCCAATCAGTATTTCATTGGTGGCCAGTGTCGCTGCATACACACAAAAGTATGTATACACGCCCGCCTCACCTGGTACAGCATGTGCCTCTTACCAACTAGTAAAGCGTTCCCACTATAAAGAACAGTTGCAGTACATGGCGTCAGAAGCAGAAGGAAGAAACCCTGCTTTAGTTTGACAGGCCAAGTTTTTTGGGTTGTTTTTTTTTTGGGGGGGGCGCACGTAGGTGGGAGGGCGCCTAGGGCACTAAAATGGCTAGAAACGGCCCTGGTTGTTCCTATTAGTTGGTTTTGAAAAGAAAGATGTCTTGATACAGCCTTGTTCTAAGGCTATATTTACATCAAGGGAATTTGAGTCTCGGAGATCTCATATGTAAAGTGTATAGTCAGTGGGATGGGATATGTTAGCTGCGTAGAGTTCAAAAAACATTAGTGAGCTACAACGTACTAACCAAAACTTCAATCTCTATTTACATATAAGGTATAAAACACAGCACATAACCGCTGGGAACATGGAAACATGAAGAGGAGAAGCGTGGTGCGAGTGAGGCGCCGCCTGACACGTTTCGGGACGTAAGAGTCAATTCCTCAAAGGCCTTTGAGGACGTGACTCTTACATCTCAAAACGTAACATGTTTCCATGTTCCCATCGGTTATGTGCCGTGAGTGTTCTATACCTTATATGTAAATAAAGATTTAAGTTTTGGTTAGTACATTGCAGCTCACTAGTGTTTTTGAACTCTATGCTAATTTATGTGCTGTGTCTCGCTGAAGGACCTGTACTAGTGTTGCTCCGTACCTTATTCCGGCTGGTGGACGTGTGCTCCCTGTGTGGCTTACATTCCCTATTGTCGTAGATATGTTAGCTGCATCAATCATTTCTCTGAATTCTGCTACATTCCCATTCCATATTACCAAGATGTCGTCAACCAAACGTGTGTACATAACAATATTGGAGGCAAACAAGTATGAATCCACCAGTTTAGAAAGTGGTTCCAAGACTGAACCAATTCCCAACACTATCGATCGTCCAGGTTTGTTCACTAGAGACTTGTGGATTTTGGGTAATAGATATAGCACAGGTCTTCTAGGGTGTTCCGGGGTTAAATAATCTCTAGTGTCACTAGGGATAATGCCATTTTTAAAGGCTTCAGTGACAAAGAGTTTAATCTTTTTTCTGTTATGTAGCTGTTGAGTCATGGTTTATAAGTTCATAGTGCCCAGGCACTTCAAGCTGGCGTAATATACTGGCACTTATCCATGACCACAACATCCCCACCTTTGTCTGCCTGTTTAATTACTATGCTGGTATTATTGGAGAGAGATTTTATTGCCTGCCGTTCCTCCAACCTTAAATTCAATGTAGCATTATGGTTTGTGTTCTTAAACACTTTTTGAACCTCCATACATACAATCTGTTTAAACACTTTCAAATTCTCATTATGCACATCAGGTATAAACATGCTAGGTGGTTTAAAGGAAGTTTTATCCCTCCTAGTAACCCCTTTATCATTAAAGTACATTTGCAGCTTAATTTTCCTAAGAAACTTATGAAAGTCTATTTCCCATTCCAAAAAATCATATTGGTATGTGGGTACAAAACCTAGTCCTTTATTTCATGGTCACTCAAATGTTACTTATAAGCCATTTTAGATGTTATTTATAGACATTTCTAATATAGTCTTTCCCCCCACAGATAATCCGTCTGCTTATAGATGACAGTCGATATAGTCACTACAAGGTAATAGTATCTACAATGCTTAGGCTGTATTTATACTGATCACATAATGTGTTATCTGACCTGAACCCTTATCTTACCTTCAGTAGGCCCTTTGGGCAGTACTTGTTTACGAATATAATGTATGTCAGGCATATAGCAGTACCATATTCAAGGCTTATGTATATTTGTATGGTTGTTTTTCCTGTTTTTTTCCTATTTAGATGGAGGTCACCATTGGACACAAAAGAATGATTTGAATGGAGGATCTGTTTACATGGTGGTGGGACAGTCTGGGGTGTCATTTCCTGTATTGTGTGTATATATGTTGTGTAGAGCACTGGTTTTGTACACTTGATAAAGGACTTCTTATCCGAAACATGTGGTATCAATAAAGCACCAAAAGATTTTCTTTGGGTCTTCATTGTCTGGAAGCACCTGCACACCATTCTTTCCAATTTGACTAAGCTAAGGTGTTTGGGACAGTACACAGCTGGATTCAGCAGCAAGAGGTGTTCGGGACACTGTCTGTTGTTTGCTGACTAACACTGGCTAACCATCTGAAAGACTGACAACACTGGCTAATGAACTGAAGGGCTGATGACACTGGCTAATGAACCAGAGGGCTGACTAGTAAATGATCTGAAGGGAGAGTTTCCTGTTCCTTGCCCATGTTAGAGCTAGGTGTGCACTGTGCCTTTCAAACACGTAACTTACTAATAAATTTAGTGGCAGCATACATTTTTCATTGGAAGCCAGCCCGGGGGGGCATTTTCCCCAGTCCTCCCCTGTTCACTATATATGATATCTTATATGGTTTGAGGAAGGATTCTAGTCTAGGATTAAGGAATTGTTGATATATGTTCATAAACAGTTCTGAGATTTTGAAAATAATCCAACAAGCTCACTGTATAATTGGGAGCTGGGAGTTTCTCTGCATTATACAAATTGGTTAGCAAAGTGCAATCTGGAAAAAAAAGCCATTCCCATGAGATGTTGCTAATTGGCAAGCTAGGTGCAATGATTTTCTACCAAAATTACTCACTAAGGCCACTAGATGTCACCTAAGAGCTAATTTTTCTGGGGGCCCAAGGAGAACAACAGTAATCAAAAAAATCTCAATGGATGCATTTATTTAAAGAGAATGCACAATTAACACTAACATGTTATTTGTCCTATAGATACAGGCATACATCAAGTAAGGATACCCCAGAAGTCTCTTTTCCCTTATTTGCATAATGAGTAACTCTCCCTAACTCGCTTGATTCCTTGTAAATCATATTTTTCAAAGCCCAGAATGAATAAAAGCTATATGTTTATAAATAAATACCAAAAATAAATATAGGCAGAGGTATGCAATATATTTAATTGCTTTTATAAAATATATATTGTGACAGGATATCTGGTCTGGTTATAGAGGGAAGATATACAAGTCCTGATTTGCTGTGCAGCGTCTACCCTGAAAGGTGGAATAATAGGCCCAGAGAAGTGTGTGTGTAGATACAAATGCAGGTTGAATTTGCACAGACAGTTTAGGGTCTCTGGGTCTGGAACAAATGGAAAGTGGGTGGGCTGTTTGTTCCATTCCACTGGTAATCCTGCACAGCTCTTTGGTTAAGCCCTGAGAGGCCAGGTAGATGTTACACCTGTGCTACTCAGGACTGTTTTAAACAGGAGTCTGGGGGGTGTCTCACTCTCTCTATCTGCACAGAGACAGGGAGCTGTGGAGGGAGAAATCAGAACCTTACAAGTAAGGCACTGTGTTTGGAACTGAACTCATTTTGTTTTCTATTGTGTTATTTATGTGTTGGTGTGGAGTAGCTACCCAACGATAGATAGCTTGAACTGTATAGCCAGCGCTATGGTGCAAGGGTTTAGTTTTGTTATGTTAACACCTGTGAAGACCATTAAAGACGTTTAAATTGCCTTTAAGCCTGAACTGTGTTGCTTCATTCCCTGAAAGACTGGAGTATTTCCTATAACAAGGCCCAAGCAGCTCTTAAGGGCCAATCTGTCACAATATATTAGAACTATTTTAGAAGGTATATTACATTTTTTTAAATAAGAGCTACAAAAGATAGCTGTTAGACTAGTATACACCTGGCTGGGAGGCTCCATGAGCTACCTTCAGCTCTGGTGAACCTTAGATCCTCTGTATTTGATGACCAGTATTAAAACAACACTACTGCTGTGTAGTTCTGTTATTTTAGGGAAGGTCTTATCAAAAAATCTTTTTTTTTTTTTTTTTAATTATTGGGCCAGAAATCTGAAAAAAACAAATTCTTGTCAAATACCTTCTAAAATAGTTTTTTTTTTTTATAAAAGCAATCAAATATACTGCATACCACTGCCTATATTTTTGGTATTCATGTGTAAACATATAGCTTTTATTCATTCTGGCCTTTGGAAAACAACATTTACTAGGAGTCAAGAGAGTTAGGGAGAGTTTTCCCCACAACTCCCTTGCTCATTATGCAAAAGGAAAGACTTTTGGAATTATAATTTAATTTTGCATTTCTGGTATGTTAATTAGAATTTCCCAGCAGAAAAGACAGCAGTGAGCATGTTCCAACCCTAAACCAAGGCAGCGGTCAGATGATAAGGTGATCAATGGCTGCCTCCATAAGGCACGTACAAAATGAAAGACCACAGTTCCCCTTTAAAACAGCGCTGCTGCTGGATAATTCTCTATTTATGTTATTTTAGAGCAGGTCCTATCAAAAAATCTTTATAGCTTACATTTTTTTAAATTACCGAACCAATATTTAATTTTTTTTTTTGTGGTCAAATGCCTATATATATATATATATATATATATATCAAATATAGTGCATACCACTGCCTATATTTATTTTTGGTAATCATGTGTAAACATATAGCTTTTATTAATTCTGGGCTTTGAAAAATAAGATTTACAGTACAAGGAGTCAAGCGAGTTAGGGAGAGTTTTCCCTACAACTGCCTTGCTCATTATGCAAATATGGGAAAAGAGACTTCTGGGGAATTATAATTTGATTTTGCATTTCTGGTATGTTAATTAGAATTTCCCAACAGTAAAGACAGCAGTGAGCATGCTCCAACCCCAAACCAAGGCGGCGGTCAGATGATCTGGTGATCAATGGCTGCCTCCATAAGGCACATACAAAATGGAAGACCACATTTACCCTTTAAACTAGAGTGAGAAGAGAAAGAATGTTGTTTTAGCTTATTTGCACCGTATCTGCATAGAATCTGTATTTTACCCATCATAACAAATCTTTCTATGAATAATAAAAATAAAAAGCAGAAATCATGTTTCTAGGCCTGGAAGTGACATTAGGAAGTTCTGTACTACCATCGGTGTTTTCTGTAGATAAAATCCCACACATGCCCACTATACCATGCGACTATTAGAAATAATGCAAAATCGAAGAGAAAAACAGTAAGGGCTAGGGCACACTAGCGCGTTTTTCACAAATTTGCACACCAGTTTTTGCATGGGATTGCACATGCGATCTTGATTAGAATGGAAGTCACGGGAACGCAAAAAATTCACGCGATTTCTGGTGCGCCTGCGATTGCACATCAGTTTCCATTTTGCAATCACCTTTTTTTGCGCAAATGCATGAGTGTCTATAATTCGAAATAGCAAAATCGCATATGCAGAACATTGCGCAACGAAGCACCAGAGTCACTATAATGCTTGTGATTACGCTTGCACTTTGGTGTGTTGTAGTGGGGCCTCAGCCTAATTCCTTCCCTAAGCCCGGTGGCAAGACACTTTGGAGTCTACAATGGGGGATCGGTGAAACAGCTAGGTGTACAAGCCATACAGTGGATATCGAGAGACAGCAAAAATAATGATCGTATAAAGAGACTTCTGCGGAAGGAGGTCATGTGGATATTCAATTTACAGACCACAACACCGGAAGGTCTTAATTCCATATGTGAAATAAACTGCTACATGGGATAGGGGACGTAAAGAATAGATTAGAAAGGCTTTAGAAAGTCTGAGGTGCCACATATGAATTAAATCTGATTGTTCCCAGTATAAGCAGTTAAAACCAAAGTAAATTAAGAAGGAATTATAAGGGAATAATTACAAATTTAAACCTTGTTCAAAACTGGAAAATAAAAATCAAATCATAATTACCGTGATTTTGGTTTCCCAGTCAGTCTGTATGGCAGCATTCACCAATGGGTTAATCTCCATATCCACTCCCACGGACAGGAACTAGTTAACGTATTTAAACCTCCCCCTCACTTCCTGTGATGTCTTCCATTCCAAAAGCTGAAAAACATAAACTCACAGGGTGGGTAGCAGTGAATGCTGCCATACAGACTGACTGGGAAACCAAAATCATGGTAATTATGATTTGATTTTTATTTTCCCCATTTTATTATTGGCCAGCATTCCCACATTGTATTTACCCATGGGTAGAGAGGTCACCCATCACACATAACACAACTAGCGGGCGGTAGACGTCTGCCCAGACCTTTCTTCTCAACCCACCCCACTATTTATTCCTGCAATACAGCTTGCAAGACTCGGTTTCCAAATCTTGCCCTTGGAGGCCTAACATCTAATTTATAATGATTATAAAAGTTCTGGTGAAGAAATCTGGCTGTTCTGCAAACCTCATTGATACCTGCCTCGGCCTGCATCGCCCACGAGGAAGCCAGGGCTCTGGTTGAATGGGCCTTGAGACCCAGGGGAACCTCTTTACCCTTCAGTGCATAAGCCTTTTTAATACAAGCGACAATCCATGAACTCAATGTTCTCTTAGTAGGAGCTTGACCTCTTTTGACCATTGGGATTAGAAACAGATGGTCTGACTTCTCCATTCCTTGTACGGGAAAGATAAATTGTAACTGCCCTGACCAGATCTAATGCATGCAGGACTGACTCCTTCTTGACTTTGTTACGGGAAAAACCTGGAAGGGATATCTCCATGTCCATGTGTCCAGAGAAGGTGTTCGAAGTCTTGACATAGGAATGGCCCCTGAGCCAGAACACAACAGGAAGGAATGAATTCCGGACTGTCACTTTCATACATTACAGTGGAAACCATGGGCCTCCTGGGCCAAGCCGGGATTATAGCTATTACTTCTGCTCCCTCCCCTTGATCTTGATCAAGGACCTCCATACTAGAGGGATAGGTGGAAATATATATCCGAGACCCCGATTCCACGGCTGCTGCAGGGCATCCACTGCCAGAGCTTCCGACAGTATCTTCTGGAGAAAAAGAGCTGACACTTCGAGTTGAATTTGTCGCCATAAGATCTATCTTGTGGTGGCCCCACTTCTGACACAACCTTCGTAGAATATTCTTATGTCCAGACTCCATTCCTCCCTGTTTATGTGTTGGATTCAGGAAATCTGCCACCTGCTTTTTTTCCCTGGGACAAATACTGCTGAAAGGGACTTGATGTCTCTCTGCGAAAGCAAAAAAAATGGCTCCACTTCTGCTAGCAGCGACCGGTTCTTGTGCCTCCCTGTTTTGTCAAGTATGCTACTGCTGTTTTGTTGTCGCTTTTTACAACAACTTCTTGATCTTCTACTCTGGCTGAAACGCATTATGGCATTCTTTATGGCTCTGATCTCCAAAATGTTTGATGGAACTCCTTCCGCTCTCATGCCTTGTTTTGTCTTTCCCAGGCCCACTGCTCCCCAACTGACTCTGAGGCGTCTGTGGTTATGCATAAACTTTGAGGAGGAGTCAAAGAGAAGCCTTCCCTAAGTTCTCGTCTCTTGCCACCAAACTAGGCTTACTTTCAAATCTTGAGGTGGATTAACTTTCTGTTCATTGGCGGTGTGGTTCTCTGACTCTGGTTAGCAAAAACATTTGCAGAGGCCTATATGCCACCTTGCCCAGCGGACTAGAAATACAGTTGCTGCATTAGCCCAAAATTCATCAGCAAGAATGCTATGAGGCAGTCCGTGCTTTCTTAATCTGAGAACCTCGCCTTAAGATAGAAATCTTTTGGGGGAAGAGATACAAGATTTTCTCCTGTTCGAAACAGAGCCCTAGATACGCAAGCGTGGGATGGTGTTAGGTGGCACTTTTGATAATTATAATCAACGTGACGTTCGAAGGCATTGAGCTACTTCTCGTGTGTGAAGGGCACACGTCGTGTTCTGACCTTGCGACTACTAATATGTTGTCCAAATAATGGTATATCGCAATTCTTGCAGTCTTAGAAATGCCACTACTGCCACCACAACCTTTGTGAAAAACTCTTGGCGAGTGCGAGAGGCAAACGGAAGGCCGGTAAACTGCCAGTCTTCCCCTCGACCTGGAATCTTAGGAACCGTCTTGAATCTGGATGTATCTGAATGGGGAAATAGGCGTCCTTCAGGTCTATGCTTCAAAAAACATTCCCTTTTGCACCACCTTTATTATGGACTGTAAGGACTCCATCTTGAACTTTTCTTTGTCAGGAATTGATTTAACCTTCTTAAGTCCAACACTGGCCTTAGAGTGCCTGACTCCTCTTACTAAAAAAAGACTCGAGTAAAACCCCCTTCTTCTTTGCAGAAGAGGCACTGTCTCGATTGCTGCGATTCTCTACACTGATTCACATAAAGAAAAATTGCTGCTCGTGCCTCCATTTCTTCTGGTACACGAGTGGAAACAATAACTTTTCTTTGGGTACGCACAAAATTGTATCCGGACCCTTTTTCTACACACCTCTAGGACCCAGCGATCCCTGTTTGATGCGGTCAGATGCCCCGGAAACTTCGATATTCTGCCTGCCACCTGACTCTCGACCTTCGTCTCCCTATGGTCGGGGCATCCTATTGTGGAAGGCTGCCTTGGTAGCAGAAAAGGGCTGCCTCCCTGTCTTCCACGACTGTTGCTACCTGGCTCTCTTCCTGCTTTAAAAAAGTTTTTGAGGGACGAAAGGGCGATCGTGGAGTTATACTCCACCCGGCCTCTCTTCATCCTTCTATTCGGGGGAAGAGAAACAGGCTTTTTCCCCTGATGCCTTAGAAATTATATCATCAAGCTTGTCACCAAAGAGCATGGCACCTTCGAACGGTATCTGACAAATTCGCCTTGGAGGCTGATCTGCTGACCCCACAAGGTCTCAGCCATAAGGCCCTTCTTGAGCTACATTGAACGCTGATGCCCTGGAAGCCAATCTGACTAAGTCCACTGATGCTTCAGCAAAGAAAATCAATTCCTCTTCTGTTTCCTGGAACATTTCCTTGATCTTTGGTCTCTTAAATTGGAATCCAGAGCTGTTCTTTTTTCCTGAGCCCATAACTTCATGGCCCTGGAGACTGAGTGAGAGCAATTGTGGTCTTAATGCAGCCCCCGAAGCCAAAAAGATTTTCAAATTATATTTACTACCCTTCTCTCCATTGGATCCTTAAAGACTGAAGGTCGTCCACTGGTAGTGTGGTTTCTTGGGCTAAAAGTACTACAGCCGAACCACTTTGGAGGAACTTCCATAGCTTTAACTCTGTTTTGAAAACGGGTATTCTTTGAAAATTTTCCCGCCGTGACTACCTTCTTTTCCGTCTTTTTCACTCAACTGGAAAACTATCTCCGAATTGCCTGATGACCGGAAAGGTAGTCGATCTCTTTTGATTGACGGAAAAAAGTTTATCGGCTGCTGACATCTTAGGCTCCTCCGTGGAGAGGGACAAGGGATGCCTAACCGCCTTAATTAAGGGTTCTATCATGGCTGTATCAAAACTGGACTCTGTCTCTAACTCATCTTCCTCCTCTTCCGACAGATACCGAATCGAATCCTCGGATTCTGAAGATATCTCGCCTTCCGATAAATCGGATTCAGAAAAACACATAGCATGCTTCGTGTGCTTTGACTTCTTTTTTGCCTTCTTGGCTTCTTGACAGCTGCGTTACGGGGCCGTTTTAGTAAGGACACCAACGCGTCAACTGCAGGCTGGGGTTTGAAGAGAAGGTACTTGACGGCTCAGTCAATCCCCCTGGCTCGGGATCATTAGACTTCTTTTTCCTTTATCCGACACTGAAAGGCTGCAAGAAAAATAAAAAAATGTCTGCAGATTAAATGCCATCTCTCTTATGAGGGAATAGAGAAATCCCGCTTACCTAGGTCCCCTGGGGTGTCCTTTACTCCCATTCCCTGACTCCATCACTGAAAAATAAGCAGGAAGGGAAATGAGGATCCAGGGGCTCACACAATCCCTCTTCACAGAAAAAAATCCATGTAAAACAAGATAAATACTATTCCTACTCACCAGGCTGTAAATATGACAGCAACAGAGGTAAGCAACAGAAAAGGTGCACGCCAGCAATCCACAATTCTAACTGCTCCTAGACCAAGTAGCAGCCTACTGCAGAAACTCCCACGCTGAGACTGTTCCGATTGAGGCTCTTAACCCCTCTGCACGCCGGCCGCGTGAGACACGCTGACGTACGCGACCCGGGAACGCCGGCGCCTGGAGATGACGTCAGACGCCAGCCGAACCCGGAAGAGACGCGCGCACTCGCGCCAAACAGCCGCACCTCCACGCTGCTATCCAAAAACAGCCGGGCTCAACTCCACTGGAGGGGTACCGGCAGGCCCGACACCTAGGCCATCATCCCCACAGGCAAGACCTCCAAAGGCGCACACGGGGGGCATAAGGAGAAGAGAGAGGCAAAAGAACTCCTGGACAACGCCATCTTGGCAGGTAAGCGAAGCGGACAGGAAAAAAAGACATCACAGGAAGTGAGGGGGAGGTTTAAATACGTTAACTAGCTCCTGTCCGTGGGAGTGGATATGGAGATTAACCCATTGGTGAATGCTGCCATATGACTGGGGAAAAATATCACAGAATATAGATAAAGATGTATTCCATTATTTTTCAGCTATTATATCTAAGTCTAATGGCTACATATTTTGGAACAATGAATAAATAAACACACAGTTATATCACATAGAGTGAAAGGAATTAGTCATGTTGCCTGTTGGAGTCAGAAGGGAATGTTTTCCATCTGGTAAAATAAGGATATTGTTTCAAACTATGTTGACATTTTCAGCATTGTTGAATTTGACAATGTATGCTAGAATTTAATAAAAAGAAAATGCACAGGCCCAAAAAGTTTCCACAATTCATTTAACTTCTGCTATGTATGTCCAGTCACTGAAATGCTCAACATCTTGAAAATTAATGGGGCGGAATAAGGGATGTTTAAATATGTAATATGTTAATAAGGTCCTTTTTGAGATCAGGTCCCAAATAAGTGTCCCACTACTAAGGTATCCCTCACTAGTTTGTGTCACATATGTGGAATGTGTTTGCACTAATTTAAAGGTATACATATAGATCTTTCCATCTGGCCAGCTAAATATTCACAAAAAATAACAACTTGCCTTAAATCAGCTGAGGAACATTCCTAGACTTTGTCACCTAGGACAAACATTGAAATACACCTAAAAAGAACCTGCAAAGGGACAGGGGTGTAAGCACACTACCCTGAAGTAGCATTGAATTTTGAAAGTGAAAATTCTAGAGAGTAAGGTAAAATGAGTACACAGGGATATTTTATAGTTACCCAAACCAGGGTTTCTCAAAGGGTGTGCCGGGGAACACTGCTGTGACTTCGAAGAGCCAGAGGTTTGCCTCAGAACTTTGGTAGTGGAAATATTTTTTGCAGTATAACTTACATTTTTGTTATTTTGTACTTGTTTAAGTATTATAATTCAATTTAAATAAAGTCTAGTTAAACTTTTTACTACATTGATTTAAAGGCATTATATACTGTAAAGGGCATAAAATACAGGTAATTAAAACCTAAAAGTGTATGTATACTGAAAAAAATTACTTTGCGTCATCTTAATTTATAAACAAATTAAATACATGTAAGTAGCACTTACTCTGAGGTGTGTGTGTTGCTGCATGCCTTCATTTTGCTCAGGCTCTTACCACTGACCTGACTATTTTCCCACACACCAACTGTCAAAACTGCATACAGCACACCAACTGTCAAACCATTCCAGCTACAACAAAACTGCTTACAGAAAAGCTAAAATGTAAGAGGTCTAAGATTGGATATCTAATAAAATAGGGGGCAGATCAACAAAAAACGGTACAGTGATAAGTTGGGATGAATTAGTTTGCACCAATAGACAATTTTAAAAAAATTTTTTCCAGTGTACATACCCTTTAAGCTCAATATTAACACAGGTGTGCCTCAAGAAAAAAAATTGCATTGCCAAGTGCACCACAATCTTAAGTTAATGACATGTCCACCCCCAAAAATAAAATTCAACCCACTGCTGGCCCCACTGTGTAGTGTTAAAAAATCCTTACCTTAATCCTCTGCTCCTTGTGGTTGCCCTTCAGTGTCTATCAAAAGTCCAGGGAACTGAAGACCTTTTGTGAAAAGTTTTCTGCTCCTTCCATGTCCTCCTGGAGGACTCTGGCATGAGCAGGAGGGCACGGTGCGCGTAGTTTCTGTAATAGATGCTTTGGAGAAGTCGGGCGTTGTATCGAAATGGTCTGGGACTTCCCTTACTGAAAAATGGCTGTTGCGGGCCCAGTCGCAGTTGTGACCTTAGCAACCCTGGTAGTTATGCCATTGTATGTAGTGTAGCCATCCCCCTCCCAACACTAACCACGTGGTTTAATTAAAAAAAAAATGGCTAGAAACTTACCGGTATATGGCTACGTTCCTTCAGCTTTCTCAAAAGTTTGCAGACGCAGCTGTGATTGGCTGCCTCTCAGCCAATCACGGATGTGGCTGCCAGTCTGGGCCCTGATGAAACATTCCCGGAAGTATCATTAGTAGCTGTGGCCGCAGGAACTAAGGCATGTAAGTAAGTTATCTGACACTTTTTTTACAATTTAAAGCATGCGGTTAGGGTTGGGAATGCTTACACTACAGAAACAAGGGTGTCTCTCTAATGACGCAATATGAGCAAAATGCTCAGGACGGCACCCCTGCTAAATATCAGAGAGGCAGCAAGCAGACCTCACTTTTTAATTTTTTTTTAGAAAAGCGACATGCAGAGCAGAACGATAATAAAATTGCGGGTGCGTGAGCATTTTCCCTCTTAATTCTGCACGCCTTCATGCAGTTCCTGCTCTGATCGTCATAGGGTAAGTGGGTAATTATCTGTATGTCCAGAGCTGGACACATCTGACAATCCTGATTTTCAACAACGTTTTTGGGATCTTGGTCATTAGGGCACCTTATCTGTACCTAGCTGGTCATCTGGGCATTAGGGCACCTTATAGAACCTTCTGTGTCATCTGGGCACTCTTATATGTACGCTATCTGTGTCATCTGGGCATTAGGCACTTATATGTACCTCTGTCATCTGGGCAATCTTATAGTACCTAATCTGTCATCTGTGCCTTAGTGGGCACCTTATATGTACCTCTGTGTCATCTGGCATTAAAGCATGTTATTGTACAGTTCTTTGATTTGGGCATAGGCATTGTTATAATGTATCTGTCTGTGTCCCGCTCTGCTTAAGGGCAACTTGGTTCGGGTCCTGCCCAGAAAAAAATCTACTTGACGTGGTGGCAGGCTTTGCAATTTTATTCTACAGGAATTATGGCGTGGATTAAATGTATTTTTGAGAAATTGTATAAATACCAACCACATCACAACACCACCTCAGCCACACAGGAAGCCTACACACACCTAACTGGAGTGCAGTTGGCACACTTCCATGCACCTATTGTACCATAAGGGCGGCATTCAAAAGTTTGGCTCAGGGGCAAAACCCTAGAGATGCCCCTGTACAGAAACATTTTATATTAAAGGTAGAACAAACCCTTAAAAAAAGGTGATTGGAATGGGAAAAAGACTTTAAAATAAATTAAAAGAAACCTTCTAATCTGATGGATTTATCTGTTTTAATGAATATATGGCAATCTACATGCTCTGCTTTCTCAGTGTCAAAATAATTGATTTTAAAAATACTCGCGCCCATATTGATGGCCACGTTGTAAAACTTTGATAATGATTGTATTTCAGAACTGTGAGTGGTTGGAATGGGGAGACACTAATAAAATGCCAAGAGGAATTCTGAATTGCCAATAAATAGATAATAAAAACAAAAGGGGAGACAAGAAAAACAAGATAGAAAACAGCCCAGAAAAAAAAAGCAGAAAGGGTCAAGCTAGGTAGTACAAGGGCAGCCAGAACCCAGAGCACTCCAACTGCAATATAAATAACCATCCAAATTCATTTACAAAAACGAGGTCAATACCACCTCATCAAATTACGGGGTCCCTGGGAGGTGGACACCACACTATATATTTAAATATCAAATAGTTTTTTATTTAATTGGTTGCCCCCCTATTCCAATTTAAATGCCCACAGAAAACCCAATAGAAAAAAAAACATATGCACATCCGTTTCCATAGGGAAACAAGAAATAAGGTATCGGCAAGAAATAACCCCTAGCAGAATATACCTTACTGGGTTTGTTTCTCCTATTGTATGATAATATTCGCAATAGAATGTTATTTATTCCCACCCCTATATAAATTACTTGAACCCCATTTTTGATCAGCTTGTAATGTTGGGATATTAATTGTGTGTCCCCCCATAGCCATTTGTTTGCTATACCCATTGATTGAATGTAAGAAGTCAGGAACTGAACTTTTCCTGGGTCCCCCCGTGTTTCCCCAATGGATTTTGTGTTATACCGCGTTTTAGTTAAGTTATGGCCTCCTATTGGAACACTGAAATCATGTTGACCCGGGAAGAAAGGGTATTCAATTAGCTTTTCCTATTGGACCTATACAAATTCATGGGTGACCAGAAAAAGGGTATTTAAGCTTGTCTATTGGACTGTATGAAGCATGTGCCCCCGTAAGAAGGGATGTTTGTTTAGTCCCCCCAAAAGGGCCAATTCGGTCCGGTTCCTTGAGATAGCACCTCAGCCACGTGGAAAAGCCAGACGGCGTTTATCCAGCAGTAAAGTTTTTACAGATTTTTTTTTCTGATTACGTTTACCAACGGACATGTCCGCGATTGGCTTTGTTCCTCTTTCGTGGACTTGGACCCTTTGTGGGACCCTTGAATCACTACCAATGGGTGAGAAACAATTCCTTCAGATTTTTGAAGCCCAGTTCCCTAAATTGACCTGGTCCTTCTCTTAAGCCCTGATTTTCATATTTTTTTTTTTGGGGGTGGGCTTCTGTGTTTTTTGGGTAATTCCAATCCAAGACTGGATGATGTTTTCCATATTCAATACTTATGGGGCATGGCCAATCGATTCAATCGTAACTGTTTTCCCCTTAATGATTCCTGCTAGGGTTTATTCTGCCGATACTTATTTCCTTGTTTCCCTATGAACTGATTGTTCCTATAATGTTTTTATTTTTAGGGTTTTTCTGTGTTGTGCATTTAATGGATAGGGGGAAAATTACAATAAAAACTATTTGATATTTTTAATATATGTGTGGGTGTCCCACCTCCAGAACCCTATTATTGATAGGTTTGCGTATTTAAGCCCTGTTTTTTTTGTAAATAATTTGGTATTATATCATGATTCTTGGTTCATAGTGCCTTGTACACCTCTTGACCGTTCTCTTCTGTTGCCCTTTGTCTACTCTTTCTGTCTGCTGTTGTCTTCTGTGTTCTTCCTGCCTCTTTGTTTTTTTTCTGTGTCCCCAATTTTTTATTATACTTTTACCTATTGGCCCCTAGGTTGTGCCCACCCGCTTTATTGGCGTTGAACTTGCTTTCTCCATCAATCTCGCCATTAAACAATTCCTTTGTGTTACTTGCACAACCCCCGACCTTTCTCTTCTTATAATTTAGATCTGACATTTGCAGCTTAAATGTTGGAATAACTGGCTGTTACTGTAAAGTTGGTATTAGGCCATAAGGGCTACAAAAAGATAGTGTTTTAGACTAGTAAATACACCGTGGCCGGGTATGCCCTTCCAAGAAAGCCCTTCACCCTGCCCGGTGGAGCCTTTAGATCCTCGGTAATTTGTTAACAACATTAAAACACCACTACCTCAACTTCCCAGCATGGGTATTTTTGTCTCTAATTTATTGTTGTTATATTAGAGAAGGGCTTAAAAAACATTTTTTTTTTCTTAGCAATTTTATAATTATTTTTTTTTTTTTCCCTCCTGCCAATACCTTCTTAAAATAAGTTCAATATATTATAGCATATTTTATAAAGCCACAAATATAGTGCATAACCACTGCCTTTTATTTTAGTTTTGTATCATTGTGAAAATATAGCTTTTTATCATTCTGGCTTTGGGAAAACCTAAGATTTCAAAGGAGTCCAAGGCGAGTTAGGGAGGAGAAAGTTTTTTCCCACAACTACCCTTGCCTCGGTGCCCAAAAGGGTAACAGAGACTTCTGGGAATTAATAATTAATTTTTGCATTGGTCTGGTATGTTAATTTAGAATTTCCCAGCAAGAAATACAAAGCATTAAAAGCGGCTGGCCAAAATTATGATCGGTGAATCAATGCTTGCCTCCCATAAGGCACACCTGCAAAATGAAGACCACAGTTCCCCTTTAAAGCCACGGCACCTTGCTAACTTTTCAGAGGTACTAGCCTAGTCAACAGGTCAAGGCCAATGACTTCTATGGCCCTTGCATGAGCCACCTTACTTTTACAAAGCTGTTTTAGAAAGTTTACCCACAAAGAGTTTTACAAAGTCACAAGTGAGCGTGCAAAGGCCGTGTGGCAATGGATGGCAGACTTTAAGGTAACAAGTTTTAATCAGACAAGCATGAATTTATTTAGACATAATAACACAACAAACTCAAGAAGGTGCCAGAGCTGTAGATATACAGAAAAGGGCCATAGTTTGGGCCACGATATCCAATCATAAGTCGTATTGTCATGTAGATCAAAGTCCCTTATTTATATGAAAATTGTATATAAGCATCATATCCTAACGTAAGTTGTCACACGTTTTTGTCTGTTCAGAACATAAACCATTGGCCCAATTGTAAAAGATTTTTGATTTTGTGGTTAAATACACCTTTGATTACTGTATCTCTCCATTGGCTGAGATAAGCTCTGTGTCCTTAGTAAAGTAAGCCCAGTGACCTACAGCCAATATAATTAAAACCCCCTGTGGGTTGTTATTTTTTTTGGTACGAAATTAACCCTGCTCCTGCTTCACTGCTTAAATTAAAGGGGAGGGATATGGGGGTGGTCGATAGGGATTGACAGTTTTCTTTACAAGCCCTGGCTTGTGGCCCCGCACCCCCTTTGAACAAAGTAACTGCACAAACCTGAAACAGACAAAAAAGGATTTAAGTAATTGGGGAGCAGATGTCAAGAACGGAATTGGTATTATCTTCTATTGCTGTTGTGAATAAGTTTTGGAAAATTATTTAGTGCACAATTAAAGGGAGACCTGTGGTCTTCCATTTGTTATGTGCCTTAATGGAGGCAGCCATTGGCTTCGCCGACTTTACCTGCCTTTGTCCCTTTTACTGTGCCCGGGAATCTAATTAACATACCAGACAATGCCAAAATTATTCAATTATATTCCCAGACAGTTCTTCCTCTTACCCTTATTTGCATAATGAGCAAGGGATTTTTTGTGGGGAAAACTCCTCCCTAACTCGCTTGACTCCTTGTACTCTTCCTTATTTTTCAAAGAGCCCAGAATGAAATAATCTATGTTTACCCATGAATCCAAACTAAATAAAGGCAGTTGGTAATGCACTATTTTGGAATTGCTTTTATAAAATTGTGCCCTGTATATATTTGAATATTTTAGAAGGTTAGTTGTCCAAGACAAAAAATTCAGAATTTCGGGACCAAAATAAAAAAAAAAAAATAAAGAAAATGTCCAAAGCCCTCACTCACTTATCACTATTCTTCCAACCTTGCCGTGGAGGCAGAACGGCCTTAATTTGGGCAAGCGCTCATTCATTGCCACCTAACGTTCTTTCAAAGTTAATCAGTTTCGTTTAGAAATTCCACCTGTGACGTGAGTAATCTGACATTGCATCCTGTAACGTTAGTATCTTCTGACATTGCAAAACACACACTGGTTGTTTCCGCATTTTTCACCAAATTTTGGTACATGTCAAATAACTCCTCTTTAAACCAGTAAAGGTTAACGAAATAATATTTTTTTTAGGGGGGGGTGAATGGGGGGGGATTAAAATGTTTTGAACTCCTGCCACATAACGCGGGACCGATTAGGGTGGTGCGTGGGACTGGGCCCTGAGGTGTAAGGGACGGGTTTTGAGGGTGGACAGACGAGGAATAGTGGGGGGGTAGAATTACGGGGCGGAACGGGAAGGGGTGGTGGGGGTTATTTTTTTTTACCAAATTTCATAGTTGAATACAAAAATAAATATTAAATTAAAGTTACGAGTGTTTTGCATTGATACGTAAAGCTTATTGAATTGTCTTTCTTTAATAATCAAGTGCCGGTGATTACAGCATCTTGTACATTCTTTTTTTTAAAAACTGAAAAACGTTTTTCAAATACTCGCCGCTCGAAAGCGTCGGGTTATTTTTGCTAGTATACATAATATGAAGAAACGACATGGTATCGTAGTGCTGTTTTTTTACATACTTTGTCCAACCAAATAACGTGAGGTCTCTAAGGCCTCACCAAGCTGAAGGTAAGCTCGGAGCCTACCAGCCAGTGTATAACATCGTTCTAAAACCAGCTATCTTTTTATAGCCCTTATGCCTAACTAGAACTAAACTTATCAGTACAAGGCAGCTATCCAACACTATTCTGTTAATTCCAGATCTCCTTTCTGCATTTTTATAGTGTCTCCCCATACCACCTTTTAAAAATCTGATTGGTCCCTAATTTAACATCTTGAATCTGATTGGATTCAAGATTTAGCAGGGGTGGGTATAGGATTGTCCCCCAATACCAGAATCCAATCATGATTAAGATGGTAAATCAGAACCAATCAGGATTTTAAAAGGTATTTTTGGGACAAAACACTATAAAATGCAGAGATCTAAATTAGTCTTAGTTTGGCTAGGCACTTTATCTGGATACGTTAGGGTGTCCCTTGTATTTTAGGCCCCAACCCCCTAAAGGCTTATCAAACATTAACTGTTGGTCTAAGTAGAATATCTGGCCTGTGTTAGGCTTAATGAAGCTCCCTTTAAGCTCTGGTTCCTTTAGATCCTTATTTATTTGGTAATAAGTTATTAAAACCAGAGGTCTGCTGCTGGTATTATCCTCATTTGTTTATTTTTAGAAGCAGTGCCCTATCAAAAATCCTTTATATCTTCATTTTTTAAATTATAACCTAGAAAATGATTTTTCTTTTTTTTTCTGGTCAATTCCTTTATAATAAACTATATATATTTGTTAGATTTTCAAAGAAGAGCCGTCTGGGGTCTTGGTTGCAATCCAGATTACTTTTCTTATTGTATCAACCAAAGCGTTTTCGGTATGAAATGTTGGCCGTCTCAGGAATCAACCATCAAGGCGGCCGAAACGCTTGCTACATAACAGTAATCATGGTATTTGCACACAGACCCCACCGAGTCCCCTCTTTTGAAATCAACGTTTTCGCAAAACTACGGGAAGGGGCACCAGGGCACCGAATGCAAGACTCGATTGCGACCCGGGAGGAATTTAGAAGCTATATTATGTAGAAGGTCTGGGCACTCTTTAAACACCGTACGTCAAAATGACTTGCCCTGGGTGCTACTTTCCAACAAAGGAATAATCCAGTATGACAATATAAGTTGCACTCAAGCGTTCCCTTTTCAGTCTTTATTCGTTGGCCAACTATACCAATCATAGTCTATTGTATGTAATCATAGTCATTAGTTATATGAAAATGTATATAACATCATATCCTAACATGTATGGTCACACGTTTCTGTTCAGAACACTACCATTGTCCCAATTGTAAAGATTTTGATTTTGTGGTTATACACCTTTGATACTGTATCTCTCCATTGCTGAGATGAGCTGTGTCTTAGAACAGTAAGCAGTGACCTACAGCCAATAGTATTAACCCTGTGGTTTTTTTTGGTAAGCGAAATGACACTGCTTCCTGCTCACTGCTTAAATTAAAGGGGAGGGATATGGGGGGCGAATGATTGACAGTTCTTTACAGCCTGGCTGTGCCCCGCCCCCTTTGAACAAGTAAAACTTCACAAGCTGAAAAGAAGAAAAAGGATTAAGTAAGTTGGGGAGCAGATGTAATAAGGATGTGGTAATTTATCCTTATTGCTGTGTGATAAGTTGGAAAATTATTTAGCACAATTAAAGGGGAACTGTGGTCTTCCATTTTGTATGTGCCTTATGGAGGCAGCCATTGATCGCCGCCTTTACTGCTGTCTTTACTGCCGGGAAATTCTAATTAACATACCAGAAATGCAAAATTAAATTATAATTCTGATCATCTGGCCGCCGCCTTTACTGCTGGGAAATTCTAATTAACATACCAGAAATGCAAAATTAAATTATAATTCCCCAGAAGTCTCTTTACCCTTATGTGCATAATGAGCAAGGGAGTTGTGGGGAAAACTCTCCCTAACTCGCTTGACTCCTTGTACATCTTATTTTTCAAAGCCCAGAATGAATAAAAGCTATGTTTACACATGAATACCAAACTAAATAAAGGCAGTGGTATGCACTATATTTGATTGCTTTTATAAAATATGCCTGTATATATTTGAACTATTTTGTATTGGTAGTATAGTATTTGAGGTTGAATAAAGACATACGTCCTTCTAGTCCAACCTACTCAGCAATACCCACCATTTCCTGCCTAACAGTTGATCCAGAGGAAATTAAAAAAAATTTAAAAAACAGTATGAAGGGGGAAAAATCCTTCCTGGCAATCAGAAAAAATCCCTGGATCAACTCCAACAATGTATCAATATCAGTAACATGTAACATTCTTTGTTCAGCTTTTAGTTTCTAGTTTTTTTTAACACATGTAACTTTCCTATAAAGTTTTTTTTGTTTACTATTATGGTTTCTTAATAAGTAGGAATTAAGGTGGGATTTAAATAGGTACCACCAGGGTAAGGACCTAAAACACTGGGAACTTACCCCTGGCAGTGCAACAGGTAGTTTGGATACTTACCTCAAGCTGCCAGTGTCAATTATTTCAAGTCCTGCCCCTTACAAGCTAGTGACTCAGGAAAAGCACCACCTGCAGCTTGGAGGCACGTGTCAAAGCCACATGCTGTATTCCAGGGGTGAGGACCAAGGGATTTAGTTCCTCACCCTGGGTACAGACAATTACCATTTGGTTCAGTGTCATTGGTGGTCCAACCCAGCAGATCAGGATGAGAATTTAAGTAGAATTCTCAACCCTTAGGGTAAGCTGGCAGTTTGAAAATGTATCTTTAGGTGGCGCATCCCCTGAATCACCAAACAATCTGCTGTACTGCCAGGAACGAGGGCACAGCCTTTTAGTTACTCACCTTGAGTACCTATTTAACTTCTAACCTAATCTACATGTGTTCTACATGTGGGGATCTACTTTACTACTGCTCTCTGCATAGTTTATACTATTGATGTTTATAACAGTTTCCTTCCAATTTCTTACAGAGATATTTGATTTGTGATGCTCAAGCGGAGCTAAGTGGTTCCAGCAATGTACTGCTATCAGCAGTTTTTAAAAAGCTGATTGCGCATTCATATGTAAATCAGCTGTTTAATACTACTACCGGTACAGTACAAACAGACTGATTGCATGCACCTTCTCTATGTGTGCGATCAGTGATTGGGGGATTGTAGGTAGAAGGAGTGTGTGGGCCTGCCTCAAACTGCGGTGGGGGGGGGCTGGGTTCTTTTCGAGGTACAGAAAATAACTTGAATGTTCAGTAATCATCGAAAATATGATCTGAACCCTCAAAAGTAAGTTCTGTTTTCAGTTTTTCGGATCTTTGGGAATTACAGAGTTTCGTAAATCCAAAAAAAGAGAATGAAAATGATGAGTTACCCCCATCTCTAGGAATCAGCACTGATTAGGTCTGCTCACAGCTGATACAATCAAGGGGCCTGCCACATATGTCCTTTAAAGTCTAGGAACAAAAAAGTCTGTCAATTTGCAGATTACTTAGCAAGGAAGACACTAATTTAACTCTTTCAAGCCAAATATCAGTGGAATTGGAAAAAAAAAATCATCCAGTAGATGGCAGCAAAACAATGACAATGGATCTCTCTTACATTGTAATGTAATTCAATGGCCCTTTCCATTTGAGACCTGTTTTTATATAGTTTACAACAGGGAGATTCAATAAAAGTTCTTATCGTTAAAAAATAGTGCTAATTTTGCCCCAACCAATCAGATATTATTTAACATTTGAAAGATAACATCTGATTGGCGGGGTAAAATTAGCACCATTTTTAACGATTAGAACTTTTATTGATAACTCTCTCTCTTCAATAGCTTAATCTTCCCATTAATACCCCTCCTATATTCACACCCTCATATGGTTCAATATATTAAAATCACAATAAAGGTTTATCATATACAATCAATATAGCATAAAAGTGCAGATAATGTGCAAAATATTTTAAAAGTAGTGTTCATGTTAGCATCTCAGCAACATTGTAATCGCTTTCTTGATACAATGTTCTCACACGGAATCCAAGTTATTTATAAGAAACAGTGTAACAACAATAGCTCCTTAAGGGGAACTGTGGTCTTCCATTTTGTATGTGCCTTATGGATGGCAGCCATGACACTTGAATCATTATATATATATATATATAGTATTCATGTGTAAACATATAGCTTTTATTCTTTCTGGGCTTTGAAAAATAAGATTTACAAGGAGTCAAGCGAGTTAGGGAGAGTTTTCTCCACAACTCCCTTGCTCATTATGCAAATAAGGGTAAAGAGACTTCTGGGGAATTATAATTTAATTTTGCATTTCTGGTATGTTAATTAGAATTTCCCAGCAGTAAAGGCGGCGGCCAGATGATCAGGTGATCAATGGCTGCCTCCATAAGGCACATACAAAATGGAAGACCACAGTTCCCCTTTAATGCTCAGTGCCTAATAAGTTAAGTTTTGAAAGTTGTTGGCTCGCATTGTGACTGACTGTCTGTTGGTGGTGCATGGGACATTTAAATTAGTGGTAAACAACTGTGGTGCTGTCAGTGGGCCCCAGTTATCATGAGTGTCTGCAGTTGTGCAGGGGCAGTAGTGCTAATACCCTCTGCTGGGTGTGTGCATGGGGGGCACTAATTCTCTGCTATCAATATACCGTATATATGTCAGAGAGGGGTGTAGGGCAGGGCTAGGGAGGGTTTGAAGGTGGGCCATGGGATAGGGGGGGCCAGGATGTGTCGATGTGTAACTTTATCTTTTTTTGAAATGTTGGGGGGAATGATTTACCTAGAGGCCTCTTCCGACATTTAGGCCTGCTTTTAAGGATATTGGTAATACATTTATTAAGCATATATTTTATTTGTTTTTTTCCTTGAATCTTATTACAAACGTTGTCTATTTCTTTAAAGACAGTTGCTATAGAGACTGGATTTGCTTTTCATGAATAAATTCTCATAACTGACATTATTAGAACAAATTTTTTTATTCTTTTTCAGATTAAAGTTTGTAGATGAATGCCATAAATAAGGATGCCATTAATAGGATTTGTTGAAATACTTTACTTCATTGGGAAAAACTCAAGGTCACGTGGACTAACTAATTCTCTTTGCTACAATCAACTGCAAAAGCTTTGTACCAAAATAGGAATATATACAGATGTCAGGTGTGATTACAGAGAATAAGAGGTTTACTGTACATCTTATTATACATAATATAAAAAAGGTATTTAGGTCCCGTAAAATATATTCTTAGGCTGTGTTCACACCATTCAATTGACCGATACAGTGTATCGGTCAATCGGGAAGAAAAAAATTGCATGGATTTTTGGTACCCTGCGGCCGAATTGGACGAATTGCCAAATGGACGTTTCTGAAAACCATGGCAGGTCGTGGTTTCCCCGCGACCTACAGTCCCTTTTAAGACCTAATCAAAAAATAAGTAGGGATAGTAAAGTTACATTTATTACCACCTACAACAAAATAATGTGATATGATCAAAAGAGCATTTAAAGGGCATGTCCAAGCAGTTGATCCAGGGAAGGCAAAAAAACGAACAAAAAAACCCAACTAAAAAGGGGGGAAAGCAAAGTTTCCCAAAATATTTTGTACAAAGTGATCATATCCCCACGTAATTGCCATTTCTCCAATGTACACAGTCCTACTTTTTGCAACCGCTGGAAACGAGTAAGTGAAAAATGTCCAAATTGTACCCAATTAGCCATTTACCGGTGTTATGTGACTTGGGTTCTTTCTATAATAAAGGATTCTATTGATTTCGAAAAGGTCTATGTTTAGAAACAGCTGTTAAACTGAAGTGGCCTCCCCGGGCCCCTGACACCCCCCAACTCTTCCCAGCGCACGTGATCAGCTGTTTTTTAACATTTAAACAATCACAATAAGCATACGTGATCAGATGTTTAAAAGTCCAGTACCAAACCGGCACCACCCCAGCACCCAGTGTGCACTTTTTAACAAGCGTTTGGATCACAAACACGATCGGATCACGAGTTAAATTGCACTGATGTGGCCTTGCATTTATAGTGAAAACCCTGGTACACACTGTATACATTTATCTTTAAATATACTGCAATACTGCCATCTAGTGTCAAATATAAGTCTGTTTAACTTAAAATTTAGAATTGGGGAAAGGTTTTCTGAGAAATCATTTCACAATATTTTGATATTTGTTGCAAAACTGTTTGTTATAAAAATAAAAACCAGTATCTGTGTTTAGAATTCTTTAAGCTGTTAAGCGCACCCCATGACTTGACATTGACTATGAATATAGAGTATATTTCTGCTATAGGTGGCGGGTGACTGAGACTATAACAACTGGTAAGATGTATTGTTCACATCTAACACAGGTCAGTAAATATATGCAGGATTTGATCTTGACAACTGCTAAACATTGCTGCTTGGATCAAAGCAGGAAATGTTTAGGCATCTATTTGCAAGGTTCTAGTCTTCTTCTGAAGATCTCAAATTGACAGACTATAGGAGCTAGATGCCAGTATCCACACAGGTCCCATGAATTGCTTTACAGAGGAAAACGAGAGAAGAGCCCTTAACACTATACGTTGGATATATGTAGACATTAACCTTAAATCATCTGTGTTAAGTTAAGCTTTTTTCTGGTATTGGTAGTATAGTATTTGAGGTTGAATAAAGACATACGTCCTTCTAGTCCAACCTACTCAGCAATACCCACATTTCCTGCCTAACAGTTGATCCAGAGGAAATTAAAAAAAATTTAAAAAACAGTATGAAGGGGGAAAAATCCTTCCTGGCAATCAGAAAAATCCCTGGATCAACTCCAACAATGTATCAATATCAGTAACATGTAACATTCTTTGTTCAGCTTTTAGTTTCTAGTTTTTTTTAACACATGTAACTTTCCTATAAAGTTTTGTTTACTATTAATGGTTTCTTAATAAGTAGGAATTAAGGTGGGATTTAAATAGGTACCACCAGGGTAAGGACCTAAAACACTGGGAACTTACCCCTGGCAGTGCAACAGGTAGTTTGGATACTTACCTCAAGCTGCCAGTGTCAATTATTTCAAGTCCTGCCCCCTTACACAGCTAGTGACTCAGGAAAAGCACCACCTGCAGCTTGGAGGCACGTGTCAAAGCCACATGCTGTATTCCCAGGGGTGAGGACCAAGGGATTTAGTTCCTCACCCTGGGTACAGACAATTTACCATTTGGTTCAGCGTCATTGGTGGTCCAACCCAGCAGATCAGGATGAGAATTTAAATTGCTGAATTCTCAACCCTTAGGGTAAGCTGGCAGTTTGAAAATGTATCTTTAGGTGGCGCATCCCCTGAATCACCAAACAATCTGCTGTACTGCCAGGAACGAGGGCACAGCCTTTTAGTTACTCACCTTGAGTACCTATTTAACTTCTAACCTAATCTACATGTGTTCTACATGTGTGGGTATCTACTTTACTACTGCTCTCTGCATAGTTATACTATTGATGTTTATAACAGTTTCCTTCCAATTTCTTACAGAGATATTTGATTTGTGATGCTCAAGCGGGAGCTAAGTGGTTCCAGCAATGTACTGCTATCAGCAGTTTTTAAAAAGCTGATTGCGCATTCGTATGTAAATTAGAGGTAGCCGATATGATTGTGTGGTGTATGTCCACACGGCCGAACGGTCCCTATACTGTGTATGGGGAACCGTTGGGTCTGTGTGTGCTGTTCCTACAGCATGTGTGATGACAGATACCAATGTGATCTGTCGGCACACATGCTGTGGAATCGCATGGGTATGGACAGTTTTAAGGCCATGGGGATTCACTGTCAGATATGGCAATATTAGCCATGGTTGATAATTAACCAGAAACAATTGTGTGGTCCTCTGAAGACCACAGACAGATTAAAATAACTTCATTTGAACATATATTAAATCAAATAGTACAAAAAAAAATAGTAATGGTAAACATGAATCTTACCTACCTCATAGCAACTGCTTCCCTAGGGCTTCTAGCCAACAATGGGTTTAGTATTCTATATGCTATTTCCATTCTTCTCTGGTTTGTGCATTCATAAAATCTCATCATTGTCAGTAATACAGTTGCCATCAGAGGGTATTTCCGCCTTAGTTTGGTCAATTTCTTTACAACATAAACTTTCAACTTCAGTTGGCATAGGATGACATTTTCCACATTCACACCAATTAGTGTGACCCGACCGTAATTGGGTTCTGTCTTCTTCATTATCACTGGTTGAGTCTTCCTCACCTTGCTCCTCATTATCATCTTCAGAGCTGCTGTCTTCATCCCCATGTTCTCTTCTCTCCCAAGGATCATGGTCGAAAGAATATCGTGGGGGTGCTGCCTCTGGACGGTTTTTCAAGTGCATCTTGCAACGATTAAAAAAATGTCTGTTGAGAAATTCTTGTGATGTCGAATACTAATTCTATCAACAAATTTAATATATACAAAGTGCCGTACTCATTCAAGTGGTCTTCCATATGATGTTTAATACAAGATGATTATACTATAATACTGTTTACATATAGTGTATAATAGACAATAATACTGTATTTAAGTTAATTATATTTTTATTATATATTTTGAAAAATGTATAGATATATTATATATAATTGCATATAAGTGCTACTGATCTGGTCAAACATTTATACAAACATAGAAAAGATAATCAATGCACATTCCTATGCCCCATACAATATCATATTATCTGCACACTGACATACTTTATAAACAAAGGGGTTTTAGTATACATTACTGTGATCACATGAATGAAAAGCCTTCCAACCACGTCAAGGTAACCCCAGTCTGGAAGGTCCTAACGTCTAACCTTTTCAATTTCTTTTACTTCAATTACGATTAGCAAACTTTTGCATTTCTCATTCTTACACACTGGATCCATATAACAGGCTCTCTCCCTTCCCCCTCAGCACTTTGGCTTTTTAAAATGAGGGAAGAGGCCATCCAGTGCTTCTTATTAAAGGCATAGGACCTCCATGTGGTAATAGCACCCCAAACACGCCCCTTTTATGGGAGGTCCTATGCCTTTAATATTAAAAGATTACAATTACTTTATTCTAAGATTTTATGATGTGCATAAATTAGAATATATTTATATATATAAATATATATACATTACACAAAAGACTCCAGCACTCAACTACACACATATGCATAAATTAATTTGATATAAGAATTAAACATATGCAAGCAATGAAGGGTTATTACCTGCATTAAAGTTAAAAAGGACATATTTAGTTACGTAGTTTGTACAAACTTGCATAAGCTGATGCGCCACTCCAAGGCAGTATCCCAGCATCAGTCCTAACCTAGTGAGTTAAGTGCCATACCTGGGGGAACAAGACCATACCTGCTCCTCTCTTTATTTAGTATGACCTCTTCCAGGGACTCACATGTCAGCTTACAGAGCTTGCATACCTTCTTTCTATCTGTATATGTATTTTTAAAAAATTAAAATAACATTTATGTTTTTTTATACACACACACAAACATCCACACACATAAATATATGTATATTTTTATATATACTGTAGGTAGTATAACAGGTAGTAAATATAATGACCACTATGATAAATCTTTGCATAACACATTATACATTACATCACATAACATTATATTCTAATAATTGTTAAAAAATATGATGTAATATAACATTATATTATAATAAATGTCCTTAAGTTTTCATTATATTTATTATAATTGTATTATAATAAATGTCCTTTAGTGTTTTGTGCCTTTGTCTTTTTTGTTGTAGATTTGTGACCAATGTTATCACAGTAACAGCAACCTTTCCTTTGAACAGACAGAAGTGATGTTTATTTAGATATTGTGTATATAAATTTACCTATTAATACTAACCCTTCTTTTTGTAAAAATGACATCACACAATTTAACCCTTAGACACACCCTTCCTCTTAACCAACACCCATTGGATTTTTAACCCATACCTGGATTTGTTGTGTCCCATGGGAAGTCAGTAACCCACAGTGTCTCATACCGTCCATCTAGTACATCACTGCAATATAGCCTCATTACCCATAAGCCAATGTTAACCCTGTCACACTATGGTATCTAACCCAGTACCGATACCTCATTACACATAACACCTCACAGTGACAAGGGTAACCACTACTCAGTCTCTTCATTTGTGACCTACTGCATCCAGTCCAGGTTGCATACCGAGGACAACCCATACCCGACTCTGATACAAATGGGACCCACTCAGACCACCACCAACAATAAAAACAATAATGAAAACATTAATATAAAACATACCTAACAGAGGAAAAACAAACTATACCACCCACAATTAGAAGGATATATCAAATCTATACCCACTCAAGATCTAATGAGGCAGATGTGCAACATATCAAGGGACAATATTCATTCCTATAATCATCAAGCGAGGTTCACCCATGATCAAATGTCATTCCCTACAAAAAGCAATTCATTGTTATCATTTAATTTATAATAATCCATCAAACCTGAAGTAGTTGTGAGTAAGCAGAAACCTCAGAAACTCCATGAGAAACTCGATAGGGGGAGTCCTATGACCCAAATCAATGACACTTATTTCGTCCTCATGCTGAATCACCATATAAAGACTCCCCACATCACAGGTGACAAGGAGTTTGTCTGCCATTGAATCACTAATCCCACACAAAATTTCTCTTAGCTGATTACTATACCCAAGGTACAATGCCATTTTCTTAACTACCGGCTGAAAAAAGCTGTCCAAATATTGCTCTACTTGCTTCAGCAACGACCCATGTAATGTCACAATGGGTCTGCCTGGAGGCGTGGTGAGGGATTTATGCACCTTGGGGAGAGTATATATGATGGGACACACAGGAAAACTTGTCAGCAGAAATTTACCCACATCCTCTGTCAGTCACCCAGAAACTACTGCATTTTGTACATGTTCCCTTTTAAACATCAAAGTGGGGTCAACTTGTGACCTCCGATAAGTCAGTGGGTCATTCAATTGGGAAAGTAACTTATTGCGATAGTATTGGCAGTCCAGCAGCACTATTGTCCTATAACTCTTGTCCGCAGGACGAATGATCAAGTCATCGTCAGAACACAAGGTGCGAATTGCCATTTTCCCTGTTTTATTCAGATTCCCATGATGGAACCTATTCCTATGAGTATCATCCAATTCTTCAGCACGAGTTACATTAGTAAAGACGTTAATAGAAGCTGGTGTATTAGCTGGTTCAAAAGAACTTTTGTGCTTAAATTTTTCCACAGTTCTGCCTGGAGTAGTTTTAAAAAAGTCCCTTAATTTGAGGTTCCTCTGAAATCTGTATAAATCAATCTCAAAGTGTACATCATCAAATCCGATGGTGTAGTGACTAGGGATGGCATAGAACTCGAACCCGAGTTCGAGCCGAACTTTCGAGTTCCGGACGGACCCGGACTTCTCGAACTATCCCGGACGCGGACTTTCGATATTTCCCGGACTTTCGATGATTTTCGAATGTTCGACCATTCGAAGGTTCGACTGGTCGAACATTCGAAAATCATCGAATTTAAAAAAAAAAAAAAGTGCCCACATGTCTAAAATCACCAAATGACATCTAATTTGAGCCTTGCCAGCCCCCTGGGTATAAAAGGCAATGCGACCAGTGCCATTTAGTCAGTGTGTTGGAGTGTATTTAGTGGAGGCCTGACAGTGTAGGAGTTGGAGAGAGTTTTCTGAGCTTTCTGTGTGGATTTCAGCATGGTGGTTTAGCTCTTGTAGTTAACCACCCCTGTATTCACGCATCTTGAGACCCAACAGTCCTATCTCCTTCCTAGCTTTCCCTTGCACAAAGCATACACTGAGGGAGAGAAGCCAATGGGGTATGGGGTCTGTCCGGAGGGGCCACCAGTAGATGGCAGCAAAACAATGACAATGGATCTCTCTTACATTGTAATGTAATTCAATGGCCCTTTCCATTTGAGACCTGTTTGTTATATAGTTTACAAACAGGGAGATTCAATAAAAGTTCTTATCGTTAAAAATAGTGCTAATTTTGCCCCAACCAATCAGATATTATTTAACATTTGAAAGATAACATCTGATTGGCTGGGGTAAAATTAGCACCATTTTTAACGATTAGAACTTTTATTGAATAACTCTCTCTCTTAATAGCTTAATCTTCCCATTAATACCCTCCTATATTCACACCTCATATGGTTCATATATATTAAAATCACAATAAAGGTTTATCATATACAATACAATATAGCATAAAAGTGCAGATAATGTGCAAAATATTTTAAAAGTAGTGTTCATGTTAGCATCTCAGCAACATTGTAATCGCTTTTCTGATACAATGTATCTCACACGGAAATCCAAGTTATTTATAAGAAACAGTGTAACAACAATAGCTCCTTAAAGGGGAACTGTGGTCTTCCATTTTGTATGTGCCTTATGGAGGCAGCCATTGATCACTTGATCATCTGGCCGCCGCCTTTACTGCTGGGAAATTCTAATTAACATACCAGAAATGCAAAATTAAATTATAATTCCCCAGAAGTTTCCTATTATTCTTTTGCGATTAAAGGTGTAGATGAATTGCCAGAAATAACGGATGCCATTAATAGGGGATTTGTTGAAATTACTTACTCATTGGGAAAAAACTAGGCACGTGGATGTAACTATTTCTCTTTGCTACAATCAACTGAAAAGCTTGTACCAAAATAGGAATTATCAGACTTGCAGGGGTGATGATTACAGAGAATCAAGAGGTTTACTAAACATCTTATTATACAAATATAAAAAGAAAGGTATTTAGTTCCCGTTAAAATATATTCTTAGGCTTGTTCACCATTCAATTGACGATACAGTGTATCGGTCATCGAGAAAGAAAAAAATTGCATGGATTTTTGGTCCCACTGTGCCGAAGTTGGGCGAATTGGCCAAGTGACCGTTGTCGAAAAAACCATGGCAGCAGGATCGTGGTTCTCCTCCGCCCGACCTACAGTCCCTTTAAGACCTAATCAAAAAAAATATAGGGATAGTAAAGTTACATTTATTACACCCTACAACAAATAAATGTGATATATCAAAAGAGCATTAAGGGCATGTCCAGCAGCGTGATCATGGAAGCAAAAAACAACCAACAAAAAAAACCAACTAAAAAGGGGGGAAAGCAAACAGTTTCCAAGAATATTTTGTTACAAATGATCATATCCCCTCACGTAATTGCCATCTCCTCCACATTGATCACAGTTCCTACTTTTTTGCAACCGCTGGAAACGAGTAGTGAAAAATGTCCAAATTGTACCCATTAGCCATTTCATCCGAACGTTTTGTGTGACCTTGGTGCTTTCTATATCAAGGATTCTATTTATTTCGCAAAAGGGTTCTATTTAAGAAACAGCTAGTACACTGAAGTGCTCTCCGGCCGGCCCTGAACAGCCCCCCACCCAACTTTCCCAGCGCCGTGATCGGCTGTTTTTTAACATTTAAACAATCACAATAAGCATAACGTGATCAGATGTTTAAAAGTCCAGTACCAAACATGGGCACCCACCCCAGCAACCCAGTGTGCACTTTTTTTACAGCGTTGGATCCCAAACACGATCAGGATTCACGAGTTAATAATGCACTGAGTGTGGGCCTTGCATTGCTAGTGAACCCTGGGACACACTGGATATAAATTTATCTTTAAATATACTGCAATACTGCGCAATCTAATTGGCAAATATAAGTCTGTTTAACTTAAATTAGAATTGGGGAAGGTTTGTCTGAGAAGAAATTCATTTCACAATATTTGATATTTGGTTGCAAAAAAGTTTGTTTATACAAAATAAAAACCCAAGGTGCTGTGTTGTTAGAATTCTTTAAGCGTGTAAGCGCACCCCAGAACTTGACATGGACTATAGAATATAGAGATATTTCTGCTATAGGATGGCGGTGACTGAGACTATAACAACCTGGTAAGATGTTTGTTCCATCTTAACAGCGTTCATAAATATATGCAGGTTTGATTGACAACTGCTAAACATTGCTGCTTGGATCAAAGCAGAAATGTTTAGGCATCTATTTGCAGGTTAGCTAGTCTTCTTCTGAAATCCAAGATGACAGAACTATAGGAGATAGATGCAGTATCCACACAGGATCCATGATGCATTTACAGAGGAAACGATGAAGAGCCCCTTACCACTATACGTTTGATATATGTAGACATTAATCCTTAAATATCGTGTTAAGTTAAGCTTTTTCGGTATTGGTAGTTAGTATTCGTATTTGAGTGAATAAAGACATAAGTCTTCTAGTCCAACCATCAGCATACCCACATTTCCTGCCTAACAGTTGATCAGAGGGAAATTAAAAAAAAATTAAAAAAACAGTATGAAGGGGGAAAAATCCTTCCTGGCAATCAGAAAAAATCCCTGGATCAACTCCACCAATGTATCAATATCAGTTAACATGTAACATTTTGGTTCAGCTTTTAGTTCTAGTTGTTTTAACACATGTAACTTTCATATAAGTTTTTGTTTACTATTAATGGTTTCTTAATAAGTAGGAATTAAGGTGGGATTTAAATAGGTACACCAGGGTAAGGACCTAAAAACCATGGGAACTTACCCTGGCAGTGCAACAGGTAGTTTGGATATACCTCAACTGCCATGGTCATTATTTCAAGCATGCCCCCTTACACAGCTAGTGACTCAGGAAAAAAAGCACCACCTGCAGCTTGGAGGCACGTGTCAAAGCCACATGCTGTATTCACCGGGGTGAGGACCAGGGAGTTTAGTTCCTCACCCTGGGTACAGACAATTACCATTTGGTTCAGCGTTTCATTGGTGGTCCAACCCAAGCAGATCAGGATGAGAATTAAATCGCTGAATTCTCAACCCTTAGGGTAAGCTGGCAGTTTGAAAACTTATCTTTAGGTGGCGCATCCCCTGAATCACAAACAATCTGCTGTACTGCCAGGAACGAGGGGCAACAGCTTTTAGTTACTCACCTTGAGTACCTATTTAACTTCTACCTAATCCTAATCACATGTGTGGGTATTCTACTTTACTACTGCTCTGCATAGTTATACTATGGTGTTTATAACAGTTTCCTTCCAATTTCTTACAGAGATATTTGATTTGTGATGCTCAAGCGGGAGCTAAGGGGTTCCAGCAATGTACTGCTATCAGCAGTTTTTAAAAAGCTGATTTGCGCATTCGTATGTAATTAGCTGTTTAAGACTACTACCGGTACAGTACAAACAGCTGATTGCATGCACCTTCTCTTATGTATGTGCGATCAGCTGATTGTGGGAGATTGTAGGTAAGAAGGAGTGTGTCGGGCCTGCCTCAAACTGCGGTGGGGGGGGGCTGGGTTCTTTTCGAGGGTTACAGAAAAATATCACGCTTGAATGTTTCACAGAGTAGAGTTTCGTAAATCCAAAAAAAAGGAAAAAAAAAGGAAGAAAATGTATGAGTACCCCCATCTCTAGAAAGCACTGATTAGGTCTGCTCACAGCTATACAATCAAGGGGCCTGACACATATGTCCTTTAAAGTCTAGGAACAAAAAAGTCTGTAACATTGCAGATACTTACTTAGAGAAGACACTAATTTAACTCTTTCAAGCCAAATAATCGTGGAATTGGAAAAAAAAAATCACCAGTAGATGCAGCAAAACAATGAAATGATCTCTCTTTACATTGTAATGTAATCATGGCCCTTCCATTGAGACCTGTTTATATTAGTTTACAAACAGGGAGATTCAATAAAAGTTCTATCGTTAAAATAGTGCTAATTTGCCACCAACCATCAATTTATTTAACATTTGAAAATACATCTGATGGGCTGGGGTAAAATAGCACCATTTTTAACGATTAGAATGTTATTGAAACTAATGTTCTCTCTCTCTCTAATAGCTTATCTTCGCCATTATACACCTCCTATATTCACACCTCATTATGGTTATATATATTAAATCACAATAAAGGTTTATACATATATCATACCAATATAGCATAAAGTGCAGATAAATGTGCAAAATATTTTAAAAGTGTGTTTGTTAGCATCTCAGCACATTGGTAATAGCTTTTCTGAACAAGTATCTTACACGGAAATCCAAGGTTATTTATAAGAAACAGTGTAACAAACAATGCTCCTAAAGGGGAACTGTGGTCTTCCATTTTGTATGGGCCTAATGAGGCAGCCATTTGATCACTGATCATCTGGCACGCAGCCTTTACGCTGGGAAATTCTAATTAACATCCAGAATGCAAAATTAAATTAGTTAAATATAATTCCCCAGAAGTCTCGTTGCAACTTATTTGCATAATGAGAAAGGGGATGTTGCTGGGAGAAAAACTCTCCATAACTCGTGACTTCTTGTAAAGCCACAGAATGAATAAACGAGATATGTTACACATGCCTACCAAAAACGAAATAAAGGCAGTGGGTATGCACTATATTTGATTGTTTTATAAATATGCCTTATATATTGAACTATTTGTAGGAAGGATTTGTCAAGAAAAAATAAAAAAAGATTCTGGCCAATTAATTAAAAAAATGATAATGAAAAATTTTTTAGTCCTTCTCTGACATAACATAAATAGAGAACTAAATGGCAGTAGTGCGTGTATACGGTACAATACAGAGGATCTAAGGTCACGGGGCTGAAGGAGCTCATGGGAGGCCTACCCAGCAGGGTATCTAGTATAACAGTTTTTGTAGGCCTTATGCCTAACTACACTTACTAGTACAGCAACTAATCCAACACTCAGTTCTGCAATTCAGATCTCTTGCATTTAGTTAGTCCCATACACCTGTTAAAATTTGATTGGTCTAATTTAATCTTGAATCTGATTGGATTAAGGGTATTTTTTTGTTTTTTTGACAATCGATTTAGGGGGGGTATAGGTTGGTCAATACCCAAGAGTCCAATATCAGATTCAAGATTTTAAATCAGACCAATCAGATTTAAGGGTGTTTGTGGAAAACTATAAAATGCCCAAGAGATTTTAAATTGCAGGCTGTTGGCTTAACAGCAATACTGATAAGTTGTAGTCTGTTATTTAGGCATAAAGGCTACAAAAGTTGACTTGCGTCGAGAGTAGTTATATCTGGTGGTAGGCTCAACAAGATCCCTTCAGCCTGGTGAGCTTAGATCCCATTATATTTGTAAATAAGTATTAAACAGCACTTGCTGCTGGATAAGTTCTCTAATAGATGTTATTTTGAGCAGGTCCTACAAAAAATCTTATATCTTACATTTTTTTAATTAATGAACAGAAAACTGATTTCGTTCTTTGTTTTCCTGGTCAAAATCCTTTACATAATTTGTAAAATCAATCAAAATATTGTCCACCCACTACCTATATTATATATATTTAGTATTCATGTGTTAAACATATAGCGTTATCATTCTGGGCTTGAAAAATAAGATTTACAAGTTCGGGAGAGTTTTTCCCCAACTCCTTGCTCATTGATGCAAATAAGGGAAAAGAGACTCTGGGGAATTATAATTTGATTTTGCATTTCTGGTATGTCTAAGTTGAATTTCCCAGCAGAAAGACAGCATGCGCATGCTCCAACACTAAACCAAGGCAGCGGTCAGATGGATCAGGTGATCAATGGCTGCCTCATAAGGCACAATCAAAATGGAAGACCACAGTTCCCCTTTAGGCTTTTTGGTGACTGTTTCTAATGGATGTATCGATCTAGTTTTTGTAATAATAATTTGTCCTTATTAATAGTGCTTTTAATTGTGTCAGTAAGACCATCAACGATCATTACACATAAACCTGGCTATACACGCTACGTTTGCTGTATTAAGATGGGATATCCTGATATTGTTGCTAGAATCGTCGGATTGTGGAGCTGTTCGGGTGATGATCATCGCAAAACGTTTCGGACCAGTTGAATATTTTTCCTCATCGGTCGCGTCCATTCATACAATCCACGGATTGTACAATCAGATTGTAGCAGGTATGGCCACCCTAAGGCTAGGGGCCCTATTTATAAAAGATCGGTATCGTATCGTAAAAATACCGATCGTATCGTAAAATAACGACCGGGTTTTTACCGATAACGACCGTTATTTACCGAAATCGGTAAATAACGGTCGTATCGATAAATAACGACCGGTATATACCGGATACCGGTCGTTATTTACGATAACGATCGTTATTTACCGATACCGGTCGTTATTACCGAACGACCGTTATTTACCGATATCGGTAAATAACGGTCGTTATCGGTAAAACCCCGGTCGTTATTTACGATAACGATCGGTATTTTTTAACGATTAAGATACCGATCTTTATAAATAGGCCCTAGATATCAATGCTATTTTAATTGTTGGCACCGAGCCTTCCAACCACGTCAAGGTAACCCCAGTCTGGAAGGTCCTAACTCTAACCTTTTTTACTTCAATTACGAAAAGCCAAAGGGCTGGGGTGAAGTTCTCAATTATAAGAAATGCAAAGTTTGCTGATCAGAATTAATGTAAAAAAGGTTAGAAGTTAGGACCTTCCAGACTGGGGTTACCTTGACGTGGTTGGAAGGCTTTTCATTCATGTGATCACAGTAATGTATAATAAAACCCCTTTGTTTATAAAGTATACCAGTGTGCAGCTAATATGATATAAAGGGGTAATACTGCTAAGCTCTATTGTATGCTTTGCTCCCTGAGCAAATTTATTTCCTGCCCCTTTAAGGCGGTCCTGATAAAAAGAAGGTTTAGACGCACTGTAAGCTCATATGGTTCCCCGGAATAGGCCATACTAAATAAAGAGAGAAGCAGGTATTGTCTTGTTCCCCCCACAAATTGTACTTTACTTACTGGGTTAGGACTGATGCTGGGATACTGCCTTGGAGTGGCGCATCAGCTGACACAAGTAACTAAATGTATCCATTCTAACTTTAGTGTAGATAATTACCCTTCATTTCTTGCATATATGTTTGATTATTATATCTAATTAATTTATGCTTATACTGTATGTGTAGTTGAGTGCTGGAGTCTTTTGTGTAATATCCCTTATAATATATATATATATATATATATATATATATATATACACACACAATAAAAGAATCCCCAGCACTCAACAGCATATGTATATAGGAATTAAACATACACAGGTTACAAAAAAGTTTCATTCAAATTAAAAATGGATACCTTTGGTTACATTGTTTGTACAAACATGCTTAAAGGGGAACTGTGGTCTTCCATTTTGTATGTGCCTTATGGAGGCAGCCATTGATCACTTGATCATCTGGCCGCCGCCTTTACTGCTGGGAAATTCTAATTAACATACCAGAAATGCAAAATTAAATTATAATTCCCCAGAAGTCTCTTTGCACTTATTTGCATAATGAGAAAGGGAGTTGTGGAGAAAACTCTCCCTAACTCGCTTGACTCCTTGTAAAGCCCAGAATGAATAAACGCTATATGTTTACACATGCATACCAAAACTAAATAAAGGCAGTGGTATGCACTATATTTGATTGCTTTTATAAAATATGCCTTTATATATTTGAACTATTTTTAGAAGGTATTTGTCAAGAAAAAATAAAAACAGATTTCTGGCCCAATAATTAAAAACATGATAAGAAAAAAATATTTTTTAGTCCTTCTCTAACATAACATAAATAGAGAACTACATGGCAGTAGTGCAGTTTTAATACTTGTCACCAAATACAGAGGATCTAAGGCTCACCGGGGCTGAAGGTAGCTCATGGAGCCTACCCAGCCAGGTGTATACTAGTCTAACAGTCTTTTGTAGGCCTTATGCCTAACTACAACTTACTAGTACAGCAACTAATCCAACACTAGTCTGCAATTCAGATCTCTTGCATTTTATAGTGTCTCCCATACACACCTTTAAAATTTGATTGGTCTAATTTAAATCTTGAATCTGATTGGATTAAGGGTATTGGACCAATCAGATTTAGGGGTGGGGTATAGGATTGGTCCAATACCCAAGATCCAATCAGATTCAAGATTTAAATCAGACCAATCAGATTTTAAAGGTGTGTTTGGTAGACACTATAAAATGCAAGAGATTTAAATTGCAGCTTAGTTTGGCTTAACAGCAATACTGATAAGTTGTAGTCTTGTATTTAGGCATAAAGGCTACAACAGTTGACTGTTGGTCGAGTATATATCTGGCTGGGTAGGCTCAACAAGCTCCCTTCAGCTCTGGTGAGCCTTAGATCCTCATTATTTTGTAATAAGTATTAAAACAGCACTGCTGCTGGATAATTCTCTATTTATGTTATTTTAGAGCAGGTCCTATCAAAAAATCTTTATATCTTACATTTTTTTAATTAATGAACTAGAAAACTGATTTTCTTTTTTTTCTGGTCAAATTCCTTTACATATATTTTTAAAATCAATCAAATATATTGCATACCACTACCTATATATATATATATTTAGTATTCATGTGTAAACATATAGCTTTTATTCATTCTGGGCTTTGAAAAATAAGATTTACAAGTTAGGGAGAGTTTTCCCCACAACTCCCTTGCTCATTATGCAAATAAGGGAAAAGAGACTTCTGGGGAATTATAATTTGATTTTGCATTTCTGGTATGTTAATTAGAATTTCCCAGCAGAAAAGACAGCAATGAGCATGCTCCAACCCTAAACCAAGGCAGCGGTCAGATGATCAGGTGATCAATGGCTGCCTCCATAAGGCACATACAAAATGGAAGACCACAGTTCCCCTTTAAGGCTTTTTGGTGACTGTTTCTAATGGATGTATCGATCTAGTTTTTTGTAATAATAATTTGTCCTTATTAATAGTGCATTTTAATTCAGTGTCAGTAAGACCATCAACGATCATTACACATAAACCTGGCTATACACGCTACGTTTGCTGTATATTAAGATGGGATATTCCTGATATTGTTCGTAGAATCGTCGGATTGTGTGTAGCTGTTCGGGTGATGATCATCCGAAAACGTTTCGGACCAGTTGAATATTTTTCCCTCATCGGTCGTCCATTCATACAATCCACGGATTGTACAATCAGATTGTAGCATGTATGGCCACCCTAAGGCTAGGGGCCCTATTTATAAAAGATCGGTATCGTTATCGTAAAATACCGATCGTTATCGTAAAATAACGACCGGGTTTTTACCGATCAAGAACTACATTTCAAGTCCAGTTGATCTAATTGAATACAACAGATAGCACTATTTCTAACAATTAGAACTTTAAAGGGACAGTTCAGTGGAAATTATCAATATTTGTTAAATTGTTAGTTTGAACCAACTGTCAAGCCTGCACACAGCATACAGCATTCCAACTGTCAAAACTCTGTCAACATTCCAGCTACAGTAAAACTACTCACAGAAGAATAGTTTTTGAGAGCAAGGAACTTGATTGACAGCTGTCAATGATTGTATGCCCACTTTAATTGGTCGACCTTTAGGAGGGTGATTTGCCTTATGTATTTTTGGTGCCATATGAAACACCGGCATCCTGGGAAATGTTGGTACAAAATGGTCAAATGTGCTCATGTGTATTCCTTCTTGTACTAGCTTGTCCAGTATTTCCTTGCTCCTTTCGGTTGGGTCTATATCAAGGCAGGCATAAGTATGACTGTCCTCTAGTTTTCTCAGGGCTTCTTGTTTGTAATCTCCTCTATTGAGGACTACCACTGCCCCTCCTTTGTCCGCTTTTCTTATTATTATGGATTGTTCCTTCTCAAGCGTTTGTAAGGCAGTTCCCAACTAAGAGCTTAATCCATAGATAACTGTGCTATTACAAAATCGAATGCACAAAAATACAGCTTACTTAGTGATTAGGGAGGTCCGGGTGTACATACCCCAGACCTATCGCTTCTGGAAATATGCTAAGTTCTCCAACGTATAATAAGTAGTATGAGACTCACCGGCTTCCATGGGTGGTCCGGGTGCAGCCTGCCCCGAACCCTTCGCTTAAGTTCGTCAGATATCCGTATTGAAAAGGAGCTATAAATGGCGCACACCGGAGAAAACAGTCCTTTCAAATGCTTAAAACTGACATCTTTTTTAAAAATGTATATAAAGGAATTTGACCAGAAAAAAAAGAAAATCAGTTTTCTAGTTCATTAATTTAAAAAATGTAAGATATAAAGATTTTTTGATAGGACCTGCTCTAAAATAACATAAATAGGGAATTATCCAGCAGCAGCGCTGTTTTAATACTTATTACCAAATAATGAGGATCTAAGGCTCACCAGAGCTGAAGGGAGCTCGTTGAGCCTACCCAGCCAGATATATACTAGTCCAACAGTCAACTGTTGTAGCCTTTATACCTAAATACAAGACTACAACTTATCAGTATAGCTGCTAAGCCAAACTAAGCTGCAATTTAAATCTCTTGCATTTTATAGTGTCTCCCAAACACACCTTCAAAATCTGATTGGTCTGATTTAAATCTTGAATCTGATTGGATCTTGGGTATTGGACCAATCCTATACCCCACCCCTAAATCTGATTGGTCCAATACCCTTGATCCAATCAGATTCAATGTGATTTGAATTTGTGCACGGCACAAATATCACATAAATACTCACAAAACAAATGGATCAGAAACAGCATAAATAACAATAAGTTTGTTAGTGTCACCCCAGATTTCAGGTCATTGTTGTGGAATCTTCTACCCCTTTGTCTGGCACTATGCCCCTATTCTTGGGTGGTATACCCAGGACTAGAGATGTCCGAACTTCGAAAAATCCGGTCCGTGCGAGGATCCGTGGATTTTTGGGAAAATCCGTTAATTTCAAAAATCTGCGAGGATCCGTGGATTTTTGGGAAAATCCGTTAATTTCAAAAATCTGCGAGCGGACCCGTTAAAACGTATTAAAATGAAAGTTCGGCAAAATCCGCATTAAAAGTGGTCTAAATAGCCTTGGTAACGTACACTTAATCACTCAGGGACCTGGGTAATGACCTTAAGAACACGTATCAATGCCTACAATACCTAAAAATGACAGTCCGCTAGCGAATATGACCCTAGCTACCCTACTCCTATCTATCTCTCCTGGGGTGATCTATAACATAATTTATTCTCATATTAATGGGGCCTACCTGTTATCTAGGTCCCAGGCTCCTCTGGGGTAATTCCAGGAGATCGGAAAGAGGCTGAGCACATTACTGCTCTTCCTTTTATACTTTTACACAGTGGCCCCTACTGGCCAAATCCTGTAAGAACAAGAAGACTAAAGGATAACTATTTTATAGTTCCCTACAGGTGTATCACTTACAATAGTCCATTCGATACCCAAAATACAGTCTGTCAATGTTCCACGATGTTCCAGACATTCGCCCAGCCAGATAGCTGACATTAATAACAACTGACGTTATAGACGTATCATCGATCATAAAGCTCTATATCTCAAAGAAAGCGCCACGGGAACATCACAGGTATGAATAGCTTAATACTTTATCAGCTAACTAGTACATGGCCAGATTTAGATTTTAGATAGACATCAGTCATACAAATATAATAGATGTACCGTATATAGTCGAGTATAAGTCGATCCGAGTATAAGTCGAGGTACCTAATTTTATAAAAACTGATTGACTTGAGTATAAGCCGAGGGTAAAAATTAGTTGCCCTTTAAATGGACAGCAGAATTCCCATACATGAATCCCTTACAGTAATAGCCAAATCCAGTACCAGTAAACTCCAATTCCTTGGAACTCCATGTTTGGAGTCTACAACTCCCAGCATGCTTTGTTGCTGGGTGTTGCAGTTTCTAAACATGTGGAGTGGCAAGTTTCAGTAAACTTTTAATTAAGCTTACCATCATTCACAATTCTCCTGACACCCATATAGTAAAGGGCCTTCTGACCCCCATATAGTAAAGGGCCCTCTGACCCCCATATAGTAAAGGGCCCTCTGACCCCCATATAGTAAAGGGCCTCTGGACCCCCATATAGTAAAGGGCCCTCTGACCCCATATAGTAAAGGGCACTCTAACCCCATATAGACAGGACTATCTGACCCCAATAGTTAAAAATGTCACCTGAGAGTTGTAGCTTCAAGCTGTCATTTGCATTGTACTAGCAGCTGATTTTTGCCCCAAACTGAGAAGACCCATCAGATTTACAGTATCCAGATGAGCAGTGCCAGTGCTGAGTGAGTCCCGCAGCCAGACTACAGAAAGCAGGAATTGTAAAGGCAGATCAGCTCCTGTAACTTTCTATGCAGTTTAACGAGGCGCCACCTACTGGTTACTATCCACAATTGCAGAATTTGGATCTGAATTAGGACTTGACCCGAGTATAAGTCGAGGTTAGGTATTCAGGCTAACTTTAAAGCCTTAAAAATTTGACTTATACTCAAGTATATACGGTATCTAGAAATAATTATACTATATACAAACCTGCAGTTATTACGCATGTGCCCACCACAGACGCACTAATGAGTGTCATCCACCACTTCTTTAAAGAATCAGGATTTTACTGGTCCATTAAAAAATGCACTTAAATTCACTACAACAGTGGATCTGTGAAATACCTATTTCCAATCATTCCACTGATGCTTTAAATTGGCCACTAGTCAAAAAACAAGTTTATTTGCTGATTATCCCTGTTAGATTTACTCTACCCCAATCAGCAAGACATTCTTCATCAAGTCCAACCATTCCACTTATCCCTGTTAGATTTACTCTACCCCAATCAGCAAGACAAAATATTGAAAACTCCGTATCTTTTCATACAGCACAGGAAATTATGAGTAATCCATGACTGAGGATCCATTAGTTTGATGAGTCTCTTGTTGATTAGTCACGGTGACCTGGGAATTTTCTTTCCTAGTGCTTTGTAAGCCTGGTACACTGTGAACGTCATTCTCGCTAATGTATTTAAATGTCTTATGACAATGTAGCACCCCAGGCAATGTCTTTCACTACCTACTCATACAGACCTTCACGCATAAAATTATGTTTGCAAAGAAAATTGTGTTTTACTAGTTCGGAAATTAAATAAATGTAATTATAGTTTTTCTTAGCTATCTGTTTTTATTATATTAAATTGAGGATGCAGGGAAAGTGAAGTCTGGAATCTGCTCTATTTTAAAGGGAAAATATAGCCCAAAATAGTCTTTTTCCAAATGAGAAAATAGAAAATGCTGTTACCTGTAATTGCATTATTTGTCTGTTAAATTTGTAATAAATGTTATGATATGTCATATAAATAACAAAACTAGATTGCACTACTGTAACACTACTGCAACAATACTTTATATTGCTACTTTAATAATACTGTATAATGCTACTGTACAATAATATTATATAATAGTACTGTGTAATAATATTGTATAATACTACTGTAATAATGCTGTATAAATATACTTTAAGAATACAGTATACATATGCTTTAATAATACTGTACAATAATACTGTATAATGCTTCTGTATAATAATACTGTATAATACTACTGTATAATAATACGGTATAATACTGTGATAATACTGTAATAATACTGTATAAATATACTTTATTAATACTATATTAAATTATTGTATAATACTACTGTAATAATACTTTAAAGGGCATGTCCACCCCCACAAACTAAAATTTGTCCCAATGATCGGCACTGCCATCATGCTAAAAAAACCTAAGTGTTGAAATCTTTAAAATTGGGCCAGAAATGTACTTACCATCATGTCTGTGATTGGCTGATTTTCCCAGAAGACACAGAAGATGCATAGGCTAAGGGAACGAAATTGGTTAAGTTAATTTCTGCCCCGATTTTAAACTATTCAATATAGTGTTTAGGGTTGGGGTGGGTCCCCTAGAGTGTGTGAATTTTTAGATTTGGGGGTAGAGATACACTTTAATAATAATAGTAGTATAATAATTTTGTATAATAATACAGTGTAATACTACTGTGTAATAATACGGTATACTACTGTAATAATACTGTATAATACTACTGTAATACTGTATAACTAGAAAGTTTAAAGGGTATCTCCACTCATATTAACAGATTTTTGGAATTCAGTTTTATTGAAGAACGGGAGATAAAGGAGCTTTGTCTTACCTCCGATTCTTCAATAAAACATTCAGGAGCCAGAAGAGAAGGTAAGAAACTAACCCGCTCGCTCCCCAGCGCGTCCTCTGACATGTCCCGACAGACTCTGTCTTCAAAGCGCATACAATGTCTGTTAGGACTAGGGATGGCCGGTTCGCGGATCCGAACCCGGATCTGCCGCAGATTTATCCCGTTCGCGAACGGCAAATTTTTCCGGATTTTCCACCTTCCGAACTTCCAATTCGTGTATTTTTAGTATTTTCGAAAATGGAGCACACCGGAGAAAACAGTCCTTTCAAATGCTTAAAACTGACATCTTTATATTCCGGTCAATATAAATTAACGACACACTAACTAACAAACAGACGCCTTACACGTTTCAAGCCTCAACACGGCTCTTAATCATAGGACACGTGACCGCAGGACAGAGCCTGCTATTTATACACATACTTAACCAAATCTATTAAGAGACACACCTCTAGACAATCAATACTGCACAAAATCACTGTAGCTTGTTAATTGTGTGACAAGTACTGTTAGTTAAATCGAATAGCTTATAGTAATGTTAATGTTACTATTAACTCCAAGGTTGATTTCAAAATATCTTTAGTATAGATATGCATTTGTTATGTTAACATATAATATATAGTAAAGTATAAATAGCAAATAACATGAATGGAATATTTAAGCACAACACTTACCATCCCATACATTCTTAATACTACATAACATATACTAAATGTATATACACACATGTATTAGTGAGGGCCTAGGAGCTCTATTAATTTTAACTAGGACTATTTCAATCTCTACATAGCAAGAATATCATAGCGTGAATTTTAAACCTGCTGGTATCCCTGGTTCCAAAGAAAGATCCATTTTACCTTTTGGCCTTTCTAAGTAACTGAGCTCTATCTCTTTCCTGTTTTATCTGGATAGATATGCTGTATACACCCTGGGCTCTAAGGCATGAAAACATACAACTCTGGTTCAAGTTTGAAATGCTTCCCCAATGAGCTAAGCCTCATTTTTCTTTTCTTATATCTCGAATATGTTCCCGATTCTAGTTTTCAAGAGCGTGTTTGTACATCCTCATATTGAATCAAACAGCGTGTACACGTAATAAATATCCACAATATCAGTATGCAATTAATGTATTGCTGAATAGAAAAAGTTTTTTTTTGTTACTGAACTAGTGACGCTATTAGATTTACTCATACATGTGCAGGTTTTTACATGCTGATGCACCGCATCTTATGAGCCCTTATAGTTTAACCCAATTCTCTTCCTGGAGAGATACTTGAAAAACGACTGGGGGATAATAACATTCCCTAAAGATTTAGCTCTTTTGGGACAATCTTCTGTATCACATTTAAGAACCTCTTCTCATAGAAGGATCTTGTTCCAAAATGGGTAAAAACTTCTTGTGAACATGCAACTACGTTTATATGTGACACTATATCTATTGACAATGTGGTTTGGTGGTCACCCTTGTGTCTTTAAAACTGAAGGTTTGTGTGTACTTTTCTTCCCTAATAAGTTCGCACTCTGTTCAAGTTCTGCTCGTTTTTCTGGCTTTCTTTAAACTGTTTTTCTTGTAACCTCTTTCTTCTTCAAATCTAATGGTCATTTCCTCTGCTATTGTCCTGGAATAAGGCTAGAATTAGAACAGTTTCTTCTTCTTAAAAATACTGGCCATAGGGAATCGCCTGTACACATGAGGAGGATGACTCGACGAGGCATGCAATATAGTGTTCCTAGATTCTGGTTTCCTATATTTCTCTGTCTCTGATGCCTGAGTGTAAACCTCTAATACTATGTCAAATAATCATCACATCTGCCCCCAAATACATAAGTGAAAATCAAGTTATAAGTAGAACTTACTATCTAGGCCAATTAAATTCTCAAAGTCTTCCTCTGAGCCATTCCAGACGAAGAAACGAAATGTCGTCTATATACCTTTTGTACAAGGCTACTTGGCACTTATCTGCTATAAAAATGCAGGTGGCGAAAAAGACATGTCTCCTCCCACCACCCCCATGACAGATTGGCATATGTAGGGGCGAATTTCGCCCCCATAGATCCCCACATTGCTGTATATTAAAAGGACCCATCAAACTCAAAATAATTATGAGTAAGTAAGTATTAAGGGCGTCAATAATAAAGTTTTTCCATTCCACACAGAATCTGAACTATGTATTTAGAAGAATAGAATATTGCTTTGTACCCCAAAAGTGGGGAATACAGGAAGACAAAGAAACTACCTCTGTAGTAGTCATAACAAAGTTATCCTGCCATTCAAAATCATTAAGTATACTTAATATTTTGTTAGTATCCTTAACATAGGAATCTAATCTTTTTACCAGGGGTTGTAGAAGAACGTCAGAAGTTCTGAAAGACCCTCATTGAGTGACCTAACCGGCTACGATAGTATACCCCTAGCTAGGGGGAATTCATTTTTATGTATTTTAGGCAGGGATGAACAGTGATGAGTTTTTAAAGAAAGGCCAGAAAACGATGCATAACTTGACCACAGTAGAACCTTTTAGGGAAGAAAGATCCCTAACCTTCGGTTAAAGACAAGGGTGACACACAAACCACATTTGTCACTAGATATAGTGCTCAATATAAACAGATAGTGTCAATTGTCAAGAAGTTTTTACCCATTTTGGAACAAGATCCTTCTATGAAAGAGGTTCTTAAATGTGGATACAGATTTGTCCCCAAAAGAGCTAAATCTTTAGGGAATGTATTATCCCCCAGTCGTTTTTCAAGTATCTCTTCCAAGGAAGAGAATTCGTTAAACTATAAGGGCTCATATAGATGCGGTGCATCCAGATGTTAAACCTGCTCATGTATGAGTAAATCTAATAGCTTCACTAGTTCAGTAACAAAAAAAACTTTTTCTATTCAGCAATACATTAATTGCAATACTGATTATGTGGTATATTTATTAACGTGTACACGCTGTTTGATTCAATATGTAGGATGTACAACACGCTCTTTGAAATCTAGAATCCGGGAACATATTCGAGATATAGAAAAGAAAAATGAGCTTAGCTCATTGGGGAAGCATTTCAAAACTTGTAACCAGAGTAATGTTTCATGCCTTAGAGCCCAGGGTATACAGCATATCTATCCAGATAAAAGGAACAGAGATAGAGCTCAGTTACTTAGAAAGGCCAAAGTAAAATGGATCTTCCTTTTGGAAACCAGGATACCAGCAGGTTTAAATTCACGCTATGATATTCTATGCTATGTAGATTGAAATAGTCCTAGTTAAAATTAAGAGAGTCCTAGGCCCTCACTAATACATGTGTGTATATACATTTAGTAATGTTATGTAGTATTAAGAATGATATGGGAATGGTAATCTGTTGTGCTTATATATATTTCCATTCATGTTTATCTTGCTATATTTTATACTTTACTATATATTATATGTTAACATAACAAATGCATATCTATACTAAAGATATTTTGAATCTAACATTGGAGTTAATAGTAACATTAACATTACTATTAAGCTATTCGATTTAATCTAACAGTACTTGTCACACACTTAACAAGCTACATTGATTTTATGCAGTATTTGATTGTCTAGAGGTGTGTCTCTTTAATAGATGTGGTTAGTATGTGTATAAATAGCAGGCTCTGTCCTGCGGTCATGTGCCTATGATTAAGAGCCGTTTGAGGCTTGAAACGCGTAAGGCGTCTGTTTGTTAGAGTGTGTCGTTTTAATATGACCGAATAAAGATGTCAGTTTTAAGCATTTGAAAGGACTGTTTTCTCCGGTGTGCGGTGGTGGCGCCATTTAGATGCTCCTTTTCACACTACGGGATCTCTGAACGAAACACTTAAGCGAAGGGTTCGGGGCAGGCCTTGCAACCCGACCACCCCTGAAGCCGGTGGTCTCCATAAGCTACTTAATTATCACGTTGGGGACCTTAGCATATTTCCAGAAGCGATACGTTTCCGGGGTAATGTACACCGGGACCTCCTAATTACTAAAGTAAGCATTGTATTTTTGTGCATTCGATTTGCAATAGCACCGTCATCTATGGATTAGCTCTTGTTAGGAAACAATGTACAGCTGAGGTTACCGTGTGTTTACAATTTTGATTATTTTTTCATTTTGATTGGGTTCCTCTAGCGGATTTTCGAACTTTGGAAATTTTTTCAAAAAATTCGACGGATCCTCGGAGGACCGGATTTTGCGAAGTTCGGACATCTCTAGTCCAGGACCTGTCAAGACTAACTTTTTATGGATTATCACAATGGTTTGCCAATTGAAACAGGCGGATAGGTGGGGTTATGATGTGTGTCAGTAGGGTTGTGTAACCTGTGTCTGTGTGGTGTTAGGAGGTAGATTTGCCATATTCAGACTCGTAGACGAACTTTAAAATAAATTGATGAATTTGGTATGGTTGCCATAAAACATGGTGGTACCTGTGTCTTGTTGTGGGGGTTCTGAGTATGTTTTTGCATTTTAGAACCATAAAAAACTAATCTTTTCTGATAATTTTAGAGGTATTATTGCCATGATACGGAAGGTTGTTTAGGTTGTGAAGGTGTCATTGGTGTGTGTACACCTGTGTCGTGTGGTGTTATGGATATGGGGGGGTGTTTTGTATTTCCACCCACATAAACTAACTTTTTTTTTATGTTTTTTGGAGGTAATGCTTGCCATGAAACAGAAGGGTAGGTTGGGTTGTGTTTACCTGTGGTCTGGTGTGTGGTAGAAAGGATAACTATTGTTTGCAACAGGTAGGTGGAAATCACTAGAGATTTAGAGGTTTAGCAGTGTCATCACATAATTATACAATCACACATAAATGGCAAATAAACCTCACTAGAAAAGGAAGAAGTGCTTAAACAAAACGCTTGAGAAGGATACAAATCCAATAATAGAAAAGCGGAACAAAGGAGGGGCAGTGGTAGTCCCTCAATTAGAGAGATTAACCAAACAAGAACCTGAGAAAACTAGAGGACAGTCATACTTTATGGCCTGCCTTGATATAGGACCCAACCGAAGGAGCAAGGAATACTACTGGACACGCTAGTACAAGACATGAAATAACACAATGAGCACATTTTGTTGACCATTTTGTACCACCTTTCCTATTTCCCAAGGATGCCGGTGGTTTCATATGCACCAAAAATAAAATAAGGCAAATCGCCCTCCTAAAGGTCGACCAATTAATTTTGGTCCATACAATCAGTGAATGAGGTCTTACCACTACGTGGATATTATATATTACAACAGCCATTTGTCAATAGTTATATTCAATCACTAAAAGGCAAACTACCCAGGTCTTATTAATTGTTTAGAAAAAATACCCATGTGAGCAAAAAGTACATCTTTGGGCCACCACAGACCTGGTGTCCCGCTATTACGATCATCACCAAGATATGGATTAGTACAGGCCGTGCGTACTACTACTTAACTAGATATGTCCCAATACAGTCAGAGCAACAGAACTTTTATATTGAAGTCAGTCTATTATATCCAAACGATGTGATGCATCATGGGTGCATATTTTGCGCCCTCATTTATCCATTTTTTTATTAATTCAATGGGTTTGTGGAGGAAGACTATTTCTTCTACCACCTCCTACTTCACATCATCATCAATCATCGATCAATCCACCTGAACCATAAGGTTATCATGTATGTAGGTATATTAACATTAAATCGGATTCGAGGATTTGGAGAGGACACAGGGCAGTTTTTGAAGAATGGATGCTGGGAAATAATATAACCATATATTAGTTAGGTTCACACACCATTAGAGGGAATACCACCATTCAATACTAGAATTACACAACTAAAATTAAAAATAGTATTGTCAAACTGAGGAATAACCATCCAAACTATTAACAGGACAATACTATACTAAGGTCTACTCCAACCATCCTCCCCATGTGTAAAAACTGCTATCCTTTACGGGCTATGAATTGAGAAAAACGGCTCAAATACAGAGCATATTCGGAATCTGATAATTGACAACAAGCTTCCTTAAAAATAAAAGAGGATTAGGGCAAGGGCATCTTAACAAACCCCCGAGAAAGCCAATAAGTTAATAAGAGGAGCTCATCAGGTTAAATTCTGACGTAGGACCACACCAAAAGAGCGACAATTCAAAGGGGTATATTTTAAACTAAGATAGCCCTCTGTATAGAAGATATCACCAAAATTATCAACATAAGATTCCTGGGTGACATATTATCCCCGCCCTAGCGTTCAAAAAGAGAGTGCCATGGCTTAACATAGGGTAGTTGACCCTTGTGGAAGCCATAGGTTGCCAAGACCATGCTCCCTATCATTAAAACTTTCAGTGATCTATTTGCAATAGTCATATGATGGGCAACTTTTCCCCCTGAAACAGTGTAATGAACTGTTGCTCAATCATAATCTATCTACTTAACCTTTGTGGGCTGGCTATCCATATATATATGCACGACCCCCCCCTTGAAACAAGAATCAGGGAACATCTCAGGACCTTTACAATCGAAACGTCAAAAGTCAGTAGCTAGGAACAGCCATGTGATAATTGATCCAGTGGTCCAGGGTCGGGGGGGAAAAAAGGTTTATGCGGAAAGAAGGAACAAAGATAAATAAATCACTCCTTAAAGTGCATCTATATAAACCGCGAAAAATATGACTATTTTAATTGACCATACTTGAAACTCATAATTCTTTCCCACCTACTCTATCTAAAAAAATCATTTTTTGTTGATCTGCCCCCTATTCTTAGATATCCCATCGAAAAACTTATTATTTCACAGCTGTCAATCATTTCCCCTTGCTCTCAAAAACTATCTTCTGTGAAGTATTTTTAACTGTAGCTGGATGTTTGACAGAGTTTTGACAGTTTGGCAATGCTGTATCTGTGTGCAGGCTTGACAGTTGGTTTTGTGGGAAAAAGTCCGGTCATTATAGCATTAAGAGATGAGGAAAGTCATTTTTTCAGTATATTGTCCCTTTAAGAAAAGGCAGTAGACCATTACAGTTTGAAAACCAGAGTACCAATGTCCTCAATCTGTAGGGATATATATTGTAATATAGACTAGATTATAGTACCTACTCATCTGCTCCTGACCCTTTTTGGTTGCCTCTTTTCCTTTTCCCTTTTCCTTCCATCTTTACTTAACCTTTTTTCTCTTTTTCTTCCTTTTCTTTTTTTCTCCCCCCCCCTCTGCTTCTTTTATATTATAAAACGCTCCTCTTCCCTTCCTTGTGAGAGGGCCTAACCAGAATTAGGTTTCTTGGTATAATCCAAAATGGGAATGTAAACCAAAAACAAATTAACTATCACAGGGGATTCAATTAAAAGGGGAAGTTCAGTGCAAAAACATAATGCTTTTCAGAAAAGAGCAGTATTTTTTTTTCAAATCAATGACCTTACTAATCTGCCAATTCAGCATTTTGGGTTTCTGTGTATAATAAATGCCTCTAATACTGACTTCCCTGTTTGCCAGGACCCCTAGTAGTGCCCGTTAGGGGTTTGACCCAGCTCCTGCGTTGATTCAGTTTTGCTCAGTAGAGATCTGAGCATGTTTGACCCATCCTCCAACGCCAATCAGCTGAATTCCTGTTTCCCAAGAATGTGGTGCATCCTGGAAGAAGAAGGAACCTTATAACTGAAATTCAGCTCACTAAATGTCAACAACCGGGAACAGAAAGGTTCTGAAAATCAACTGATTTTCTCAAAATGGAGAGAAATGTAATACTAAGAGGCATTACACAAACTAACCATTACAAATCTTGATAATTTCCACTGAACTGCCCTTTAAAGTTCTAATTGTTAGAATAGTCTATCTGTTTGTCTTCATATTAGATATCAACTGTACTTGAAAATGTAGTTGGTCTTGAAAGACGTTTCGCTAGTCATCCGCTGGCTTTTCTCAATTCGAATGACTTTTTACAAGAATCTGTGGCAATTTAATGTACCCTGGAAATCCCAATAGCATATCACAAGCGCAGGTGTTAGGGTGTGATTGGATAGTTGCTAAGAGGTGTTATGGAAACGCCCATCAGAGTACGGTGTTAAACGCATTGTACATGGGCAAGCAGTTGGCGTCGACCCCCCCACCTCTATTTAAGAGGCTTGGTTTCTTTTCATTTTCACATAAATGGCACTCCTTAAACCCGTCTCTTGAACCAGTCGACGTTCGTTCCCAATAAATGTTTAACAATTACAATCTCTTCAAGGTATGTTCCTTTATCCCTAGATGCAGTACACGGCGGAGAGGTCGTGCGCGAGGGCGCTCTGCCCTGTCCCCTGAAGCCAGACAAACCTAGAAGTGGGAATCGGCACCGGACTGGTCCATGTTCATAGGACATTAGCATTGGAAACCATGGCCTCCTGGACCAGCCGGGATTATCGGCCTATTAAACTTCTTGCCTTCTCCCTCCCCCCCTCTATCCTTGATCAAGGACCCTCCATACTAAGGGATAGGTGGAAAGATATATCCGAGAACCCCGATTCCCGGCTGCTGCTGCAGGCATCCACTGCCAGAGCTTCCTGACAGTAATCTTCTGGAGAAAAAGCGCCTGACACTACTGTCGTAGTTGAGAATTTTGGTCGCCATAAATCTCCTGTCTGGATCTGGCGGTGGCCCCCACTTCTGACACAACCTTCGGCATATTTCTTATGTCCAGACTCCATTCCCGTCTCTACTTGAAACCTCGTTTGCGATTCAGGAAATCTGCCACCTGCTTTTCTTTCCCTGTGACAAATCTGCTGAAAGGGACCATTAGATTCCCCTCTCTGCTAAGCACAATTGTCTCCACTCTGCTAAGCAAACAGCTGACCGGGCTTCTTGTGCCTTCCCTGTTTTGTCAAGTAGCTACTTCATGTTTTGGGTTGTCGCTTTTTTACAAACAACTTCTTGATCTTACTATCATCTGGCTGAAACTGCATTCTGGCATTTTCTTTATGGCTCTGATCTCCAAATGTTTGATGGAGGAACTCCTTCCGCTCTCATCTGCCTTTTTTTCCTTTCCTCCCAGTGCCCACTGCTCCCCAACCTGACTCTGAGGCATCGTACGTTATATGCATAAACTTGAGGATGAGTCAAAGAGAAAAGCCTTTTCCCGAAGTTCCGCGTCTCTTAGCCACAAACTAGGCTTACTTGCAATCTTGATGTAGGATTACTTCTGTTCATCTTGCTGTGTGTTCTCCTACTCTGGTTAGCAAAAACATTTTCAGATGCCTTCTATGCCACCACCTTGCCCCAGCGGACTAGAAAATACAGTTTGCTGCCATACGGGTTACGCCCAAACCTCTTCTCACAATAATGCTACGGAGCAGTCCCTGCTTTCCTTAATCTGGAAACCCCTCCTCCTTTAATATAGAATTCTTTTCGGGGGAAGAGATACCCAGATTTTTCCTCCTTCTGAAACAGAGCCCCGAGATTACAGCATCGACTGGGTGGTGTATAGCTTTGCACTTTTTGAGAATTTATAATCCAACAACCGTGAACGTTCGAAGGCTTGAGCTACTTCACTTCTCGGTGGTGATGGAAGGGCAACACGTCTGTTTCTCTGACCTTGCCACTCTAATATGTCCCGTGCCAAATAATGGTAATACTCGCAAATTCCTTTGCAGTCTTTAAGAAATGCCACTACTGCCACCACAAAAAACCTTTGTGAACACTCTGGCGTGCGGAGGCCAACGGAAGGCAGGTAAACTGCCAGTCTTCCCCTCGACCTGAATTCTTAGGACGTCCTTGAATCTGGATGTATCTGAATGGGGAAATAGGCGTCCTTCCAGGTCTATGCTGGTTCAAAAACATTCCCTTTTTGCCACCACCTTAATTATGGACTGTAAAGGACTCCACTTGAACTTTTTCTTTGTCAGGAATTGTATTTAACCTTCTTAAGTCCCAACACTTGGCCCTTAGAGTGCCTTGAACTCCTTTCTGTACTGGTTTAAAAAAAGCCTCGAGTAAACCCCCACCCTTCTTCTTTGCAGAAAAGCCCACTGCTCGATGCTGCTTGATTCTCTCTCTCAGCTGATTCCATAAAGAAAATTGCTGCTCGTGCCTCCATTTCCTTCTGGTAGCAAAAAACGAGTGGAAAACAATAACTGTTTTCTTTGGGTACGCACAAAATTTATCCGGTACCCTTTTTCTCTAACAAACCCTAGGACCCAGCGATCCGTTTTGAGCGTCCATATGCCAGGGGACTTCGATATTCTGTCTGCCTGCCACATGACTCTCGTCTCGCCTTCGTCTTCCTCCCTAAAAAAATGTCGAAGGCATCCTAGCTTGTGGAAGGCTGCCTTGGTTAGCAAAAAGGTCCTGCCTCCCTGTCTTCCACGCTGTTGTCTACCGGCTCTCTTCCTGCTTTGAAAATTAAAAAACGTTTTTGGAGGACGAAAGATCGATCCGTGGAGTTATACTCCACCGGCCTCTCTTCTCCTTCTATCCCTGGGGAGAAACAGGCGTTTTCCCCCTGATTTCCTAGAAATTATATTGCTCAGCTTGGTCCCAAAGAGCTGGCCCTTTCTCGAAGACTTTGGGGGGTTTGTTGGGATTGCTCTGTGACAAATTCGCCGTGTAGGCTTGTATTGCTAACGCTGCCTTGACCAAGTACTCAGCCTAAGGCCCTTCTTGAGGCTCCATTTAACGGCTGATGCCCTGGAAGCCAATTGACTAAGTACTGATGCTTCAGCAAAGCACTAGAACGCAACTTCCTCTTCTGTGTCCTGGAACATTTCCTCCTTGATCTTTGGGTCTCTTTACATTGGAATCCAAAGCTTGTTCTTTTCCTGAGCCCATACTTCATGGCCTGGAGACTGACGTGAGAGCAATTGCTGGTCTAATGCTGTCCCCCGCAGTAGCCCCAAACGATTTTCAAATTATATTCTAATTCTACCCTTCTCCTCCATTGGATCCTTAGACTGAAGCGGTCGTCGCACTGGTGTGTGGTTCTTCAGGGCTAAACGTACTACAACAGGAACATCCGAATCCACCTTTGGGGAGGAACTTCCCATAAGCTTTAAACTCTGTTTTCTGAAACGGGTATTTTTTGAAAATTTTCTCCCGCCGTGACTCCTTCTTTTTTCCTCTTTTTGCCACTTCACGGGAAACGAATCTCCGAACTTGCCGATGCACCTAAAGGTAGTCGATTCTTTTTGATTGACGAAAAGTTTATCGTGGCTGCTGACTATCTAGGCTCCTCCGTGAGAGGGGACAAGGGCTGCCTAACGGCCGCCTTTAATTAAGGGTTCATCATGGCTGTATCCAAAACTGGACTCTGTCTCTAACTCATCTTCCTCCTCCTTTCCGACAGATACCGAATCGAATCCTCGGATTCCTGTGAAGATATCTCGCCTTCCGATAATATCGGATTCATAAACACATAGCATGCTTCGTGTCTGTGGATTCTTTTTTGGCCTTCTGGCTTCTTGAACAGCTTGCATTACGGCCTGGTTTACAGTAGCATACACCAAAGAGGTCTAACTGCAATGCTTGGGTTTGAATAAGAAGGTCTGCCTCTCATTCACATCTCCCCTTGCTCGTATCATTAGAACTTCTTTCCTTTATAAATATCCGACACTGAAGGCTTGCCAAGACATAAAAAATTTCTGCAGATTAAATATCATCCTCTTCGGTCTCTTATAGGGAATAGGAAATCCCGCTACCTAGGTCCCTGGTGTCCCCCTTTACACTCCCTTCCTGACTCCATCACTGAAAAATAAGCATGCAGAAGGAATGAGATCCAGGGCTACACATCCCTCTTCACAGAAAAAATTCCATAAACAAAATAAATACTATTCCTACTCACCAGGCCTGTAAATATGACAGCACCAGGTAAGCAACAGAAAGGGTTGCCCGCCAGCAATCCTCCACAATTCTAACTCTCCTAGACGCAAGTCGTGCAGCCTACTGCAGAAACTCCACGCTGAGACCTGTCCGATTGAGGCTCTTACCACAAACCCCTCTCACGCCGTCCCGCGTGAGACAACGCTGACGTACCGACCCGGGAAACGGGCCGGCGACTTTGAATGACGGTCAGACGACGCCAGCCGAACCCTTAGAGACGCGCTCACTCTTTTCGCGCCCAACAGCCGCACCCGTCCACGCTCTATCCAACACGGCCGGGGCTCACCTCCACGGGGATGGGTTACCGGCAGGCCCCGACCCTAGGCCCTCATCCCACAGCAAAGACTCTCCAAAGTGCGTACACGGGGGGCATAAGGAGAAGAGATAGGCAAAAGAACTCCTGGACAACGCCACTTGGCAGGTAATCGAAGCGGACATGAAAAAAAAGCACATCACAGTGGTGGGGGGGGGGGGGGGGGAAAAAGGTTGGGAAAAAGGGGGAGGTTTAAGCTCATGGTCCGTGTAACTAGCTCCTTTTTCCGTGGGTAGTGGAATATGTTGATTTAGACCCATTGGTGAATGCTGGATCGCGCACTTGTGTAGTGACTGGGGATAACTACGTGGATCGTGACTAGAATCAATGTAGATAAAGATGTTTTATTCCGATTCTTGTTCCTTCAGTGCGTTGAGTTTCATATCTAAGGTCTAATGGCTACATATTGGGGACATGAATACTGATGATAGGACCCAGTGTATAGTGGCCCGGACCTTTACATAGAGACAGTTAAAGGAATAATTTAGTCATGTTGCCTGTTGGAGTAGAAGCATGTTTCCATCTGGTAAATAAGTATAACATTGGTTTTTTTCATTCAAACTATGTTGACATTTTCGGCATTGTTGAATTTGACAAATGTACCGCTAGAATTTATAAAAAGAAAATGCACCGCCAAAAAGTTTCCACAATTCATTTAACCTCTGCTATGTATGTCCGTCCACTGAAATGCTCAACATCTTGAAAATAGGCGGAATAAGGTATGTTTTAAATATGTAATATGTTTAATAAGGTCCTTTTTGAGATCCGTCCCAATATGTCCCACTACTAAGGTATCCCTCACTAGTTGTGTGTCACATGTGGAATATGTTTGCCACTAAATTTTAAAGTATACAGATAGATCTTCCATCTGGCACTAAATCTTCACCAAAATAAAAACAACTGCCTTAATCAGCTGAGGAACATTCCTAGAACTTATGTCACCTAGGACAAACATTGAAATACACCTAAAAAGAACCTGCCAGGGCATGGGTGTAAGCACACTACCCTGAAGTAGCATTGAATTTTGAAAGTGTAAAGAGTAAGGTAAATGGTACACAGGGATATTTTATAGTTACCCCAACCAGGGTTTCTCAAATGGTGTGCCGGGGAACAACTGCGTGCCTTCGAATAGCAGAGTTATTTGGCCTCAGAACGTTGTTAGTGGAAATAATTTATTGCAGTCTAACCTTACATTTTTGTTAGTTGTAACTTGTTTAAGTATTATAATTCAATTTCAATAAGTCCTAGTTTTCAACTTTTAACTAACATTGATTTAAAGGCATTATATACTGTAAAGGGCATAAAATGCCAGGTATTAAAGGGAGTCGGAGGATCCATGGGGTATCCCCCCTCTCTATCCTCTTCCTCTCCCTATAAAAAGAACCTAAAAGTGTAATGTATACTGAAAAATTACTTTGCGTCACTTAATTTATAAACAAATTAATACATTTTAGTAGCACTTACTCTGATGTGTGTTTTGCTGGCAATCCGTCATTTTGCTCAGGTCTTAGCCACTGACCTGTATTTTTCCCACACCACCAACTGTCAACGCAACAGGCATACAGCAACCAACTGGTCAAAACTCTGCACAATTCCAGCTACAGTAAACACAGCTACAGAAATGTTGAGACAAGGAATGAGAGTGAAATGTTTAGATTGGTTATCAAAGAAATAGGGGCAGATCAACGAATAATAAGCTTTGTTTAGTCCTAGTATGAGTGGTGGGAGTTGTATAGTTGTGGGTAGTCTGAGTATGTTGGTTTGGGGGCAAAACCAAGAACAATTTAAAAAAACAAAGGTTTTCCAGTGTACATACCCTTTAAGCTCATATTTAAGACACAGGTGTGCCTCAAGAAAAATTGCATTGCCAAGTGCCAACCCCTCACACAACTTAAGTTCAATGCAAGGTGTCCGACCCCCAAAATACAATTCAAACCCACTGCTGGCCCCACTGTTAGTGTTAAAAATCCTTGACCTTAATCCTCTTGGCGCCTTGTGGTTGCCCTTTCAGTGTCTATCAAAAGTCCCCGGGAACTGAAGACCTTTGTTTTGTCCTCCTGGAGGACTCCTGTCATGAGCAGAGGGCAACGGTGCGCGGAGTTTTCTCTTCTGTATAGATGCTTTGGAGAAGCGGGCGTTGTATCGAAATGTCTGGGACTTCCCTTACTGAAAATGTCCTGGTGCGGGCCCCCCAGGTAGCGGGCCCATTCGCATTTGTGACCTTAGCAACCCTGGTTAGTTATGCCATTGTATGTATGTAGCTCCCCCCTCCCACACTAACCAAACGTGGTTAATTAAACAAAATGTCTAGAAACTTACCGGTATAAAGTGCTACTTCCTTCAGCTTTTCTCAAAAGTTTGCAGAACGTCACTGTGATTGGCTGCCTCTCGCCAATCACGGATGTGTCTGCCAGTCTGGCCCTGATGAAACAGTCCCGACGTATCATTAGTGGCTGTAGGAACTAATGCATGTAAGTAAGTTTATCTGACACTTTTCTTTTACAATTTAAGCATGCGGTTAGGATTGGGGATCTTACACTTACAGAAACAAGGGTGGTCTCTCTAATGACGCACTATGAGTTTGGAGTGCAAAATCTCAGTTACGGCCCCGCCTGCTACATTCAGAGAGGCCGAAGCAAGCAAACTTATTTTTTTTTTTTTTTGAAAAAGCGACATGCAATCAGACGATAGTAAAATTGGCTGGGTGCGTGAGCATTTTCCCTCTTAATCTGCACGCCTTCATGCAGTTCTGCTCTGATCGTCAT
>CM033470.1:79159558-79357058 GCA_019447015.1 Hymenochirus boettgeri
ATAGGGTAAGTGGGTAATTATCTGTATGTCCAGAGCTGGACACATCTTATTTTCAACAAAGTTTTTGGGATCTGGTCATTAGGGCATCTTATATGTACCTATCTGTCATCTGGGCATTAGGGCACCTTATATGTACCTCTGTGTCATCTGGGCATCTTATATGTACCTATCTGTGTCATCTGGGCATTAGGGCACCTTATATGTACCTCTGTCATCTGGGCATCTTATATGTACCTATCTGTGTCATCTGGGCATTAGGGCACCTTATATGTACCTCTGTGTCATCTGGGCATTAAAGCATGTTATATGTACCAGTGTCTTTGATTTGGGCATTAGGGCATGTTATATGTATCTGTCTGTGTAAGCTAGGCGTAAGGGCAACTTGGTTAGTTAGGGTCCTGCAGAAAAAAAAATCTACCTTGACGTGGTGGGAGGCTTGCAAATTTTATTCTACAGGAATTATGGCGTGGATTAAATGTATTTTTGAGAAATTGTATAAATACCACCACACACACACCTCAGCCACACAGGAAGCTACACACACCTAACTGGAGTGCAGTGCACACTTCATGGCACCTAGTGGTACATAGGGGCGGCATTCAAAAGTTTGGCTCAGGTGGCAAAAACCCTAGAGATGCCCCTGTACAGAAACATTTTATATTAAAGGTAGACAAACCCTTTAAAAAGGTGATTGGATGGGGAAGAAAGACTTTAAAAATAAATTAAAAGAAACCTTCTAATCTGATGGATTTATCTGTTTTAATGAATAAGTATGCAATCTACATGCTCTGCTTTCTCAGTGTCAAAAATAATTGATTTTAAAATATCGCCCCATTGATGGCCACAGTTGTAAAACTTTGATAATGATTGGTATTTCAGAACTGAGGTGTGAATGGGAGACACTATAAAATGCAAGAGATCTGAATTGCATAAATAGATAATAAAAAAGGGGGACAGAAAAACAAAGAGCAGAAACAGCCAGAAAAAAAAAGCAGAAAGGTCAAGCTAGGTAGTACAAGGGCACAGAACCCAAGAGCACTCCAACTGCATATAAATACCATCCAATCATTTACAAAAAACAGGGCTAATACGCACCTCATCAATAAATAAGGGTCTGGAGGTGGACACCACACTATATATTAAAATATCAAATAGTTTTTATTGTAATTTTCCCCCTATCCATTTAAATGCACACACAGAAAAACACCATAAAAATAAAAACATATAGGCACATCAGTTCCATAGGGAACAAGAAATAAGTATCGGCAGAATAACCCCTAGCAAGAATATACCTTACTGGGTTTGTTCTCCTATTGTATGATAATATCTGCAATAGATGTATTTTATAATTAATTCCCACCCCTATATAAATTACTTGAACCCCATTTCATTTGATAGCCTTGTAATGTTGGATATAATAATTGTGGTCCCCCATAGCCATTTGTTGCTATACACCTTGATTGGAATGTAGAGTCAGGAAACTGACATTTCCTGTTGGTCCCCGTTGTTTCCCCATGGATTTTGTGTTATACCCGTGGTGTTAAGGTATTAGGCCTCCTATTGGAACACTGAAATCAATGTTGACACACGGGGAAGAAAGGGTATTCAATTAGCTTTTCCTATTGACTATACAAATCATGTGACCAGGAAAAAGGGTATTTAAGCCTTGTCTATTGGAACTGGTATGAAGCAATGTGCCCCGAAAGAAGGGGAATTGTTTGTTTAGTCCCCCCGAAAAGGGCAATTTCGGGTCGGTTCTTGAGATAGCACCATCAGCCACGTGGAAGCCAGGACGGCGTTTATCCAGCAGTTAAGTTTTAACAGATTTTTTTTTTCTGATTCAGTTTACCACGACATGTCCCGATGTGCTTTTTGTCCTCTTTCGTGAGACTTGGACTTTGTTTGGGACTTTGATTCACTACCAACTGGGTGAGAACAATTCCTTTCAGATTTTTTGAAGCCCAGTTCCTAAATTGACTGGTCCTTCCATCTTAGCCCTATTTGCATATTTTTTTTTTGGGGGGGGCTTCTTGTTTTTGGGTAATCCGCAATCCAAGACTGGATATGTTTTTTCCATATTCATACTTATGGGCCATGCCAATCCGAGTTCACATGTAACTTGTTCCCTCTATGATTCCTTGCTAGGGTTGTTATTCTGCGCCGATACTTATCTTCCTTGTTTCCTATGACACTGATTGTGCCTATAATGTTTTTATTTTTTATGGGTTTTTCTGTTGTGTGCATTTAATGGACTAGGGGGGAAAATTACAATAAAAACTATTTTGTTTTTAATATATAGTGTGGTGTCCCACCTCCAGACCCTTATTATTGATGTGTTTTGCGATTTAAGCCCTGTTTTTTTTGTAAATGATATTGGATTGTAAATCTTTGAGTCTATAATGAGATTTGAGTGCTCCTTGTACGGATTTCTCTTTTTTCTGGTTCCTTTGTGCTCAGCTTTCTTCTTGCTTTGTTGTCTTCTGCTGTTCCCCTCTTTTGTTTTTTTCTGTGTCCCCATTTTTTTATTATCTATTTACCTATTGGCCCCTAGGTTTGTTGCCCACCCGCTTATTGGCGTTACTGCTTTTCCCATCAATGCTCCCATTAAAACAATTCTTTGTGTTACTTGACAACCCCCGTTTTCTTCCTTATATTTAGAATCTGACTTGCAAGCTTAATGTGTTGGAATAAACTGGCTGTCTGAAATTGGTAATTAGGCATAAGGGCCTACAAAAAGATAGCTGTTAGACTAGTAAATACACCTGGGCCGGGTAGCCCTTCCCAGAATGAGCTCACCCTCGCCCCTGGTGGAGCCTTATGATCCTCCTGGTAAATTTGTTAACAAACATTAAAACACACTAACTCTCCTCTAAGCCATGGGTAGTTTGCTCTAATTTATGTGTTATTATATTAAGAAGGGCTGAAAAAACATTTTTTTTTTCTTCAGCAATTTTTTCAATTATTTTTTTTTATTTCCCCTGGCCAATACTTCTTAAAAAAGTTCAAATATATATAGCATTTTTATAAAAGCACAAATATATGCATAACCACTGCCTTTTATTTAGTTTTGTATCATTGTGTAAAATATAGCTTTTATTCATTCTGGCCTTTGGAAAAATAAGATTTACACAAGGAGTCCAAGCGAGTTTAGGAGGGAGGAAGTTTTTTGTTCCACAACTCTCCTTGCTCCCGTGGCCAATAAGGGTAAAGAGACTTCTGGGGAATTATAAATTACATTTTTGCATTGTCTGGTATGTTATTAGAATTTTCCCAGCAAGAAATGACGCATTAAAAGCGGCGTGGCCAGAATTTTGATCGGTGAATCAATTGGCCTGCCTCCATAAGGCACATGCCAAAATGAAGACCACAGTTTCCCCCTTTAAAGCCCACTGGCCCCTTGCTACTTTTGCAGGGTTACTAGCCTGTCCAACAGGTCAAGGCCAATGACTTACATGGCCTTTGCATGAGCCCCTTACTTTAAAAGCTGTTTTAGAAAGAAACCCACAAAGAGTGTTAACAAAGTCACAAGTGAGTCGGCAAAGGCCGTGTGGCGAAAGGGATGATGCAGACTTAAAGGGTAACAGTTTTAATCAGAGAAGGCATAATTTATTTAACATATAACACAAAAACTCAAGAGGTGCCAGAGCTTTAGATACAGAAAAGAGGGCCTAGTTTGGCCACGATCCAATCATAGTCGTATTGTCATGTACATCATATATGATCTTATAAGTCATCATAAAATGCTAATGTATATCTACAGTTTCCACACGTTTTTTTCTGTTCAGAACATAAACCATGTCCCCAATTGTAAAAGATTTTTGATTTTTTGTGGTTAATACACCTTTGATACTGTATCTCTCCTGTGCTGAGATAAGCCTTGGTCCCTTATAAAGTAACCGCAGTGACCTACAGCCAATATAATTAAAAACCCCTGTGGGTTTTTTTTTTTTGGTACGAAATGAACCACTGCTCCTGCTTCACTCTTAAATTAAAGGGAGGTATGTGGGGTGGCGAAAGGATTGACAGTTTTCTTTACAAGCCCTGGCTTGTGGCCCCGCACGCCCCTTTTGAACAAAGTCAAACTCAAAACCGCTGAAAGACAAAAAAGGATTAAGTAGTTGGGGAGCAGATGTCAAAACGAATTGGTAATTATATCTTCTAGATTGCTGTTGTGATAAGTTTTTGGAAATTATTTAGTCACAATAAGGGACTGTGGTCTTCCATTTTGTTATGTGGGCCTTAATGGAGGCAGCTCCATTGCTTCGCCGACTTTTACCTGCCCTTTGTCTTTTACTGCCCGGGAAATCTAATTAACATACCAGAATTGCCAAAATTTAAATTATATGTCCCCAGAACGTTTCCTCTTTATACCCTTTATTGTGCATTAATGAGCAAAGTGGTTTATTGTGGGGAAAACTCTCCCTAACTCGCTTGACTCCTTGTACCTCCCTTTATTTTTCAAAAAGCCCCAGAATGAATAACCTATGTTTACACATGATACCAAACTAAATAAAGGCATTTGGTAAATGCACTATATTGGATTGCTTTTATAAAATTATGGCCGTATATATTTGACTATTTTAGGGTTAGTTGTCCAAGACAAAAAAATCAGATTTCCGGGACCAATAATAAAAAAAAATAATAAGAAAATTGCAAAGCCCTCACTCACTTATCACTATTCTCCAACCTTGCCGTGGAGGCAGAACGGCTTAATTGTGCAGCCTCATTCATTGCCACCTTAACTTTTCAAAGTTAAGCATGTTCGTTTAGAAATTCCCACCTGTGCGGTGAGTAATCTGAACTTGCAGGCCTGTAACGTTAGTATCTCTGCCATTGCAAGACCACACAGAATGGTTTTGTCCTATTTTTTTCACCAAATTTTTGGGTAATGCAAAATATCTCCTTTTTAACCAGTAACAGGTTAACGAAATAATTTTTTTTAGGGGGGGGGTGAATGGGAGGGGGATAGAAAATTTTGAACTCCTGCCCACAACTAACGCGGAGCCGATTAAGGTGGGTGTGCGTGGACTGGGCCTGAGGTGTAAGGGGACGGGTTTTTGGTAGGGTGGACAGCAGAGGAATAGTGGGGGGGTAAAGTACGGGGCCGGAACTGGGAGGGGTGTGGGGGTTATTTTTTTTTTACCAAATTTCATTAGTTGAATAAAAATATAATATTAAATTAAAGTTAGAGTGTTTTGCAGTATGTAAAGCTTATTGAATTGTCTTTTCTTTAATATATCAAGTGCCGGATGATTACAGCATCCCTGTACTTCTTTTTTTTAAAACAAAAACGTTTTTCAAATACTCAGCCGCCCTTCGAAGCGTCGGGTTATTTTTGCTAGTATACATAATAGTAAGAAACACATGGTGTAAGTGCTGTTTTTTTTAATACTTGTCCACCAAATAACGAGGATCTTAAGGCTCACCAGTCTGAAGGTAAGCTCAGGAGCCTACCAGCCCAGGTGTAAACACTAGTTCTAAACAGCTATCTTTTTATAGCCCTTATGCCTAACTAATCAACTTATCAGTAACAGGCAGCTATTCCAACACTATTCTGTAATTCCAGAATCTCTTTCTGCTTTTTTATACGTGTCTCCCATACACACCTTTTTAAAAATCTGATTGGTCCCTAAATTTACATCCTTGAATCTGATTGGATCAAGATTTGCAGGGGTTGGGTATAGGATTGTCCCCCAATACCAAGAATCCAATCATATTTAGATGTAAATCAAGACCAATCAGGATTTAAAAGGTATGTTTTGGGACAAAACACTATAAAATGCAAGAGATCTAAATTAGCTTAGTTTGGCTAGCATCTTACTGGAATAAGTTTGTTAGCCTTGTATTTAGGCCCCACACCCTAAAAGGCTTACAAACAGTTTGAAACTGTTGGTCTAAGTAATATCTGCTGTTAGGCTTCTAATGAAGCTCCCTTTAAGCTTCTGGTAGTCCTTTAGATCCTTATTATTTTGGTAATAAGTTATTAAAACAGAGCGGCTGCTGGCTGGAATTTCCTTCATTTGTTTATTTTTAAGAAGCAGTCCCATCAAAAATCCCTTTATATCTTCATTTTTAAATTAATAAACTAGAAAATGATTTTTCTTTTTTTTCTGGTCAATTCCTTATATAATAAATATATATATTTGTTAGATTTCAAAGAAGAGCCGTCGTGGGGTCTTGTTGCAAATCCATTGATTCTTTTTTTTGTAATCACAAAGCGTTTCGACGCTTGATGTTGGCCGTCTCAGGAAATCACCATCAAGCGGGCCGAAACGCTTTGCATCAATAACAGTAAGTCACTGTGATTTGCAAACAAGACCCCACGAGTCTTCCCTCTTTTGAAATCTACGTTTTTCGCAAACTCGAGGGAAGGGCACCAGTGGCACCGAATGCAAGACTCGATGCGGACCCCCGGGAGGAATTAGAAGCTCATATTATGTAGAGGTCTGGGCCTCTTTAAAACAAAAACCGTAAACCGTCATAAAATGACTTGCCTGGGTGCCTACTTTTTTCCAAACAAAGAAATAATCCATTGATCCAATAGAATTGCCACCTCAAGAGTTCCCGTTTCAGTATTTATTCAATGAAAGTGGGGCAACCAAAAAAAATAGTGGCAAATCCAGCAACGTTTCGGTCCCCTAAAATACTCCTAAGACCTTTTTTATCATCAAAGCTGAAAGGTTTCCTAGAGTTAGACCGAAACGTTGCTGATTTGCCTATTTGTTTTGCACTTTCATTGGAAATAAATACTGAAAAGGACCCTTTGTAGTGAAACTTTGGTGTTATACAAGCCTATCTACTATATAGATCGATAGATATATAGATCGATCGATAGAATCCTAGACTCGCTAGCTAGCCTTCGCTTAATCTGCAGTGGTCCACCCTGCCATCCCTTGTTTACATTTGACATATATCCTTCCCCTTAAAATTAATATGTGCCTCCCCACCTGCCATATCGCTCTATCTCTCATCTCTATCTCTCTCTGCTTCTATCATACTTTATAATATGCATATATATACTATAGGCAGTGTTATGCAATAAATCTTTTATTTGCTGATATATATATCTCCTATCTATCTCTCTCTCTCTCCCTCCCCCATATTATGGCCATACCACGCTATCTATATATATATATATTACATTATATAAATATTATATATATCTCTTCATTATTCCATTGTAAAACATCTAGCTTTTTCAACATTAATTTACATACAAGGATTCCAACCGAGTTTGGGAGAAGTTTTCCCAACAACTCCCCCCTTGCCTTCAATTAAGGCAGCAAAATAAGGGTAAAAGAGACTTCCTGGGGAATTATAGATAATTTTGGGATTTGCCATTGTCTTGTGGTATGTTAATTAAGAATTCCAGGCCAGAAAAGAACAGCAAGTTGAGCATGCCCTTCCAACCCCAAAACAAGGCAGCGGTCAGATTATCAGGTGATTCATGGCCTGCCTCCATAAGGCCACAATACAAATGGAAGACCCACAAAGTTCCCCTTTGTTAATGCTTCCATGCCCCCTTAATAAGTTTAAAGGTTTTTTTGAAAGTTGGGTGTTGGCCTCGCATTGTGAACTGACTGACCCTGTTTGTGGTGCACATTGGGACCCCATTTTACATTAGTGGTAAACAATGGGTCTTTTCAATGGGGCGCCCCCCAGTTATCATGCAGTGGTTCCTTTCCCCAAGTTTGTTGGCAAGGGGCGCGTAGCGCTGAATTACCCCTCTGCCTGGGTGGGGGTGGGTGCAAATGGGGGGCAACCTAAGTTCTCCCTGCTATCAATATACCATATTATGTTCCAGAAAGAAAGGGGTGTAGGGGCAAAAAGGGCCTAGGGAGGGTTTTTGGAAGGTGGCCCCGGGAGGGGTATATGGGTGGGGGCCGGATGTTTCCGATGTTGTTAAACTTTTTAATCTTTTTTGTATTCTGCAACCATTTAGCCGGCCTTTTAAGGATAGTGGGTAATACATTTTATTAAGCCTTATTTAATTGTTTGTTTTGTTTTCCTTGAAAATCTTATTCAAAACGTTGTCTAGTTTCTTTTAAGCAGTTGCTATAGAGACTGGATTTTTTGCTTTTCCATTAATAAAATTTCTCCATAACTGCCATTATTAGACACACATTTTCTTTATTCTTTTCAGATTAACGTTTGTAAGATGAATGGCCATAAATAAATGGAATGCCATTAATCGGAATTTTCGTTTTGAAATAACGTACTTTCATTGGGAAAACCTAAGGGAAGGCACGTGGACTAAACAATTCCTCTTTGCTACATCAACTGAAAAGGTTTGTACCAAAATTTAGGAAAAATCTACAGATGTCAGGTGTTGATTACATACGCAGAACAAGGAGGTTTACCGTATAACCATCTTTATTATGACTATATAAAAAAGGTATTTATGTTCCCGTAAAATATATTTCTTAGCTTGTGTTCCCCATATCAATTGAAAACCGAATACAGTGTAATCGGTCAATCGTGAAAGAAAAAAAATTGCCATGGATTTTTGGTAACCGCGTGGCCCGAATTGGACCGATTTTTGGCCAAAGGGACCGGTGTCCCCCCTGAAAAACCATGGCAGAATCGTGGTTTTCCCGCGACCTCCGTCCCCCTTTTTAAGACCCTAAATCCAAAAAATTTAGGGATAGTAGTTACATTATTACCCACCTACAACAAAAACTTGGAAAAAATGATTGCCAAAAAAGGAGGCCATTTTAAAAGGGCTGCCCCAAGGCATTTTTGATCCAGGGAGGCAAAAAAACGAACAAAAAAACCCAACAAAAAAGGGGGGAAAGCAAAGTTTTTCCCCAAATTTTTGTAACAAAAGTGATCAAGATCCCCCCCCCCGTAACTATATTTGGGCCCATTTCTTTCCCCCAATGTACAACATCCCTACTTTTTTTGCAACCGCTGGCAAACGAGGTTTTTTTTTACGTGAAAAATGTCACCAATTGTAACCCAATTATAAGAGCCCATTTACCGGTGGTTTAAATGTGACTTGGGTTTTTCTTTTTCTATCATAAGAAAATTCTATTGATTTCCGAAAAGGTCCCCCTTGGTTTTTTAGAACAGCTGTTTAAAAAACTGCGTGCCCCTCCTCCCCGGGCCCCCCTGACACCCCCCCAATCTTTCACCAGCGCCGTTGATCAGCTGTTTTTTTTTAACATTTCAAACACTCACAATAAGCAATAGGACTGATCAGATGTGTTTGAAAGTCCAGTACCAAACCGGCACCACCCCAGCAAACCCAGTGGTGGCATTTTACAAGCTTTTTGTATTCACAAAACCACGATCGGAATTCACGAGTTTTAAATTGAACTGATGTGGCCCTTTGCATTTATTAAGTGAAAAACCTGGTAAACACAACTGTTAATAACAACATTGTTTATCCCTTTAAAATAATATACTTGCAATACGGCCAGCTAGTGGGTCAAATATATTCTGTTTAACTAAACTTAATTTAGAATTGGGGGGGACAAAAGGTTTTTTCCTGAAAATCCTTTCACCCATATTGTTTGTTATATTTTTGTTGGCAAAACAGTTTTGTTATAAAATAAACCAGTATCTGGTTGTTTTTTAGATTTCTTTTAAGCTTTGTTTTAATCGCAAACCCCATGTACTTTTTACATTTGACTATGACTATCGCAGTTATATTTTCCTGGCTATAGGGGGCGGGTTGAAACTGATGAACTAAATAACAACTGGTAAGTATTGTATTGTTTTCACATCTTGACACATTCGAAGTAATATACTTGCAGGAATTTTTGCTCTGGACAAACTCGTAAACATTGCCTGCTTTGGAATAAAGCCAGGAAACTGTTTAGGCATTTATTTTGCAAGGGTTTTAGTCCCCTTTCTTCTGAAGGAATCTCCCAAAAATTGACAGCATAGGGAGCTAGAATGCCCAGTATCACACAGGTCCCAGAATTAACCAAGAGGGAAAACGAGGAAAAAAAAAAAAAAAGAGCCCTTTAACACTATACCGTTTTGATATATTGACCAAATTAACCCTTAACGGAAACTGTTTATCCCGTTTTTTTTTGTTTTGTAAGTTTTTGCACAAACATGTCCCTACCCCCCTAATTGTTTCCTTAAAAAACCCCCTGTCAAACCTTTCCCTAATAATGCTTAAAATATAAAAAAAATCCAAAAAACACAATACTTTAAAAATCGCCTTATAAGTCCCATACTTGGGCCCGCCGCCCCATCTTGGATTTCCCATTCCCCTTCCTGTTTTCTTCTGCCAAAAACTACAATCCCAGCCATGCAATTTTTCCTATGCTTGTTGACATCCAAAGCATTTTCCTAAATTTGGCCGCTCGCACTACAGGGGGAACGATGCGGCAGATCGCCCCCCCCCGTGGCCTAAACAAACAGGCCATGCCGCTTGGTTTAGAGGAGAAAGGCGGGAAATCGGTAATCAAACTCACCTTATGAATGGATTTTTTTTTTTGTATATTTTAATTTAAAATATACGCTGTTTGTTTTATAGTGTTGGCATGATTTGGCTGGGCTGTGAGGGTTGTTGTTGGAATGTTCGTTATATGTTTGCCGTGATTGGTGCTTGTGAGTTTTGTGTGGGGGGTGAATGTCCAATTCTAAATTGCATAATTGGTTGCTTGCGGAGTCCGTGCGCAAATGTCCGTTTCTTAATGATGCGTGAAGGCCCGTTGCGGATGCGTGCAAATACGTTTTAAAGTGCGGAAAATGGCGTTTTTTTGTGCGTGGAATGGGGGTGTTGCGGATGCCCGTGCCGCATGTTTGTTTTTAAAGGGCAAACATATAGTTGGTCCCAACTCAAACTGTTTTAAAAACCTCATACTATTAACTATACCTCATCCCCATCCATCAACGGATCTCTCACACGAGCCTTCCGTTTTGCCCGATAGAAGGTTGCCCCCCATTCCCAACGGCAACTATTAAAAAATCGCCGACCCTGCGTCACCACTGTGGTGGGGTAAAAATCGTTAAGCAGGATGCACCGCGTGTTACTGGCAAATCAAGGAAGACAGTTCGAAGAACCATCGCCTACAGGACCCATTTTGGGGTCTGGGATGTAAGGTAAGGAATTTTGTTTACACTACGGTGGGGCCGTAGTGGGGGGGGGAATTAAATAGTTTTGGGGGTGGACATGCCCCCCTTAATAAAGCCCAATTAAAATCTTCAAATAACCTCTCAAGAAAACTCGGTAAATCAAAGAAAACTTTGTTTATCCCATCTTCCTTCCCTCCCCACCCCTGTAAAAGCCATAATTGAAAGTTTTTTTTGTAAACAAACCTTGTATTGTACAGGCCTGACCAGACAGAGTTCCTGTAAAATTAAGCAGGGCTTGCCAAAATTAAAAAATTGTAAAATTGGAATTTTTTATAAATACTGTGATCCTTCGTACACTCAGACGAGCTACAGGTTTGTGTTTTTTTAACCCTGAATAACCTGTGGCTCTCCTCTATGTTTTTTCAAATACAAACCCCCCCCCATTCCCTGACTGGCCCTCTGCCTATTTATAGAGTTACAAATCTTGTTCAGGGGTAAATTGGTGCATAAGATATAATCACTTACAACACCAACATTATACCTTTGTTCAAAAGCCATTTGGGAATAGATTCAGGGCACATTGCACCCTAAATTTCGAGAGAAACTTTATGAAAACTTTTTTTTTTTTAAACATTAGCCCAAAACAACTCATTTATGAACATGGAGCAAAACATAGAGCACAGCCACAACTGCAAACTAACCCAGCAAACCAAACTAATGCATTTAGAAAAGCTCAAGTTTTAGGCCACAAACATTCTGATAGTTTTGATATGCTTGCAGAAACAACCCTATTAGCCTCCTGCTACAAAAAACAAACTAGGACTTGCTTGAAGGCCCTCCTGGGCCTGTTTTTTTTTAATTACTGTCTCCTTTGGCAACACCCCCCCAACCATATGAATTTGGGGTCCAATAATACAAGAGCCAATCAGATTTAAAGAAATTTGTTTTTTGGACCACTCAAGTTTTTTTTTGAGGGTGTGTTTATGAGAACACTTTTAAAAAACTTCATGAACTCCTCCAGAGCAGCTCCAAGTTTTTTGGTAATCCAGCAAGTTCAAACTATCAAGGTTCGTGGCTTTGTATTTTAGGTTTAAGAGATTTGGCCAAGTAAGTGGGGCTGGGTAATTTAGTTTTGGACACAAGCCAAATGAAAAATAATCTTTTGCTCCCTAGGTTTTATAGTGGGGGTCCCAATTGTTGGGTAGCGTCCCAATAAAACAGCAAAACATACATGTTTTTATATAAAATGATAAAAATTTGATTTTTTTGTTTGCAGAAAACCTTTCAGTTTTTTTCTTACTTTTAAGCAAAAGTCCCTGCAAAAGTGTGAGCAAGCCTAATAAAGATTCAGTTTGCACTACTAGTTCCACATTCCCTGCACAAAGCACTCCCCTCAAAAGCAGAGGCAGTGTTCAGGGGGTTGTACTTGAAATCAATGCACGTCAAGGCGTCCAAGAAAATACTGGCAAAGTATAAATTTACAATCAGGTTGTTAATTTAACGCAGCCCTGTACTTACTTTAATTAAATAAGGTGGTCCCCCCCAATGTACTGAGAAATGAAATCCTAAACTAAATTTATACCAACTGACAATTTATTTTTTTTCTCTATGGCCCAGGCCATGGAAATTTCCCCAACCTGTTGGCCCTCCAGATGTTGGAAAACTACCAACGCCAGCCACCTCGATTGCAGAAGAACTAAATGTATTCCTTTGGTTTTTTTCTTCTGCAATGGAGGAAATGCTGGGCCGTTTGGTAGTGTTTTTTCCAAAATCTGGAGGGCTGCAGGTTAAGAATCCCCAGACCCAGCCTGGGCAATCGCCATGAAAAACCAACCTTTTGGATACCGCATTATACGAACTGAAAGTGTTGGATAATGCACGGGAATGCGGGCAACGACAAGAGTTTTAACTATGTTTTTGTGTAAAACATAGTACCCTCCTTTTCGTTTGCCGCCATTCCCGTGCAGGAAGGAACGCACATAAGTAAAGACCTTCAAATGCAGCAAAAAAAAACTCAAAAAGTTTTTATTGCAAGCCACGTTCCTGTACAAATCTCTGTAAAGTGTAACAGTGTTATAAAAAGGACATCTATACTGAAACAATGGTTTTAACTCTTTAGATATCCAATCTGAACTAGTCTTCTGCTGGCTAGGGTGCAGCTTTTTTTGCTTAACTAACGGAAGGGACACAGTGTTCTGCCCAATCATGTGAATTGCATGATGGGAAATTCCCCCCTCCTTCCAATGCCTGCCTCGTTAGTAATTACTGGGGAAAGCCTGCCTGCCCCCTTATAGACTGTCGGCTAAGTTGTTGGGAATTCATGGATTTTGGCAGGAAACTGTGGAGCCATCCAGCCCCTTAAACTATTTGTTTACTTCTTTTTTGGATGATAGAATATAAGGAACGGGTGTAACTGCCCCCAGAGATGTGTTTTCCAAGGACCTTTTTTTAACAGGTAATATTCTTGCCTTTTCTTACTAGAAACAACTGTGGTTTTTATTGGAAAAACGCACCTTTCTTTCCCTTTCATCTCTGTGTTTTTAAGTTAAGCTTTTGTTTTCTGGTTATTGGTATGTAATAGTTAAAAGTTGAAGGTTTGAAAATAAAGACATTCGTCCCTTCCTTATTCCAACCACTCATCCAAAATACCCACATTGTCCCTGCCCTCAACGTTTTGAAATCCAGCAGAGGAAAATTTAAAAAAAAAATTAAAAAACCTTAAACAATAAGGGGAAAAAATTCATTCTGGCAACAGAAAAATCCCTGGATCAACTTCCACCCAATGTAATCATTAGTAACATTCCTTCTTTTTGTTTCACTTAGTTTCCTAGTTTTTTTTTTTTAACACTGTTAACTTTGTTCCTATAAAGTTTTTTGTTTAACTCTATTATGGGTTTCTTAAATAGTAGAATAAGGTGGGGCAATTTAAAATATGTTAAACCCAGGGTAAGGAAAACCTAAAACACTGGGAAAAACCTTTCCCCTTGGCAGTGCCACAGGTATTTTTGGGAATACTTTACCTCAGCTGCCAGTGGTCAATTTAATTTTCCAAGTCCCTGCCCCCTTACACCAGCTTAGTGGACTATGGGGATTGGGCAATAGAACTCGAACCCGAATTCGAGCCGAACTTTCGAGTTTTTTCCGGAACGGACCCAGACTTCTCGACTATCCCCCGGACGCGGAACTTTTGCGATATTTGCCCCTGCTTTCGATGATTTTTTTCGAATGTTCGAAAACGGTCAACATTCGAAAATCCATCGAATTTTTAAAAAAAAAAATTGCCCACATGTCCCCCCCCCCATAAAAATCACCAGGCACATCTAATTTGAGCATTTTTGCCCCCCCAGCCCCTGGGTAAAAGGCAATTGCGACTATTGCCCTTTTTAGTCAGTGTTTGTTGGAGTGTGTTTTAGTGGAACCCCTGACAAGTGTAGGGATTTGAGAGAGTTTTCGATCTTTTTCTTCTTGGTGTTGTGGATTTCCAGCATGGTGGGTTTTTTAGAGCCTTTCTTTCCTTGGTAGTTTTAACCACCCTTGTTAATTCAACGCCATCTGAACCCAACAGTCCCCCCTAATTTCCTTCCTAGCTGCCCCTTGCCCAAACATTCCCTGAGGGAGAGAAGCCCAATGGGGTTAAAATGGGGTTCTGTCCCGGAGTGGGGGGCCAAGCCTTGCCTGGCTCCGCAATAATGTTTTTTCCCAAACAACTTGGAAAGTGGAAGCTTTACTGCTTACTCAATAGTGCCCTTGTGTCCTACAAAGCCGTTAATCACCCTTCCCCGCTTTCCTTGCATTGCAAAGCATACACTGAGGGAGATAAAGCCAATTGGGGTATGTGGTCTGTCCCTGGAGGGCCAAGCCTGCCTGCTCCGCAATAATGTTTGTTTTCCCAATTGCAGTGGGGTCCTTATCTAGCTAGGCGCGAACATCGAATCCGCGAGTAACAATTGTACATGGTATCAGACCGCGAACATCGAATCCGTGAGTTAAAGTGTCCCAAATTAAGCCCCTATACAATGAAAGCATTGAATCCCGCGCTAAAAATGTACACATGGTTATTCCCCTCTAGGCCCGGCGAACATCGAAATCTAACGAGTAAAGTGTACCCCCATTAGAAACCTATACGCGAGTACGAAATCCGCCGAGTTAAAAATGTCCATGGTTTTTACCTCGAACGTTTTCGAACAACCTGTGTGCGAACGTAGCAAGGCTTGAGAGTTACAATTAGATTTTACGAAATCCCCTGGCATTTTGGAAACATGTGTTCCCCAGACCATTTCCCAGGGTCCCACATCCATTTTTTTTACATAAGTTACCATTAATATTTTAGTTTGTATTTGACCGCGAACTTTTTTCGAACTATTTTGCCTCCCATAACTTTTTTAAATGGGTCCCCCGTTTTTCCGAACTTTCCGAACAGTTTCGAAAAATGGCACCCGAACATTCAATAGTTGTTCGAACCCATCCTCTACTAGTTGACTTCAGGAAAATCACAACCTGGCATCTTGGGAAAGCACGTGGGGGTCAAAAGCACATGGCTTGTAATGTCCCCCCCGGGGTGAGGACCCAAGGGATTTAGTTTCCTCAACCCTGGGTACAGACCAAATTTACCCATTTTTGGTTTCGGCGTCCCCAAATTGGGGTGGGTTGGGTTTCCCAACCCAGCGATCAGCATTGTGGAATCTAAAATCGCTGAATTCCCCTCAAACCCTTAGGTTTAGCTTGGGCAAGTTTGAAAAAAACTTATCTTTTCGGGTGGCGCATCCCCCTGAATCACCAAACAATCGTGCTTGTACTGCAGGAACAGAGGGCAACAAGCCTTTGTTTACTCACCTTGAGTTACCCTATTTTACAAACTTTTTCTACCGAATCCTCTTGTGTTGGGGGTTTAACTACTTTAATACTGCTCCCTCTGCATAATTTTGTTGTTCTACTCTTTGCTGTTTTATAAAACAGTTTTTCCTTCCAATTTCTTTACAGAGATATTGTGATTTGTGGGATGCTTCCCAATCGGGAGCTAAGTGGGGTTTTTCCAGCAATGTTAGCTGCTATCAGCTCAGTTTTTTTAAACAAGCCCTGATTTGGCGCATTCGTAATGTAAATTGCTGTTTAAGCGACTAACTACCCGGTACAGTAAAAAACACTTTGATTGCATGCACCTTTCTCTTATGTACAAAAATGTGTGGCGATCAGCTGATTGTGGGGAGATTGTGTAAAGGTAGGAGTGGTGGGGTCGGGCCCCTGCCCTCAAACTGCGGTGGGGGGGGGGCTGGGGTTTTTTCTTTTTTCGAGGGGTTACAAGAAAATTAACCTTGAATGGTTACAGAGTTTCGTAAAATCCAAAAAAGGACCAAATGAATGAGTTAACCCCCACTCTAGGAATTACACTGATTAGGTCTGCTCAAACAGCTAATACAATCCAAGGGGGCCCCTGCCACATATGTCTTTTTTAAAGTCCCCCTAGGACAAAAAAAGTCCCTGTCCCATTTGCCCCGATTACTTTAGCAAGGCGACAACTAATTTTGAACTCTTTTTCAAGCCAAATAAATCAGTGGGAAATTGGTGAAAAAAAAAATCAACCGCCAGTAGATGGGCAAGCAAAAAAAACAATGACAATGGGAATCTCTCTTTTACATTTACAAATGTCATTTCAATGGCCCTTTTCCATTTTGATACCTGTTTGTTTTATATATTTAACAAACAAACAGGGAAGAAATTCCAATAAAAAAAGTTCTTAATCGTTAAAAATAGTGCTAATATTTGCCCCCCAAACCCAAATCCGATTAGTTAATTTAACATTAAATGAAGATAACAATCTGATTGTCTTGGGTAAAATTAAGCACCATTTTTTTAACGATTAACTTTTTTAGTGAATAACCCTGATGTCCTGTCCCCCTCCTTCTCTCTCTTAATAGCCCTTAATCTTCCCATTAATAACCCCTCCGATATTCCACAAACCTCCATAGGTTTTTCAATATATTAAAATTCAAATAAGGTTTATCATATTACACTAACAAATATAGCATAAAAAATGTGCAAGATAATGTGCCAAAAATATTTTTTAAAAGTAGTGTTCATGTTTTAGCATCTCCGCCAACCATTGTTCATCGTTTTTTCTTATACCAATGTTCGTCACACGGAAAATCAGTTTTATTTTATAGAACATGGGTAAACAACAAATAGCTTCCCTTAAAAAGGCTTTTTGGGTGGACTGTTTTTCCCCTTAATGTATTGTATCGATCTAAGCTTTTTACTTGTCAATAATAATTTGTCCCCTTATTTTAATAGTGCCCAATTTTAATTCAGTGTCAAGTAGCCCATCCAAATGAATCAATTTACACATAAACCTTGCCTATCCAACAACGCTACGTTTGGTCTGTAATAATTAAGATGGGATTAAATTCCTGATCTTTTTCGTAGAATCCGTCCGATTGTGTGTAGCCTGTTTTCGGTGTTGATTAATCATCAAAACGTTTTCCAGGACCGTTTTGAATATTTTTTCCCTCACATCGGTCCCCCGTCCATTCAATCAAACTCCACTGCATTGGTGTACAATCAGCTTGTAGCATGTAATGGCCACCCTAAAGGCCCAGGGGCCCTAATTATAAGGTGAGAAATCGGTATCGCATCGTAAAAATACCAATCGTACATCGTAAACATAACGAACCGGGTTTTTTTCCGATAACGAACCGTTTATTTACCTAGATAATCAATGCGTATTTTTTAATTTGTTTTTGCAAGATCCTTAAAAAGGGCCAAAATGTTCCACCCCCCCCAAAACGTAAAATTTTAACCCCATACTGGTCCCCACTGTTTGGGGGTAACGTTTTAAAACACCCCTAAGACCTTTTACATTTCCCTGCTCTTTACACTTTCCTCTTTGCAGTGTCCCTAGCCCCAAGTCCAGGGAAAAACTGAAAGGTAGTGGGAACTGTCCCTCTGCCCCGCCTTGTTCTTGCTCGGGAAAAGGATGTTGGGGACATGCCGGGGGAGCCCCCTTTTCCTCCTTCCCAACCATCTGATCCTCCTCTGCAGCGTTGGGCCCCTAAATATTGGGTGGTGCCCCCCTCGCCCCACCCCTAACCCCGAGTTTTTTTGTTTTGTAAAAAAAAAAAAAAATTTCCTGATGCAAACTTTACAGCCCTTAATTCCTGGTGGGCGTCCTTCATTGAACGCAAGCCCGTGTGGTGGTTGATTTGGATGCCAAATCACATCACAAGTGTTTTGTTCTGGCAGCAGATTTCTCCAAAAACTTTTTTTTTGACATTTTGAAATAAGGCAGTTGGGGATGATATATTGCCCTTTTAAAAAAACATAAAATAAATATTGAACTAGAATTTGGTAAATTAAGACATACCGTCTTATGTTCCGTTGTGTGTAAGCGCCTTTTCCCCCAGAGCGCTTCCCAAGAACTGTTTTCCCCACCCCACCTCTGTCTCCCACCATCCGCCCCACCTCGAAAAGCCGCAGAAGGCCCATTTTCCTGTACTCAAGTATAGTCATGCATTTCTAAATATGTAACAGTTGAACCAACATGTAGCACAGACTGTAAAATAAGTAAACAAACACCTGAAAGAAGCAATTATGGTAAGGCAACCAAGCTGTTTGAGAAGGGATGTAATATCTGTTCTAGTAATTTACATATTGCTAATTGACTGTCTGAGGAACTGTTTAATACCTATGTAATAGGAAGTTCAAAACCTAAAATTTTAGCCACGCCCACCAACAAACCATGGCCACTGACAAAGCCACACCCACTTTAACACACGTGGCACGCTTTTGCCACGCCTGGAAATAATCAAGGGCGGTATTCAAAAGTTTGGCTCAGGCAGCAAAACCCTAGAAGTGCCCCTGTCATTCCTGTTGGTTCCTTTCTCCTTAAAGGTTTCCTGGTTCCAGACCATCCTTATAAAATGTATGCATTGTTTTATTGCCAATCTTAGTGTGTTTAAGAGAACTAAAGTCTAATTATAAAATCAATCTAAGTGTAATCTGTGATTACATGTAATTTTCACTCTAAAATCTGCAACAAAAATCATCTGTAATCTTTCTGGTTTTTCCACAATTCCTCTCTAGTGAGTAACAATTGTTTTCTTAACGATTCTCTTAATACAGAGCAGTACGGCAGGTCCCCAGTATAGATGGAGGGGATAGAACCCACTGAGCCTTCTCAAGGCATTTTCAAGCAAATATGTCCCCTATTTATAAAGAGCCACAAGTACATGTGACTCTGGGTAAATACAATTTTTATCTACCCAGTAGAAAATCTATTTTCTGGTTTAAAAAGTTGTGAAAAATGAAATGCACTAGGCGATTGATTTGACTGCGACGGCTGCTGGTGGTTTGCAAAACCCACCCAGCCACTGCAGTTCTCTCTTAAAGTGACCATTAAGCCGCGCAGCTTACGTGCCCGAGTCTAGCAATGCAAAAAACCACTGTGTAAGATAAGATTTAGTGCATCGCGAAAGAAAACTGGGCCCGCTTACACCTCCTATTCAAAAGGCCTAACGTTGTGCTTCATAGTTGCGCAAAATTTAATTTAAGGTTTTCATCTCTGGCGCCTCGCTATTTTCGAAAATGGTGCAGGCCACTTCATACTCAGTAAAACCCGTGCTTGTTTAATAATAACAATAAAATGCGGATTCCATTTCTTATCTTATGGCATTTAGGGCATATTTTATAACCGGCTTTTCAGCGATATCGGTCTCTAGTTAATTTATGTAGTTAATTAATGAACGTTCAATCGTAAACTACCGCAATGGTATTCTATGGGATATTAATCTACGTTTTCGTTATGGTAGAGTTAAGATTGGTATCGTAATTTGACAATCGGTATCGTAAATTGACGATCGTCAAACCGATCGGTTCAACAATTGAAAATTTCCGATACCGATAATAATATGGCCCTAGCTTCCAATATTGCATCGCCCCCTAAATGGGTCGTTACTTTAAGAAAAGATCTTAGGTTGCATCTTTTGTAAATGGGGCGTATGTATCTTGGTTAAGATCCAGTCTGTATTGCTAGAAAAAGTTAGTAAAGATTTCACCACATACAAGTTATTTCAGAGATTAGAAACATACAGGGAGATTCAATAAAATTCTTATCCTTAAAAGGGTGCTAATTGGCCCCACCAATTAGATCTTATTTAACACATGAAAGCTAACATCTGATTGGGTTGGGAAAAATTAGCACCATTTTAACGATAAAACTTAGGATATTTTAATGTGCCCAATAGGTTATAGCTATGTCAAAAAGTTTTTTTCCTTTCATTAAGATACACTAGATTGCTGCTCCAGCACCGGGCAGTTTTGTGTCAGTAACATTAACATGTTCTTATTATTTGCAGGCAGTGAAATCTGTCTGCTAACTGCATAAGAAAAGGAGCTGGTATTTTCTATAATACAAAGATTCAATGCAAAGTTCTGAAATGCAAAGCAAGTTGAACAGATTCTTACCCTTTGCAATCACTTGCTCTTCCTGTAATCATGCAGTTAATTAGATTGCCTGTGTTCTTCTCTTTTGCAAATTAGATTGCCTGTTTCTTCTTCTCTATTTGCAAATGGGTTCATCTGTGCAATGGATAAATATTTTGAATGAGATTATTTTATCTAAATTAAATCCTTTTCTAAAATCTTTATAGTATTTGTGAAGGTTCACATTCATCCAAGTCATGGTAACTGTGGGGTTCAGTTAAATCAACTGTTTAGTTCTTGAAGACGTTTCGCTAGTCATCCGACTTGATTTCTCAGTTCAGAATGACTAAAAGTCCAGTTGCTCTAACGGAATACCACAGATTTATCATGAACTGGTTGAGAACCTCCACAAGCATAGCTCTAAGAGACTTATCACAGCATCAGGGATGGCAGCATGCCTGGTTATAAAGTGCAGACGTGAAAGTTCACTTTGTTTCTCATGACACTATAAGTGATTACATTACACATTGTGGGAACTGTTTAGTGCAACTACTTTTGCAACACAAGTGACCACACAGATTGCAAAAGTAGATCTAGCTTAACTGTCCTTTAAAGGACATGTGCACCGCAAAAACTAAAATTTAAGGGGATGTCCACCCCCAAAACTATAATTCCCTCCACCACTGGCCCCCTCTGTAGTAAATAAAATCCTTACCTCACATCCCAGCTCCAAATGGTTCTCCTGGATTCCCCCCCCCTAAAGTCCCAAAAACTGCCACTAGGAGGATAGCAGAGTCCATATAGGACTCTGTCTCCTGTCTCCCCTCGGGGAGACGTTTGGCATGCGCACTGCAGCCATTCTCCCCTCCCTCTCATTTGGACTCCCACCCCCTAGCTACAAATCCATTTTATATAGTGTAGGGCTATCCCCCAGCCCCAACCGGGAAGGTAAGTAATGTTTGGGGAAGTTTCTTACATTAAAAATATAGCGGTTGGGGCTGAGGACTAAGCCCTACACTATATAAAAAAATTAAAAAGAAGGGTGGACATACCCTTTACCCCATACTGCCCCACTATGTATTAAAAACATCCTTTAGTGGTCCTGCATGCTTGTCCAGTCCAGAAAAGTGAACAGTAGGAGCTGTCTTCCTATCCAAAGTCTCTGCATCCTGTCTTGCTTCCGCAGGGATGGTGGCATACGCAGTGGAGCCCTCCCCCCCCCCCTCTCCTCCATCCGGATCCATCCTCTGCAGCCGTGCACCTAGCGTGAACAAAGATGTGTTGGTGATAAATACCCTGAAATGTGTCACTGAATATAACAGCCAGGTGTCTGGAACCTTCTGATGCAAGGTGTTGATTGGATGGAGGTGTTATCAAAACTGCCCAGGGTAAGGCATCAAAACAGCATTGTACATGGCAGATAATTGGTGTTGAACCACCCACCTCTATTTAGGCTTGGTTTTTATTTTGACATTTGTTCAATATGTATATAAAGGGTAAAGTAAAGTTTATAGCCCAAATTTACTCCGACCCGCATTGCTGGGCTCTGGATGATTTAAAATCTTGGTTATAGTCAATCATCAAGTTTTTCAATGCACAAAAAAGTTTGTTTTGACACTAATTAATGTATAAGCAATTTTTAGAGACTTTTGTTCTTTTAAAAATTATTTTAATTTCCTGGGTTTGCAGGCAGTGTGATGTTATCCGGCCTTTTTTTTTTTAAATTATTATTTAAAAGAACAAAAGTCTCTAAAAATTGCTTATACATTATTAGTGCTCACAACAAACTTTTTTGTGCATTGAAAAACTTGATGATTGACTATAACCAAGATTTTAAATCATCCAGAGCCCAGTAATTGCGGGTCGGAGTAAATTTGGGTTATAAACTTTACTTTACCCTTTACATACATATTGAACAGGCCTAAGCTGATGAAGGTACTGCCAGTGTATTTACCTGGCTTCTCTCAGTCCTTGTACATGCAACTATAGTAGAAAAAGACAGTGTTGTTCTAGCAGAAACACTGAAGCAGGACTCACATCCAAGCTGGGCACTTGCACTTTAAACACAATTATGGCGTGAAAATAAGCTGCCTCCGGACAAACCAACCTCCCAAAACTATTTAGCTGTGTATGCAAATGTTTGTTTTTTATAGTATTAAGAGCATTGGTGGTCCTATCAAATTACCTATTTAGTTCCACCTTTTAATTCTTATTCCTGTCTGCGATTTGTTTTTACTAGTTATTGTCTGATTTTTAACTGATCCTGTAGTCCTTAAATAACATTACTTTATTAAATTATTTTTTTAGTTCTGTGGTGCTCAGGGAGCACTCAATGGTTGTAGCCAAGGGTGGTTACATTATGTAGTAGGTTTCTCCATCAAAACCCTCCTACTGAATGACCTATACATGTGTTGTGTTGGAGGAATTGTTGTTTAAACACAGTAGAGATACCGAAAAAACTGATAAGAGATAGGGAGGGTATAAGTGCTTTTGTAATTAAGTTAAATACAGTCACTCAATTGCATATTAAAACAATTATGTGAGAGAATCCTTGAATAAAAAATAGTGTGGTTGAATTGTGATGAGGGTTTCTCCTTTTCTTATATATACTCCCAGTCTATTCCAGCCCCTTGTTAATTGAGTTGAAAGGAAATGTATTATCCATAAATTAAATGCTTAAAACGGGGTTTTCTAATTGCATTCACCTGTTACCCCCATTTTTGTCCTTTTGAATAAACCAATCACAATCTTTAAAACACAGGAAAAAGCTGAAAACAACTTTTTTCTGTGAACTGTGTTAATTATAAAACAATAGGTGTGTAAGGCAATAGTAAAATGGGTATACTTAAAGGGGAACTGTGGTCTTCCATTTTGTATGTGCCTTATGGAGGCAGCCATTGATCACTGATCATCTGACCGCTGCCTTGGTTTAGGGTTGGAGCATGCTCACTGCTGTGTTTTCTGCTGGGAAATTCTAATTAACATACCAGAAATGCAAAATCAAATTATAATCCCCGAAGTCTCTTTTCCTTATTGTTATGTAGCAAGGGGATGTGAGGAAACTCTCCCTAACTCGCTGACTCGCCCAGAGATGAATAAAAGCTATATTTTCACATAAATACTAAATATATATATATAGGCAGTGGTATGCAATATATTTGATTTTATTTTAAAATGTATATAAGGAATTTGACCAGAAAAAAGAAAATCAGTTTTTCTAGTTCATTAATTTAAAAAATGTAAGATATAAAGATTTTTGATAGGACCTTGCTCTAAAATAACATAAATAGGGATTATCCAGCAGCAGCCGCTGTTTTAATACTTATACCAATAATGAGGATCTAAGGCTCACCAGAGCTGAAGGGAGCTCGTTGAGCCTACCCAGCCAGATATTACTAGTCCAACAGTCAACTGTTGTAGCCTTTACTACTAAATACAAGACTACACTTATCAGTATAGCTGCTAAGCCAAAACTAAGCTGCAATTTAATCTCTTGCATTTTATAGTGTCTCCCAAACACACCTTCAAAATCTGTTGGTCTGATTTAAATCTTGAATCTATTGGATTCTGGTATTGGACCAATCCTATACCCACCCCTAAATCTTGATTGGTCCAATACCCTTGATCCAATAGATTCAATGTGATTTGAATTTGTGCACGGCACAAATATCAATAATACTCACAAAACAATGGTCAGAACACAATAATAACAATAAGTTGTTAGTGTCATCCCAGATTTCAGGTCATTGTTGTGGAATCTTCTACCCCTTTGTCTGGCACTATGCCCCTATTCTTGGGTGGTATACCCAGGACTAGATGTCCGAACTTCGAAAAAATCCGGTCCGTGCGAGGATCCGTGGATTTTGGGAAAATCGTTTAATTTCAAAAATCTGCAACGGACCCGTTAAACGTATTTAAAATGAAAGTTCGGCAAAATCGCATTAAAAGTGGTCTAAAATGCCTTGGTAACGTTCATCTAATCACTCAGGACCTGGGTAATGAAACCTAGAACACGTATCATGCTACAATCCTAAAATTACAGTCCGCTAGCGTGAATTTAAAAAAACAGTATTTTTGAAAATACGAGGATTCCGTAAAAACGAGGATTTCCGTAAAAACGAGGATTTTTCGAAAAAACGAGGATTTTCATAAAAACGAGAACCGGAACCTCTGCCTGCACAATGGTGAGTTCTGTAAGGCAGATGTAGCCACACAGTACCTCCTGGCCAGGGGTTACGATGATTTCCCCCCTGGCAACCTATCATGTGCGGCGCCGAAAGCGCAGGATCATGGAGGGGCTCCAGCGCCGGCTCCTGCGCCGCTTCGGCTACCAGACCACTGTCTCTACCCCTCCAGAGACAGTGGTCTGATCTGAAGAGGTAGAGGCCTCTTAGCCATGCGGCAACTGATGAAGCAAGTATACTTTTTATTATATTACTGTATGTAATAAGTAAGTAAAATATTTTAATTCACTTCTGACAAAAAACATATTTATTGTATTACCTTACCATTAAGCCATTACACACACCACATTGGCCACATTCCCCTATATGTAGTTTGCACACAACAAGGGAAAAGAAAGCGATGGGTACTGGGTTACATAATGTCCACTGTGGTTTGCCACCATTGTTGTGGGGCCAGGCAGGCTTGGCCCCACTGGACATACCCCTCACCCCATTGGCTTCTCTCCCTCAGAGTATGCTTCATGCAAGGGAAAGCGGGTGGAAACGGGTAGGAAACAGCACCATTAGTTACAGCAGGCCCAACACTTTGTAATATGAAGTACTGCTCTAGTGCCAGGCAGATTGACCCAGAGCTAAAAAAACATTAGCCACAAGTAGCTGGTGCGGCTGTTATGGGATGGTCAGAGTAGGTGACCCACAAAGGTGCCCGTGGAGAGAGAAGGAAGAACAAAGTACTGCTCTCAGGCCAAGTAGGACGACCCATCTTAGAAAAATTAGCCACAAAGTAGCTCGTTGTTGCAGAGCATTTGTTATTTCAAAAACTTGAATGCATGTAGAGCAAGGTAGGACCATATATGGCCCTGCCAATAAGAAAAATTTGCCATTTGCCAGCTAAGCTGGCATCAAAAATGCAGAAATTCCACGAATTTACAAGAATTTCTCGTTTTTTCGAAAATTTTCGAAATTCCGAATTCTCGTAATTACGAGGACCTCCGTTTTCCTGTATTCGTAGATCCTCGTAATTACGAAAATTTGGGGGGGAAAAAAATCCGCGGTTCGGAAGTTCAGAAGGCGGAAAATACCGGAATAATCCGCCGTTCGCGAACCGGCCATCACTACCCAGGACTCAGTCCTAACCTAAATCCCTTGTTGGAGCTCAGGCTGTCACTAGGGGCCATATTTATAAAGCCACGGTATCGCTTTTAGCGATACCGCGGCTTATAATATATGACCCTAGCTACCCTACTCCTATCTATTCTCTCTGGGTATCTATAACATAATTTATTCTCATATTAATGGGGGGCCTACCTGTATCTAGGTCCCAGGCTCCTCTGGGGTATTCCAGGAGATACAGAAAGACGGCTGAGCCCATTACTACTGCTCTTCCTTTTATACTTTTACACAGTGGCCCCTACTGGCCAAATCCTGTAAGAACAAGAAGACTAAAGGATAACTATTTTTAGTTCCCACAGGTGTATCACTTACGATAGTCCATTCGATACCCAAACAATACAGTCTGTCAATGTTCCACGATGTCCAGACATTCGCCCAGCCAGATTGCTGACATTGATAACAACGACGTTATAGACGTATCATCGATCATAAAGCTCTATATCTCAAAGAAAGCGCCACGAACATCACAGGTATGAATAGCTTAATATTTTATCAGCTAACTAGTACATGGCCAGATTTAGATTTTAGATAGACATCAGTCATACAATATAATAGATTAACCGGTATATAGTTGAGTATAAGTCGATCCTAGTATAAGTCGAGGTACCTAATTTATAAAAATGATTGAACTGAGTATAAACCGAGGGTAGAATATTGTTGCCCTTTAAATGGACAGCAGAATTCCCATACATGAATCCCTTACAGTAATAGCCAAACCGTACCAGTAAACTCCAATTCCTTGGAACTCCTGTTTGGAGTCTACAACCCCAGCATGCTTTGTTGCTGGGTGTTGCAGTTTCTAACATGTGGAGTGCAAGTTTCAGTAAACTTTTAATTAAGCTTACCATCATTCACAATTTCCTGACACCCATTTAGTAAAGGGCCTTTCTGTGACCCCCATATAGTAAAGGGCCCTCTACCCCAATAGTAAAGGGCCCTCTGACCCCCATATAGTAAAGGGCCTCTGACCCCCATATGTAAGGGCCTTGACCCCCCTATAGTAAAGGGCCCTCTGACCCCCATATAGTAAAGGGCACTTTGACCCATATAGTAAAGGACATCTGACCCCAATAGTTAAAAATGTCACCTGAGAGTTGTAGCTTCAAGCTGTCATTGGCATGTACTAGCAGGATTTTGCCCCAAACTGAGAAGACCCATCAGATTTACGTATCACATATGACAGTGCCAGTGCTGAGTGAGTCCCGCAGCCAGACTCAGAAAGCAGGAATTGTAAAGGCAGATCAGCTCCTGTAACTTTCTATGCAGTTTAACGAGGCGCCACCATACTGGTTACTATCCACAATTGCAGAATTTGGATCTGAATTAGGACTTGACCCGAGTATAAGTCGAGTTAGTGTATCAGGCTAACTTTAAGCCTTAAAATTACTTATACTAAGTATATACGGTATCTAGAAATAATATCCTAAAATTATACAAACCTGCAGTTATTACGCATGTGCTCACCACAGACGCCACTAATGAGTGTCATCCCCACTTCTTTAAAGAATCAGGATTTTACTGGTCCATAAAAAAGCACTTAAATTCACTACAACAGTGGATCTGTGCAATACCTATTCCAATCATTCCACTGATGCTTTAAATGGCCACTAGTCAAAAAACAAGTTTATTGTTGACTTATCATGAGTAATCATATACATAGTAATTAGGTTAATAAAGACATTCGTCCATCAAGTCCAACCTATTCACTTATCCCTGTTAGATTTATCTACCCACCATCAGCAGACAAAATATTGAAAATCCGTATCTTTTCATACAGCACAGGAATTATGAGTAATCCATGACTGGGCTCATTGTTTGATGAGTCTCTTTTGATAGTCCGGTGACCTGGGAATTTTCTTCCTAGTGCTTTGTAAGCCTGGTACACTGTGAACGTCATTCTCGCTAATGTATTTAAATATCTTATGACAATGTAGCACCCAGGCAATGTCTGTTCACTACCTACTCATACAGGACCTTCACGCATAAAATTATGTTTGCAAAGAAATTGTGTTTCTAGTTCGAAATTAAATAAATGTAATTATAGTTTTCTTAGCTATCTGTTTTTATTATATTAAATGAGTGGATGCAGGGAAAAGTGAAGTCTGGAATCTGCTCTATTTTAAAGGGAAGTATAGCCCAAAATAGTCTTTTTCCAAATGAGAAAATAGAAAATGCTGTTACCTGCATTATTTGTCTGTTAAATTTGTAATAAATGTTATATGTCATATAAATACAAACTAGATTGCCACTACTGTAATCACTGAACAATACTTTATATTGCTACTTTAATAATACTGTATAATGCTACTGTACAATAATATTATATAATAGTACGGTGTAATAATATTGTATAATACTACTGTAATAAGCTGTATATACTATACTTTAAGAATACATACATATGCTTTAATAATACTGTACAATATGTTAATGCTTCTGATAATATAACTGTATAATACTACTGTATACTACTAGATAATAATACTGTTAATAATACTGTGTAAATATAATTTAATAATACATATAAATATGCTACATAATACGTATAAGCTTCTGTATAATAATACTGTATAATACTACTGTATAATAATACGGTTATAATACTGTGATAATACTGTAATAATACTGTATAATATACTTTATTAATACTATATTAAATTATTGATAATACTACTGTAATAATACTTTAAAGGGCATGTCCACCCCCACAAACTAAAATTTGTCCCAATGATCGGCCACTGCATCGATCTAAAAAACCTAAATGTTGAAATCTTTAAATTGGGCCATAAATGTACTTACCATAATGTCTGTGATTGGCTGATTTTCCCAGAAGAAACAGAAGATGCATAGGCTAAGGGAACGAAATTGGTTAAGTTAATTTCTGCCCTGATTTTAAACTATTCAATATAGGTTTAGGGTGGGGTGGGTCCCCTAGAGTGTGTGAATTTTTAGATTTGGGGGTAGAATACACTTTAATAATAATAGATATTAGATAATTTTGTATAATAATACAGTGTAATACTACTGTGTAATAATACGGTATACTACTGTAATAATACTGTATAATACTACTGTAATACTGTATAATAGAAAGTTTTAAAGGGTATCTCCACTCATATTAACAGATTTTTGGAATTAAGTTTTATTGAAGAACGGGAGATAAACGAGCTTTGTCTTACCTCCATTCTTCAATAAAACATCAGGAGCCAGAAGAGAAGGTAAGAAACTAACCTGCTCCGCTCCCCAGCGCGTTCTCTGAAATGTCCCCGACAGACTCGTCTTCAAAGCGCATACAATGTCTGTCAGGACATGTCAGACTACCTTTTATGGATTATCTATGGTGCCATGGAAACAGGAGGATAGGTTGGGTTATGAGGGTGTGTCAGTAGGTGTGTGTACCTGTGTCTGTGTGGTGTTTAGGAGGTATATTTGTCCATTTCAGACCGTAGAACTAACTATTGATGATTTTGGTATGGGCCATAGAAACAGTGTGGGTACCTGTGTCTGTGTGGGGTTCTGAGTAATGTTTTTGCATTTTAGACCATAAAACTATCTTTTGATAATTTAGGTATTATTGCCATGGATACGGAAGGTATGGTTGTTGTGAAGGTGTATTGGTGTGTGTACACCGTGTCTGTGTGGTGTTACGGGGGTGTTTTGCATTTCACACCATAAAACTAACTTTTTTTTTTGTTTGAGGTATGCTTGCCTGGAAACAGAAGGGTAGGTGGGTTGTGTTTTTCCTGTGTCTGGTGTGGTTTAGAAGGTATAATTGTTGCAACAGGTAGTGGAAATCGAACTTAGAGATTTAGCAGTGTCATCACATAATTATTACAAATACACATAAATGGCAGAACCTCACTAGAAAGGAAAGAAGTGCCTTACAAAACGCTGAGAAGGAACAATCATAATAATAAGAAAAGTGGACAAAGAGGGTCAGTGGTTAGTCCTCAATAGAGGAGATCAAACAGAAGCCCTGAGAAAACTAGAGGACAGTCATACTTATACCCTTGATATGGACCCAACCGAAAGGAGCAAGGAAAATCTGGACAAGCTAGTACAGAAGGAATACACAGAGCATTTACCATTTGTACACATTCCCAGGATGCCGGTGTTCTATGGCACCAAAAATACATAAGGCAATCACCCTCCTAAGTCGACCATTAAAGTGGGCATACAATCATGGACGAGGGTCTCACACAAGTGGATATTATATACAGCCATTTGTCAAATATTATATTCATAACTAAAGGCACTACCCTGGTCTTATTTGTTAGAAAAAATACCCATGTGAGCAAAAGTACATTTGGCCACACCACAGACATGGGTCCCTCTATTACTGTAACACCCAAGATATGGATTAGTACAGCCAGTGCAGTACTACTTGAACTGATATAGTCAATAAGTCAGGATCACAGACTTTTATTGGAAGCCTCAGTCATTTATCCAACTATGTGGGCATCAATGGGTGCAATATGCACCTCTTATTCCAATTTATTCATGGGTGGTGGGAGGAGACTATTCTTCTACACCCTACTTCATCCATACCTAAGGTTATCATGTAAGGTAGGTATATTAACATTGATGGGATTTGGATTGGAGAGGACAGGGCAGGAGTTGGAAGAATGGATGCTGGAAATAATAACCCATATTTATCAGGTTCCCACCATATAGGGAATGACCCATTCAACCTACCTAGATTACACAACTAAATAAAATAAGTATGTACAAACTGAGGATAGTCGTAAACCATTAACAAGGAATACTATCCTAGTTCTGACTCCAACCATCCTACCATTTGTGAATGCTATCCCTTTACATGGGCTAGTATCTAAGAATTGAGAAAAACTATCCAATACAGAACCATATCGGGAAGCTATAATATGAAAAACGCTTCCTTAAGAGAGGATGTAACAAGCAATCTTAACAAACCTCGAGAAAGCCAATAAGTAAATAGAAGAGTCTCATCCAAGGTTTAAACCTACACGTAGGACCAACCAAAAGAGACAATTCAAAGGGGTATATTTTACAATACAGAATAGCCCTCTGTATAGATGAGATCACCAAAATTATAAGATTTCCCTGGTGACATATTACCCCAGCGTATCAAAACAGAGAGTGCATGGCTAAACATAGGGGTAGTACCCATGTGGAGCCAATAGGTGCAAGACATGCTCCTATATTAAATCAGTGATATTTGCAATAGTCATTGATGGGCAAACTGTTCCCCTGAAACAGTGTATGAACTGTTGCTCAGTCATATAGTCTATCTACTTACCTTTGTGGGCTGCGCTATCAATTATAGTGCACGACCCACCCCTTAACATAGATCAGGGAACATCTCAAGGACATTTAATAGAAAGTCAAAGCCAGAGCTAGGAACAGACAAGTGATAATGTCAGTGTCCAGGTCTGGAAAAGGTTATGCAAAGAATAACAAAGATAATAAATCCACTCTTAAGGGCATCTATCCGAAAAATATGTATTTTAAATTGACCCTAACTGAAAACTATAATTCTCCAACCACTCTACTCTATCATTTTTTTGTGATCTGCCCCCCTATTTCTTTAGATATCCATCAAACCTTCTTTATTTCAGCTGTCAATCAAGTCCTTGCTCTGAAAAACTATTCTTCTGTGAGTAGTGGTTTACTGTAGCTGGAATGTGACAGAGTTTTGACAGTTGGAATGCTGTATCGTGCAATGCGTGCAGTTGACAGTTGGTTTGTGGGGAAAAAGTCAGGTCGGATGGGATGGGTAAAAGAGGGAGGGGGGATACTGCCCTAACAAAATGTGTGTTGATTTGCTGGCATGCAGGCAACACACACAATCAGTAAGTTGAGAGTAAGTGCTACTTGACTTATTCAATTATAGAGTTAAGATAGAAAGTCATTTTTTCAGTATAGTGTCCCTTAGGCAGAGTACTTGAAACCAGAGTACCAAATGTCTCAATTCTGTAGGGGAGATATATTGTAATATAGACTAAAATTGTAGTACATTACTTCTTCCTGACCCTTTGCCTCTTTTCCTATTCCTTCCACTCTTTACCTTTTCTCTTTTTCTCCCCCTCTTATTAAACGCTCCTCTTCCTTGTGAGAGGGCCGGGCCTACCCATAATTAGGTTTACTTGGGAGTAATCCAAATGGGAAATGTAACCAAAAACAAAGTAACTAATCAACAGGGAGATTCAATTAAAGGGGCAGTTCAGTGAATACATATGCTTTTCAGAAAAAAGAGCAGTATTTTTTCATCCCAATGACCTTAATCTGCCAATTCAGCATTTTGTCTGTGTATAAATAAATGCTTCTGAAATACTGACTTCCTGTTGCAGGACCCTAGTAGTGACCGTTAGGGTTTTGACCCAGCGCTAGCCGCGTTGATCAGTGCTCAGTAGAGATTCTCAGTTTGACCCATACAACAGCCAATCAGCTAAATATGTTTCCAAGGATGTGGTGCATCCTGGGAAGAAGAAGGACCGTTAGAACTCAGCTCACTAATGTCAACAACAGGGAACAGCAAAGGGTATTGAAATCAAACTGATTTTTCAAAATGGGTAGAGAATATGTAGAATAACTAAGAAGGCATTACAACTAACAATTTAACAAATATTGATAATTTCCACTGAACTGTCCCTTTAAAGTTCTAATTGTTAAAATAGTGCTAATTTTGCCACAAACAATCAGAAGTTAGTTTTCAAATGATAATAATATCTGATTGGTTGGGGCAGAGCGAACAACACACACAATCGCAAATGGGATGTTGTGCTGCACTCTAGTGTGAACGAGCCCTAACGTGCTACGACTACAGCTGTCTCCAGAAACGTCATTTAAAATGTCATATCGTAAGTTAAAATCCATTACCCTTTGCCTAGTGTATAAGTTACATTGTAAAGTACGGTACTAGCGGCTCAGCTTTCGGTGACTTCGTATAATCAAAACTAAGCCGTTCAAAAGCAATGATAAAATACTATGAAGGAAGGCTGCAGAAATCAAGGAATGGTAGAAACCTGCAGAACTAATACTGCAACAAAATCTCAGTTATAGCATATAGTATATAGGATTTGAAGTTGAATAAAGACATATGTCCATCCAGTCCAACCATCTAGCAATTCCTCATTTCCTGCCTAACTGTTGATCAGAGGAAGGCAAAAAAAAACCCACCAAATTTATGAAGGGGGAAAAATAAAAGTGGCAGTCGGAAATTTCCCTGGATCAACTCTACTTTATGATCAATACCAGTAACTTGCAACATTCCTTGTTTGCAGAAGACTCATCCAGCTTTTTTTAAACTGACCAATGAACCTGCCATAACAACGGCCATACGTTATCCATAGCAATGTCTATCTGCACTATATATCACTTCTTATATCTGCTTTTTTTTTAATGTAGAATTAAACATCCATTGCGATTTTCAAGAAATATGGAGTCAACAAAATTATAAGCAGCAATGTACTATGGTGATATTGTAATTTTCTTAGAAACCATTTCCAATGAAATACTTCAGTCTATTATTTTTAGTATATCCAGCATTAAGGTCAAACTTCTGAAACTTACATTCTTTTCACTGATCAAATATTTATTGAGGTGATTTGTAAAGTACAAAGCCTACACAGCACATCTAATATGGATCATTTGCACAAGCTATTCCCAGTCTTAAAAAAAAATACATCACAGACCAGTTTTCTCTCATTTGCATTAGGCTAGGACATGGAGTTCCCCTTTGTAAACAGACATTTAACAAGATGACACACAGCACTGAATGCAAAACTCAGGGTTATCGTTTAAAATGGTGCTAATTTTGCCCCAACCAATCAGAACTTATTTAACATTGAAAGCTTACATCTGATTGGTTGGGGCAAAATTAACCCTTTTAAACGATAAGAACTTTTATTGAATACCCTGAAGTTTGTTAAATGCAACCAGGGTCAAGCGGAACACTAAAATGGAAATTAAAAAGCATCTTAGAATGAAGCTGCACAGTTAATGGATACTGTTTATCATAGCAGGCACAGCTCAGTTCCTGCAGGGTCCATAATATATTGTGGGGGAATTCATGTACATGAAGATTTTCTGTACAATGGTTGTGAAAAAATGTGTTTTATAGACAATAAAAACTTCAATGCATAGAAAAAAAACATTGGCTTCACAATACCCAATCTTTCAAGGTTTCTTCTTTGTCTAAGTAATTGTGGATAAGCTTCAGCTTGGTGCAGAGGAATAAAAGAAATGAGTGCTTGGCCTTTATTGTGCCAATGTATTCGGAAGAACTATAATATGATGACAGTCTCTTGAAACAACTCCAGTTAATCATTTCCCAGTAATTTTTACAATAAAGAATACAGTTTCCAGTTTCCTGGGTAGCAAGAGTATTAGGCATTTATAGATAGATTGATAAATAGAGAAAGAAAGAAAGATTTCTGCATAGACACACAAGGACCAATAAGTTCACCCTAAAGCTAGGTACACACCTAGCGATTTTTCCTCCTGACCAACCGTTCGATACTTTGACCGGTCGGCCAGGGGAGGACTGTCGTCGCGGCAAAAGCAGCCACGTCCACAGTTACCGCGACAATCATCGTCCGTAGACCGCACGATCGGACGAGGTTTTCCACCATGTCAGTGTCCTTTTGTCCGATTCGGACAAACATCGGTCGGACATGGCTGCATTCGGATGCGATAATTTCGGTCGACGAAATATCTCATTGTGTGTACCAAGCTTAAGTGAATCAATTATCTGACAGTGCACCATTTCCAATGTGTCAAGATTCCCAGAAAAGCCGTAACACCCATATAAGAAATGCTTGTTCCAAGCAATAGCAGGAACTGGGATACATCTTTTACCGTTGACCTCACCAGCCCTTATATGACATTGCTCTTCTGTGCATCCCAAATCCTTAAACCACCAATTGCATTGATCTCATTAAATTTTTAAGAGAATGTGTCCCAATAAAACTGGCTGAAAACTACCAGACAAAAAAAGTCAATAAAACAGTCTCCTGTGAAGAAGGAAAAAATGATATTAAAAATCCATCATCTATTTTCTGCATAACACATTTAGCAAAACCATCATTGCACATTGGAAAGTCCTATATTTGCATAACAGTGAAAGGAGAATGGAATGTACTGCCATAATGTCTTTTGCAGTCTACGTCATTTCATTCATTTTAGAAATATATTTATTATATGCTTTCTAGAACTAGAATAAAGGCAACAAAGAGTTAATATGTATCCAAAAGGTTTCTCCCGTTAGATGCCTTCTGAGTAATAAGTGATGCACCTTTCACGGCTGATTTCTCGATACACGTGCCGGCTAATCTGGGATTCACTGAATAACGTTGATGTGTATGGCCACCTTTATCGATTTTCCTGGTTAAGTAGGTTCTGGGTTCATGGTGTGAATTCTCTTATGCACAGTATAGCTCAGTAATAATAACACATTCCAATAGTTTAGTTTATGAGCCCAGTTCCTGATCTGACACACCAGTGGTGGAGACATATGGGGGTACGGCCAGTGGCCACCAATTTTCCAAATTTCAACAGTCGGATTTCAACTATTGAAGCAAGTTCTCAGCAGTCCAAATTTTAAAAAATTAGATTCTGTACTTTCATGGTGCGATGACAGTGACCAGTTCAAAATTGCAGGGGGGGCTGAACCCTGTAGTTATTCTACTATGTGACATTCCCCTCTTCCTCCCGTCATATCAGATAATGCTCCTTGTTTGTGTGCATTAGAAGAACAAAACTGTAATAGTCAACAAAATACCTGCAAAACAACTATTTTATTTTCTAATTGTTTATTAACTACTGAACTGTAGCAGTGGGATTTATGTTTTCAGGGACCTGAGCACATGGTTCATTATGCCAGAGGTTTCGAATTGGTGACTTAGTGACTTAAATATCTTTAAGTGGCAAGATGGATATATTTTGAGCATGCCCGAGTACAACACTTTGGACGTGCATCTTTAATTATTGTTGTAAAAAAAAGCTAGGGAGTAGCCATATACATTAAATGTTAGAGAACAGGACAAGGAGAGAGCTTCCACCATTCCACAGCAGCTATAACCCATGTGCCTTGGGCTCTCCTATTAAAAAAATCCATACTGGAGTATGTTACGTCAATTCTAGCATATAATAATAATGAGTCAGTAGATGCTATAAGGATAGCAGGTAATGTAGCACTCCCTCTTATGTCCCTTGAGGTCTAGCAATAGAGGAAATATTTACACAGAGCAGGACTGTGAGATTGTAGAGTCATAGTGGAACTCCATTCACTCTTTCTATTTGCAGTATTTATATCACATATCAGGACAGAGAACTAGAGAATATGTTTTCCATAATGGTAAAAAGGGTTTAAGGACAACTCCACCCCCTCCAATAAAACATATTTTATAAAGAATGGCCTCTTTAAAATATGTTGATATATCCTACTTTGTCCACTAAATCATTACTGTATGCCTGCTATGCTTCTGGATGCTTTGTGGAAACTAAGCAATTTAGTGAACTGTAATGGGCCTGTAGTCCCTGACCCTATAGAAGCATGGGCCATAAGGCAGGGAAGTCCAAGTGAAGTAAATCTGTATATACACTTTAGGTTGCGTATTTTTCCTATAATAAGAGGAGCAGACAGCCGGGTCAATTATTTACAGTAATGTACCCGCTCCTTCTTATCGACATTGTAATTCATCCGTCATACAAACGGACGGGGACAGAGGGTGAAAGAGCCAATGCTCAGTCCTTCCTTTACTTTCCAATAGAAACGGAAATTAACTATTTTATACCGAAAAAATGGCTTCCTATCTAAATGACTAATACGGGAGAGAGAAATGGGGAGTGCAGTGGCGAGAATCCTTATTATAGTCTGCGACACAGCATTGGAGATCCGTAGCCTTGTGGATTATAATAATATTTAGAAACCGATATATTAATAAAAGACACGCTGTCCATCCTTCCTTTGGGATTCATGGCGTTACGCTTCCAGAGGGATGCACGTTTCTCACAGGATATTGTCGTTTCCCCCCCAGTAACGTGTATGTACTGTAATATGTGTCTTCATCCAAACAGAAATGTCACAACTGAGTTGTGTTCTACATCCATTTCTACATGTAAGCGGCTGGTATCAGTCAAGGTTACATAGAGATCCTACTTCAGAGAACAGAAAACCAGAGGAATCTTTACAGTAGCTGCACTGGTGAAATTCTGTTGTTTTTAGTAGAAATCGTGCCCTGCTCTACTGCTCATTATAGAAATGTAACCCATAACTGTCAAATGGCCCCAGGGTAATCTAAATAAAGCCCAATGGCCTGGATTTGTAATAACTGTCAGAGGGACAGAATGTGTTCCCACTCCCGTACAAAGCCTGATGGGAGGAAAGGATGGTTTGCTAAATTTCTTTATTTTAAATGACAGTTCAATACTTTGTCATCAGGTAAGTCAGTATAAAGTAAATTCTAACGTGTTCTGTGCAAACCCTGCCCAGTGTTTTTGGCATAAAATAAAGATCAATCAGTTTCTAAACGTTTACAATGCCAATACAAACCATGTGTTAGAGTAGAGGTTTACAAAACTGGTGATTATCGTTCTGACAGTGGTTTCTGAATTTTTGAATTTTCGCAATTCGATTTCCAACAACTTTTTAGTTTCGTTATTCAAAATATTCAATGATATATCCCTACATTGAAAATCGATCAGATCTGCAGATTTTCGATACTGTCAGTAGCAGAATTTAAAATCGTGTTGTTTCCAAACCAAGACTCTTCTTCACTTATTAAGAGATCCAATCAAGGTTGCTTTTCCGTACACGAGAAGCAGCTGAAGTGGCCAGACCGGCAGCAGCACCTGTGATCGGCTGAGACATTGTGTCTGCCTTCAGCTTGCTTCATGCACGGAAAAGGCACAGAGGCAAGCAGAAGGCAGCCGAGTAACAAGGGCTGGTAATATGTTTAGAAGCGATTTTAAACTTTTGACCTTGCAAGGTTGGGGTCAGGGCCAGTTTTAGGCATAGGCCACATAGCAAAGAGCTGGCTCTTTGTGTTGAATTAGGGTGCAGTGGCTTAGCTGCGGGCACCGGGCCCCCACATGAGATGGGAGGTTAGAACTGGACCAGAAGTTTGGGTCCTGTCTTTTAAACAGCTGATCACATGTACTTTCCTTCATACGCACGATCAGCTGTTTAAAAACAGCTAATTGCAGAGGTTGTGGCGGGCCCTTCTACTGTCTGGGCCCCCTCTGATTGTGGGGGTGGTGGGAGAGTTAGTTACGCCACTGCGATGCCTAGGGCGCCTCTGTTCTCCCTGGCATCTACCGTCACCTTTTACTTGCTGTGTTAGATCTGTTCTCCGTGTCTGCTGTAATTTGTAACATTGTAGTGAGTAGAAGCCTGAACTCAGCTCCTCTATTTGGAAACAATGTTACAAATGAACTGAAGGTTAAGGAAGGAGGAGATGAGCTCAGCTAAAGCACTGAGGAACAGCTCTAAAATGCCAGGTAAAAGCTGCTGCAGACTTTATACCAGTGACCCCTGTGACTAGCAGCCATGACATCACTATCCCTGCCTCTTCTTCTTCCTTCCATCCAACTCTCCAATTAGAACTTAGAGTGGGTGAGGAGTAAACAATTCAATGGAGGAGACATGGAAAGCAGGTACAAACTTGAATCCTGTCAATGCTGGCAGCTGGAAGGGTTAAAGGTAATACTCTGCTGGCACTGAAAGTTTAATGCCAATACTCAGGGAAAGTGCTAGCATTGAGAGTAGTAATAGGAAAGTCTGTTGGCATTGAAGGGTTAATGTAATACTATGCTGGCACTAAAGGTGTTAATAGCAATACTCTGGGAAAGTGCTGGCACTGAGTATACGGTAATTATTAAATGGGCATGTCCACCCCCAAAATATATCCCCCACTACTGTCCCCACCATGTGTGTAGTTTTAATCCTTACCTCACATCCCATCTCCATGGGTTCTCCTGTAACCCCCCCCCCAGAAGTCCCAAAACTACCCAGGAGGATAGCGGGCTCTGCCTGCTACCTGCCTCCGGTAGATATTTGCCATGCGTCGCAGCCCTTCTCCCCCTCCTCCCCTCCCTCTCCCGATCCCGTTCCTACTATCCCTCCCCTAGCACAATCCCGTAATATGCGCTCAGCCATGTCCCCCAGCCCCAACCGCAAATATTTTTTTTTCAAAAAAGCCCTCCCAAACTCTACTTCCACCTCTCCTCTTTCCCCGCTGAATGACGCGGCAGCCGGTCCGTGATTGGCTGGCAGCCCAATCCAGACGCGACTGCCGGTCCCGCCTCCTCTGCTTGCATCTCGCAATCGAGGCCGGAAGTGCGTCTGAGGAACGAGGGAGGTAATTAAGAGTTTGGGGGCTTTCTAAAAAAATTTTTGCGGTTGGGATGGGACATGGGGGACAGCATATAAAAATGAGTTTTAAGGGTGGACCATACCTTTAAGCCTGATGGCACTAAAGGGTTAATGGTAATACTTTTCACACTGAAAGTTTTAATAGCAAAACTCTGGGGAAGTGTGTCTGTATGAATTTGAAAGCCTGTTGGCACTAAAGGGTTTATGGTCATACTTTGCTGGCACTGAAAGTGTTAATGGCAATACTGGCACTGAAAGTATTAATAGGAAAGTGTAAGGAGCAGTACTTACCTCCCCACTCGGTCCTTCCAAGGATCCTTCCAGGATGCCGTTGCATCGACATCAACGTGCATGTGGCGTCACAAAGAGTGCCAGCAGTGTGAACATTTAATTTGTCCCGGTGCCATAAACGAATGCCCATTATAGGATTGCTTGCCTGTTAGCTGTCCGGTTTCCTTGTGGTCCTTGTTCCTGTTGACGGCCTTGCTTTTGTTCCTGTGCCTTGTTCCTGTGCCTCGTTCCTGTTCCTTGTGCTGTGCCTAGTTCCTGTGCCTATTGACTGTTTGCTGACTGTTCCTGGAGCTGCATTCAACCTTCAGAAATCGCCTTGCTCGTTCCTTTACACCTGTGGACGTCACTTCCTCCTTGGTCCAGACTTCTACCTTCGTCTGAGCAGGTAATCCTAACAGTATAATTGGCCATGGACCCACCTGAGAACATCCATTGATCTCAGAAAGATCCTACAGGTAGTGCCGTCCGATGGATACCTACGATCCCTACGAAGCCCAGCAAACAGAGTGGGCTTGGTACTTGACACCTTACTTGCTCGAACCCTTGCAGCACCTCCGGAGCCGGTGCAGCACCTGTCTTACTGCTTCCTGCTGGGGTTCCCAATAAACCACGTTTTCCACCCACTCCCGTTCCAACGTGATCCGCCAACCTGCAGGGATTTGTCTGATTCAATTTCAGCTGCGCCTCCAACTTCATTTCCAATGGGCCAAAGTTTACAGCTTTTACCCGCCTTTATGGTGGCAATCCATGCAAAAGGATGTTAAAGATTTTTACTCGACTTCATTGGAGAACTTCCCCCCTCCAGGGGTAATACTATAATTTGGGTAGTCTCAGTAAAATGGCACATTGCATCCCTCTTCCCAAATTTCCACATTTCATCCCTCTTCTCTTCACTATAGAACTCTTCATTACTCACATTTTTCATGTTCTCCATGCTGAAAAGTCTCTGACAAGGGAAAAACAATTTGTTGCTAATTTTCCAGTTTTTCTTCTGCCTACCATCCTCAATCTAATGGAGCAGTAGAGCACTCAATCAAACCTTGGAACTATTTCTCCGTGTGTTGTTCTCTTAGACGACTGGTCCGACTTCTTCCTTGGCAAATTCGCTCATAATAATGCTACCCACTCCTCTACGGAGAGTCACGTTGTCTAACTGTGTATGCCAACATCCCTTGGCTTTTCCTCAAGACTTTCGGATTTTCCAGCAGCAAATTATCTTGAAGCCCTCATGTCATATCTGGATTCTATTTAATTACATTTGGAAAAGAGCTCTTTAGTATAAAAAAAACTTACACTGGTAAACAACGCAGACCTTATCTCTCCTACTCAGTGGGAGATAAAGTATGGTTATCTACAAGAACATTAAGGGCATATATTGTGAAAAAACACTTTGCCCCTTGCAAAGTTAAATATGTACTCTGTGCTGCCTTTCTCCTAACTCTGTCAGTGACTCTGTTTTTCCATGTGTTAGATCTCTCTGCAGACTCCCCCTTCCCCCTCCCCTTTGTTACCTCCTCCGTGTCTTACTCCGGCTACCTGACTACTTATCATTTGCAGCAGGAGTTAAAGTTCACATCCTGAAAAAACACCTCACGCACATGGCCAATAGAAAGCAAGCTGTCCTGAAGACATGGATCCTATGTGTCCTGCTTCAATACAATTCTTTGTGATTCATCATCAAACTTGAAAGCTATCAAAAAGGGGGTCAAGGCAGCCTTATCTCTGCCATCAAAGCTACCTCTCTCCCCCTGCTAATGCTCTATCTCTAAGTTTGTTACAGAGCGGGGAGGAGGAGGGACTAGAGCAGGAACAGGGTCACATAACAGGGATTTGATTGGCAGCACAAGTAGGAGTAGAGGAATGCAATCACGTCTTCTTCTAATTTGTGTATCTCAGGACGAGAGGGAAATTGAAAAAATAAACACTCTGGGGTTGGAGCGATAATAGAACATATGGAAAGAAGTTAGGTCCTAAATTCATTGGTCCCTTCCCCATTATCAGTTGTTTTTAACAACTGAAACCTATCCTGTCCTTCCAATCATATTTCATTGGTGGCCATGGACGCGCATACGCACAAACGTTGTATATAGTATATACGCCCGTCCACCTCACCAGGTACAGCATGGGCTCTTACCAACTACTTAAGCTTCCCACTATAAAGAAACATACACAGCAGCAGTGACTGTGTCGAAGGAATTTTGTGGTGAAACCCATTGCATTTGGCCAAGATTAGGGGGGGGGAAGTGTGGTGGGTGGGAGCGCTAGGTCACTAAGATGCAAAAACAAGGCTCTGGTCAGGGTTTTGGTGCAAAATTTTTGGGTGACATACCCTTTAATTCTCAGGTAACAAGGGAAATGGAAAGAAAGGGGAGTAGATTAAAATAGCTTTATTAATAACAAAAATACCATAAAAAAAGGATAAAGGACATAATGGTCTTATTTCCTTCTTCCCTTTTCCAGACCTTTGTATACTGATTTTATTATATCAATAAAATGGATAAAAAAAAACAAACATGCAATAAAACTAAAAATCACTAAAATATACCCAAACCTGAGAGTTTATGTACACAGAACTGTGCATAACACTTTGACAACCAGTATCTGTAATGCAACGTGTTTTACTCGCTGTTTCTTCTGGAACATTAAGGAAGGTGCTTGGACATGCAGTTTCTAATACTGATTTTCCTGGGTTTGCAGGCAGTGTGATGTTATCCCGGCCTTTTTTTTTTAAATTATTATTTAAAAGAACAAAAGTCTCTAAAAATTGCTTATACTAATTAGTGCTCAAAACAAACTTTTTTGTGCATTGAAAAAACTTGATGATTGACTTAACCAAGATTTTAAATCATCCAGAGCCCGAATTGCGGGTCGGAGTAATTTGGGCTATAAACTTTACTTTACCCTTTATAACTATTGAACAAATGTCAAAATAAAAACCAAGCCTAAATAGAGGTGGGTGGTTCAACACCAATTATCTGCCATGTCAATGCTGTTTTGATGCCTTACCCGGGAGTTTTGATAACACCTCATCCAACCACACCTTAAAGGGCATGTCCACCCCCAAAACTAAAATTTAACCCCATACTGGCCCCACTGTGTAGTTTAAAAACACCCCTACCTTACATTCCTGCTCCTTACACTTCTCTTGCAGTGTCTATCCCAAGTCCAGGAAACTGAAGAGTAGTGACTGTCTCTGCCTCCTGTCTTGCCTCGGGAAAAGGATGGTGACATGCACGGGGGAGCCCTTTCCCTCCTTCCCACCATCCGGATCCATCCTCTGCAGCTGTGGCTATATTGTAGGTGCCCCCTGCCCACCCCTAACCACCGAGTGTTTTTTTGTAAAAAAAAAAAAAAAATTCTGATCGCAACTTACAGCCCTTCATTCCTGTGGCGTCTTCATTGACAGCAGCCGTGTATGTGATTTGCTGACAAATCACATACACAAGTTCTGGCAAGCATTTCTAAAACTTTTTTTTGACATTTTGATAAGGCAGTTGGGGATGAATTTGCCCTTTAAAAAAATAAATAAATATTGGAACTATATTGGAATTAAGACAATACCGTCTTATGTTCGTGTGTGTAGCGCATTTCAGAGCGCTCCCAAGACTGTTCACCCTCTGTCTCACCATCGCTCGAAAAAGCCCAGAGTCATTTCTTGTACTTCAAGTATAGGGAGTCCAGGGGCAATGCTAGCGTTTTTGTTGTCCGAGCCAAACATTTGAATGCTGCCGTTCGCACGCTGCTGCATTAAAGTGGGTGTGGCTTTCTCCATGGGCGTGGTTTTGCAGGTGGCCATGGCTTCGATGATGGGCGTGGCTACAATATTATGATTTTGAACTACCAAACAGTTCCTCAGACAGTCAATTACCAATAATGTAAATTACTAGAAACAGATATTACATCCCTTTTCTTAAACAGCTTGTGTTTCCATTTCCATATGGCTCCTTTCAGGTTTTTGTTGATCAAAATAACTTATTTTACAGCCTGTGCTATATATGTTGGTTCAACTATTACAATGCATTAGAAATGCCATACTTTCTGTAATATAAAAGATTTTAGACAAAAGATTTGTAAGCCGCCACCTATGGCTTGATAAAGGCTTGATAGGATCGAATAAAGGATGATAAAGGATTGATAAAAGAACAGGGACCGGAAAAGAGTACTAATGTTATGTGAATAAACTCACCTGTTTGCAAATCCTTGGAGTGCTCTGAAATTTGTCTATATTGTATTATTGGATCCTTCAGAAGCACCCAGGCATATACACTTGAAGAGAGAGTGCCAATCTCTGCTACCCTTCATGAGTGTGCCCGTTTGGTGCACAATGGAAATTATGTGTGTGTATGTTTTGATATGTGTGGATATTAAATCTTTACACAGGTATATTTTATTACACAGGTATATTTTAAACTGTTACTCAAACAGTTACCAGCTTCCAGAGAAACCAAATAGGATAATCATGCAGGTCTGAGAGTAGACCCAGGCAATTCTGCCACACTATGTGGTTGAAACTAAACATGCTAGGTTAATACTTATTAGTATTCACCACAGCAAGTAGTGATGGTACAACATATATTATAACAGAAGGTACCTCACAGCATCATGTTATTATAATAGCATTGCCCTAATAATCTAACGTATAAACAAACATTTCTCATTTCCAGTTTACCTAAAGAAATGGATTGATCCTTTATATACTCTTATACAGATCTAATTGAAAAAAATGCTTCAGAGCAATTTTTAATAACTGATAACTGCTATTTATTTCAGTATTACAGTAAATCCTTGGTATACCTGAATGGCTTTACCACTAAGCAAAAGGCTAAGGACTTGCAAGCGAGCACCATTATCCCAACCATTAATAGTGGCTGCCAATTCAGATTGTTCTAACCAATCAGTCCACTCCCTAGTTACTCTATCAAATGGATCAGGTTAAAAACAGGTTTGGCAATTGGGCCTGGTAGAGCTACGGAGTGTAATTGGGGAATTTCATCTGCAAGTCCAAGGACAGGAGGATTTAAATCAATATTTTCAGTAGCAGCCTCCATAGCTTAATACAGAGAACAAATATACAAAGAAAACTGGGAGAATAAATGGTATTACCAGCACTGCTGCCACCAATATGTACTAGATCACTGCTTTATGGAAGGATTATGGGTAGCATGGCACACAGTGGGTTACTCTGGTGGTCTGGCACAAAGCAGACAGTGCACATAAACAGGTTCCCTACATAACGTGCAGCAATCAGGGGTGTCCCTGTCTATGGTGCACCACTTTCAATATTGACCAGGCCTGTATATTGTGTGTCTTTGTAAGTTGGTGTACACTTATCTGTTGCCTCAAAGTTTGTATCCAATAACGTAACTTGTCTGTCCAATGTGTCCTTCCAACAGGTGGTAACAGGATCTTATCCACAGGATCTTGTACACAGGATCTTGTACACAGTGTCTTATACACAGGGTCTTGTGTTGCAGTCAAACTTTAACTTTCTCTCCTCCTAGCCATAGAGAGCAGGGATGTCTTTTCTTTTATCACTCACTGACACCACCTGCAGGCTGGAGGTGGTATATGAGGAGCCTTGGTGTGTATGTCCATTACAATACACATCACATCCTGTGTAGCAGACAGAACCTTTTTTGGATTACACTTCCTTTCACATGGAGCAGATACAGGGGTGTGGTTTATCCTCCCATTTTGACTGTCCCATATTAAATTAGGGATCTCAGCTCTGTAAGTAAGTTTATGTATTTTGTATATTTTGTGTTGTACCTAATATAAGTCAGTGCTAAATTTTATATACATTTACTGATGGTCGTTTAAATGGTAATAGTGAGATAGTACACACATACATATATACCTTTCTTATGTGTAATTTCCTATACCCCCACCACATTGGTAGCTCCTAAAAACTCAATGCAATCTCTTATGAACAAATAAATATATCTATTAATTATATATATTATATATATATTATATTATATATATATAATATATATATTATATATATACCGGCTATCTCTTTATTTGTATGGTTCTTCCAGGGAACCATATGAGTCTACAACAGGTTATAAACCTTCTTTCAGCTGGACTGCCTTAAAGGGGCGGAGAAATAGGGAGCCAGCATCCATGGGGGCGTAGCTGATAGCCCACTATGTTATATAAATATATCATGCTGCTCACCATTATTCTAAATTGATTGGTGTAAATGGGGCTATGCATTATAAACACAATATAAGAATCCCCAGCACTCAACAGCATATGTATATAGGAAATAAACATACACAGGTTATAAAAAAGTCCCATTCAGATTAAAAATGGATACCATTGGTTACATTGTTTGTACAAACATGCTTTGTAAGAAGCTGAAAGAAGGTTTTTAACCTGTTGTAGACTCATATGGTTCCCTGGAAGAGACCATACTAAATAAAGAGATAAGCAGGATGGAGATACCTTTTGTATTAGGTTAGACCAAGCTAGGAACTGCCGTGAAGTGGTGGCGTGTCGGCTTTAAAGGGGAACTGTGGTCTTCCATTTGTATGTGCCTTATGGAGGCAGCGCTTGATCACCTGATCATCTGACCGCTGTGCCTTGGTTTAGGGGTGGAGCATGCTCATTGCTGTCTTTTTCTGGGAAATTCTAATTAACAACCAGAAATGCAAAATCAAATTATAATCCCCAGAAGTCTCTTTTCCTTATTGCATAATGAGCAAGGGAGTGTGGGGGGAAAACTCTCCCTAACTTTGTAAATCTTATTTTTCAAAGCCCAGAATGAATAAAATACTATGTTTACACATGAATACTAAATTATATATATATAGGTAGTGGTATGCAAAATATTTGATTGATTTAAAAAATATGTAAAGGAATTTGACCAGAAAAAAAAGAACAAAACAGTTTTCTAGTTCATTAATTAAAAAATGTAGATATAAAGATTTTTGTGATAGAGACCTGCTCAAAATAACATAATAGAGAATTATCCAGCAGCAGTGCTGTTTAATACTTTTACAAAATAATGAGGATCTAAGGCTCACCAGAGTGAAGGGAGCTTGTTGAGCTACCAGCCAGATATATACTCGACCAACAGTCAAATGTTGTAAGCCTTTATGCCTAAATACAAGACTACAACTTATCAGTATTGTGTTAAGCCAAACTAAGCTGCAATTTAAATCTCTTGCTTTTATTAGTGTTACCAAACACCATTTAAAATCTGTTGGTCTGATTTAAATCTTGAATCTGATTGGATCTTGGGTATGGACCAAATCCTATCCCCACAAACGAAATCTGATTGGTCCAATACCCTTAATCCAATAGATTAAGATTTAAATAGACCAATCAAATTTTAAAGGTGTGTAGGGAGACACTATAAAATGCAAGAGATCTGAATTGCAGACTAGTGTTGGATATTGTGCTGTACTAGTAAGTTGTAGTTAGGCATAAGGCCTACAAAAGACGTTAGACTAGTATCACCTGGCTGGGTAGGCCTCCATGAGCTACCTTCAGCCCGGTGAGCCTTAGATCCTCTGTATTTGGTGACAAGTATTATTAAAACTGCACTACTGCCATGTAGTTCTCTATTTATGTTTTGAGAGAAGGACTAAAAAATATTTTTTTTCATCATGTTTTTAATTATTGGGCCAGAAATCTGTTTTTATTTTTTCTTGACAAAATACCTTCTAAAAATAGTTCAAATATATAAAGGCTATTTTATAAAAGCAATCAAATATAGTGCATACCACTGCCTTTATTAGTTTTGGTATGCATGTGTAAACATATAGCGTTTATTCATTCCTGGGCTTTACAAGGAGTCAAGCGAGTTAGGGAGAGTTTTCTCCACAACTCCCTTTCTCATTATGCAAATAAGTGCAAAGAGACTTCTGGGAATTATAATTTAATTTGCATTTCTGGTATGTTAATTAGAATTCCCAGCAGTAAAGGCGGCGGCCAGATGATCAAGTGATCAATGGTGCCTCCATAAGGCACATACAAAATGGGACCACAGTTCCCTTTAAGCAATGTGTACAAACAATGTAACCAAAGGTATCCATTTTAATTTGAATGAAACTTTTTTGTAACCTGTGTATGTTTAATCCTATATACATATGCTGTTGGGTGCTGGGGATTCTTTTATGTTGTGTATATATATATTATATATATATTATAATATATATATTTAAGGGATATTACACAAAAGACTCCAGCACTCAACTTACACATACAGTATAAGCATAAATTAATAGATATAATAATCAAACATATATGCAAGAAATGAAGGGTAATTATCTACACTAAAGTTAGAATGATACATTAGTACTTGTGTCAGTGATGCGCCACTCCAAGGCAGTATTCCCAGCATCAGTCCTAACCCAGTAAGTAAAGTACAATTTGTGGGGGGGAACAAGACATACCTGATTCTTCTTTATTTAGTATGGCCTATTCCGGGGAACCATATGAGCTTACAGTGCGTCTAACCTTTTTTTATCAGGACCGCCTTAAAGGGGCAGGAATAAATTTGCTCAGGGAGCAAAGCATACAATAGAGCTTAGCAGTATTACCCTTTATATCATATTAGCTGCACACTGGTATACTTTATAAACAAAGGGGTTTATTATACATTACTGTGATCACATGAATGAAAAGCTTCCAACCAGTCAAGGTAACCCCAGTCTGAAGGTCCAACTTCTAACCTTTTTACATTAATTCTGATCAGCAAACTTTGCATTTCTTATAATGAGAACTTCACCCAGCCCTTTTGCTTTTCGTAATGAAGTTAAAAAAGGTTAGAGTTAGGCTTCCAGACTGGGTTACCTTGACGTGGTTGGAAGGCTTTTCATTCACTGTAATGTATATAAACCCCTTTGTTTATAAAGTATGCCAGTGTGCAGATACCGGTAATATGATATTATATGGGCATAAAATGGCAATCACACATTGAAGGAGAATTAAAGGGGGGGGGGGGGGGGGGGGGGGGGTGGGGGGGTGGTGGTGTGTGGTGTGTGTGGGTGTGTGGTGTGTGTGTGGGTGTGTGTTGTGGTGGTGTGTGTTGTGTGTGTGGGTGTGTGTGTGTGTGTGTGTGTGTGTGTGTGGGTGTGTGGTGTGGGTGTGTGTGGTGTGTGGGTGTGTGTGTGGTGTGTATGTGTGTGTGTGTGTGTGGGTGTGTGTGTGTTGTGGTGTGTGTGTGTGTGGTGGTGTGTGTGTGTTTGTGGTGTGGTGTGTGGTGTGTGGTGTGTGTGTGTGTGTGTGTGTGGTGGGTGTGTGTGTGTGTGTGTGTGGGTGTGTGTGGTGGTGTGTGGTGGTGTGTGTGTGTGTGTGTCCCGAGACCTACAAATCCATTCCGGAACGGAATGTTCCGTTTTAATCCTCGGGCGGGCAGGGTCGACGAGTCCGACGCAGCATGGGTGATCTCGCATGTGCAGGATGGCAAGCACGTCGGACTACCTGCTATTGGGAAGGCAGCAACATGAATATTCAATGTGCCAAGGGATCTTTAAAGCCTTACATCGGACAAACTAGGGCACACAGACAAAATCCAGAAAAGGTATCATGCATATTTAAATGGGCTCTTTTACTTTAGGCAATGTTAATTTTTCAGGTGGACATACCCTTTAAATGAAACAAGTAATTGCAGAAAGTGTTGCCTTGAGGTTTTTTTCATTTTCTCAAATATATTTATGAAATGTTTTAACAATATTTTCATTTTAATGTGTCTTCTGGCATTAGGGAAGAGACAACCAAAGGGTTAATACATTATGCAGCACGCTTCTCCAATCCAAATCCTTCTACAAAGTGCATTATCCATCTTCATGACTTAGCGGATTTGCAGGGCTCCCCCAGCCAACATAACTCAGCACTAATATGTGCAATAATATACAATATTACACTATATTTCATTTATTGTGCTTTCTGGCAAGAAATAAAAAATGTAATACAGTAAACATAATACTCCTTCATGCAATCTCCTTATGCATAATAAGCTATCCAAACGACATATTTTCCTGGTTCTGAATAGCCCTGAAGGCAGCATTACTCAGTATTAATAATATAACAACATTACTCATTTTATCCTTCTTCATTAATTATCTACTATTGACTTGCTCTTCCCACACAAACAGATCAAACAGAACATTGATTCCTGATTTGGCTGAAAAAAAGGATTTGGTCAATGTCAAATCTCCAGTGGGACTTGCATATCGGCTATTTCTTGCTTATTTAAGCAATTTTGAAATACACTAGGCTGGTGTGTTAACCGTAGTCTAAAGTGCATGAGAACTAGTTAGATGCGTAGGATAATATGTAAAGGCCTCTGTTTGGGGGCCACAACACTGGGGCCCAACAGGAAGCAGTAAACATCTCATTCATTTCTTATCTTATCTCATTTCATCTAAGTGCTTATGTTTAGTAACTTGCCATTTCTAACTGATCCTTTTCTTTTGTATCGACATTTTAACAATGTTCCATCTATTTTAATAAATTGGGCTATTTCCCTGGTGTCCTGGTGGGACAATTCATCCCCTAAGGAGCCACATCCCTCCCTAGACTTCAGCTGCTAACTACAGAGAGCATGTCTGTACTTAATGGCCTTGAGAAACGGAAGCAATTACCTGCTCCATCTACAGTACATGAAATTTAAGATTTGACTGAAAATCAATTTGAAAGGAAAGTAATGTGATATAGATAACAGCATCTTCTATCCTCTCATGTAAAGTAACAGCCATATAGCAGATCAACATATGAAGGTTGTCTGGTTTGTGGTATTAACCCTTTTATATCTCAATCTGCTATTTTAAATACACAGTGTATATGTGGATGGAGATGTTTACAGAATTGACACATCTACATTGTACAATTGCTCATTATAATATAATTTTATATAAAGCATCACCTGACCCTCTGCAATACAATATGCTGTTTACTTTCCCATGGGAGAACAAGCCATGGTGTTGTTTTAAACTTTTCTTTTAAAAATGTATCTCCACTGAATAAAGTTCTTTGCTTTTTTTCCTTTAATTGAAGAACGAGAGGTAAAGGAGCTATACCTTACCTCCTCATCTCCAATAATCAGACAGGAGCAGTCAGGGAGCCCAGAGAATTTACCCCTGATTGCGCTCCTCTGCTGCTTCCTCTGACAGATCCTGATATACCCTTATAATGTGCTCGCATACATTGGGTGAGCATCGCAGCATGTCAGAGGAAGCAGTGGAGGTGAAGTTCTCTGGGTTCCCTGCAGCTTTCAAAGTCTTATCATGAAAATACTCTGTGCATAGACACAGTGAATACTGGAGGTGGTATTATTTACTTTTGTCTAAAGGATGCTTTGATAATATATTTGATTTTATATATATATATATATATATATATAATATATACCTACATATAATGTATAACATGTATAGATTACACATTTTAACACTATAAGATAATAGATAATAAGCATTGAAAAAGAAGGAAACATGGTAGATTAACTCTCTCAGTACACTGTATCCTGAGGGTATGAAATGTGATTATGACATATCTGTATATATTTGTATAAGCAATTTTAATTGGTCTGTGGTCTTTGGTTTTCCTAATTAAGATGCAAACCCTGCTATATGTATATTTTATGCGTAATGTGATGCAATTTGCTACATAGTATATAAGGATATGATGTAATGATTAAAATGGATGTTCATAGCTTAACAACAGGGCCTTAGCAGCCCTCAAAACATTGCTGTATGATGTGAGAACTTATATCTTAATAGGAAATAATAATATATATTAAAGCCTTTAAAATAGAATGAGAGATTTGCTCCTCTATTCCGGTGTCATGAGGCAAATAAAGGTATAATGCTTTTTCTGCACATTTACATTAGCTTTTTGGGGGGGAATTTCATTCCTCTTTAATGAAGGAGTAGACATTAACATTTCCTCTTCTTTAAACGGGAACTGTGGTCTTCCATTTTGTATGTGCCTTATGGAGGCAGCCATTGATCACCTGATCATCTGACCGCTGCCTTGGTTTAGGGTTGGAGCATGCTCACTGCTGTGTTTTCTGCTGGGAAATTCTAATTAACATACCAGAAATGCAAAATTAAATTATAATTCCCCAGAAGTCTCTTTACCCTTATTTGCATAATGAGCAAGGGAGTTGTGGGGAAAACTCTCCCTAACTCGCTTGACTCCTTGTAAATCTTATTTTTCAAAGCCCAGAATGAATAAAAGCTATATGTTTACACATGAATACTAAATATATATATATAGGCAGTTGTTGAAGTCGAAGGCACTCTCAGGACTTCTATAAAACGTAACTTTTATTGGCAAACATAATAGTGTTATATCTACGCGTTTCGGCTCATAACCAAGCCATCTTCAGGACATGACGCACAATGCAACAAGCAAACATATATACCCTCCCACATCAACACACAGCTTGTAGCAATTAACATGATTAAAAACCCAATAAAAACACTTAAAACTCAAAAGGTGAAGCAGAGCAGGGTAAACAGAATCCACCCTGTCCACCCCAGGCACAAACATCAATATCAAAAAAACATAAAACATTGTGACAGTTCTGAACCATATGTGACAGAGAACGAGGAGATGGAACCACACACAAGCAGGAGTTACATGTATCTACACTGTGTCACCATGTATATGTAGCTTACTGACAATGATAGACAGTGCGAGCTTAGGATCCAGTTATACTATAGAGGAGAAATCTGTTCAAATAGTGGCCACAAGAGCGCAGCATGGTAGCCCATGGTGTATGTTCACAGAGCTGTAGGTCCCCCTCACCAACCGAATAGGGGCACTACTATGGAACAAAATCCATTAGTTCGCTAAGTACAATCTGCCTGGTGGGTAAATATATGGCAACCGCCCAGAATTTTCCTTGTCAGATCATACAGATAAACATATTGATAAATGCTAATACATGAGAGAAACAACCCCCCATGTAACACATGTTATTGTGTAGGCTACCAATGACAGGCACATGTGGAGGGACAAGGTACAGCGTGTGGCCTCCACATGTGCCTGTCATTGGTAGACCTACAGCTCTGTGAACATACACCATGGGCTACCATGCTGCGCTCTTGTGGCCACTATTTGAACAGATTTCTCCTCTATAGTATAACTGGATCCTAAGCTCGCACTGTCTATCATTGTCAGTAAGCTACATATACATGGTGACACAGTGTAGATACATGTAACTCCTGCTTGTGTGTGGTTCCATCTCCTCGTTCTCTGTCACATATGGTTCAGAACTGTTACAATGTTTTATGTTTTTTTGATATTGATGTTTGTGCCTGGGGTGGACAGGGTGGATTCCATTTACCCTGCTCTGCTTCACCTTTTGAGTTTTAAGTGTTTTTATTGGGTTTTTAATCATGTTAATTGCTACAAGCTGTGTGTTGATGTGGGAGGGTATATATGTTTGCTTGTTGCATTGTGCGACATGTCCTGAAGGCGGCTTGGTTATGAGCCGAAACGCGTAGATATAACGCTATTATGTTTGCCAATAAAAGTTACGTTTTATACAAGTCCTGAGAGTGCCTTCAACTTCTACAGCTGTATGTTTCTTCCCCGAAGGGCACCCGGGCCAACTAATGGGAATGGAGTGCTGATCGCTTCGCATTGAATATATATAGGCAGTGGTATGTAATAAAAAAAGAAAATCAGTTTTCTAGTTCATTAATTTAAAAAATGTAAGATATAAAGATTTTTTGATAGGACCTGCTCTAAAATAACATAAATAGAGAATTATCCAGCAGTAGTGCTGTTTTAATACTTATTACCAAATAATGAGGATCTAAGGCTCACCAGAGCTGAAGGGAGCTTGTTGAGCCTACTCATCCAGAATAACTAGACCACAGCCCACTGTTGTAGCCTTTATGCCTAAATACAAGACTACAACTTATCAGTATAGCTGCTAAGCCAAACTAATGCTGCATTTAAATCTCTTGCATTTTATAGTGTCCTCCCAAACACACCTTTAAATCTGATTGGTCTGATTAAAATCTTGAATCTGATTGGATCTTGGGTATTGGACCAATCCTATACCCCACCCCTAATCTGATTGGTCCAATACCCTTGATTGGTCCAATACTCCCTTGCTCATTAGCAAAAAAGGGTAAAGAGACTTCTGGGGAATTAATTTAATTTTGCATTCTGGTATGTTAATTAGAATTTCCCAGCAGTAAAGGCGGCCAAGGATCAGGCGATCAATGGCTGCCTCCATAAGGCACATACAAAATCGAAGACCACAGTTTCCCCTTTAAGGGAAACCAAGGATAAAATCAGTTTAAATAATGTGCAGGAAGTGCTGTTCTTTTGCGAGAAGAATATATAGTGCCATTAGCTTCCAAAATGATATAATAGGTAGCAACTTTGTAATTTCTAATCCTACTACTATTTTAGAGTGAATGGCATGATTTAGTTCTTACTATAGATACCATTTATACCAATGCAAAATGAGGTTGAGAAAGTCTCTCTGTACCACCAGGTACTAGTTTATGCTACAAAGAAGAAATACTGAGAAGGAATGCACTGTATTCGTGTAAGGCTTTATCCATGTCTTGATTAATGCTCTAAATCCCAACAGACAGTGAATCATTAACAGAACAGCAATTACCACAGAATCTATTGTTGGCATGATCGATTTGTAGATGTGGTTACTGGTTGTAGTAGTAGACTTGATTCCCCCTTTCTATGTCATGTGGAAGTTAGAGCTTGTACCAAGCAAATGTGCAGAAGTGCCACGTTACGGATTTTGTAATGATATGACCATTTTTGGATCAATGAAAAGACTAGCAAGAAAAATGCTTGTAAATCCCAATGGTAATCTGACCCCGACCTGCTTTGTCAATGTGTTCAAATCAGGAAACACACATTTATTTGTGACCAGGCTAGATGAAAAGTAATGTCTGCAAAGTCTCTTTTGGGCTGGCTGCAAGATGCATATACAGGGTTATTCAATAAAGTTTTTTTCGTTTAAAAAATGGTGCTAATTTTCCCACAACCAATCAAATATGAGCTTTCAAATGTTAAATAATATCTGATTGGTTGGGGCAAAGTTGAGCACCATTTAAAAACGATAAGAACTTTTATTGAATAACCCGTGATAGTTTGGTAGTTTCCGCTGCTATTTCCATAGTATAATATCTACACTACACAGCATGGTTTAGACTGTCCCCGCTCTCCGTGGCAGTGCGGCATTCTTAATAGAAGGGCATAGGATTAAACATCATATGCCTACTACACACATAAGCTTATTTCTATATTTTTTTCCTATGTTTGCGGCATTCTGGGGTCATAACCTCCCATCCAGTGGGTACACACCAGCCTATTATTCATTCCAACAGAGCGCTTCCTCATAGCAGTAGTGGCTGCGGCTCTATAGGGAACTGCAGAATCGGCCGTGATTTAAAAACAACCACGATCGCCTAATCATTTGGCAAATTCAAACAAATTATATCAGAAACATCAAAGACATTTTTCTGTAAGTTGTGCACATTGAAGTAAAATTGTAGGCTGCTCTTTGTACCGCCAGATCATGTATATACAAGGCTAAGTGTAGTTTACTAAATGCATGCTGTATGGCTACCCTAAAACCAGAAATGGAAATACTGACAAGCCTTATAGGCATAATATGTTGGTTTAAGGGAATTACACAAGAATGCTTGGCCATAGCTTCCATATCATATCAATACCATGTTCAGTCCAACAAAAAAAAGATCCTTTATACAACATACAGATCCCAGTATGCATAGCTATCCTGCTCAAGTAAACTAAACTACACATGAACAGATATTTCAAGACATACTGACCGATATTTTTTTTCTTCCGTTTGGGACTGATGTCCGAAAGGGCGGCGATCGGACATGTCGGTAATAACAGCCGGTCCGTGGTCTCCTTTGGACTGCACAACTTTTACATGCACAGTGATATCATACAAGTGATAAAAAACCTTATCAGTAATTTTTGCCTTGATGACAATCATGTGTCAATGCAGGGGTAAGGCTTCATTTGTTGATTTTAATCATTTATACTTGTGGTACGGCAAGCACAATGCAGTGGAACATCACACTACTCAAGCAAATGCAATGTTTCCCCTAAGGCCGCTATCTGCTCCCTGTACTGTATTACTTTAGTGAGCCTGCAAAGTATTGGAGGAACAGTACTGAGTGTACCTAGATCTGTACACACATCTGTAGGGATTGGCAGACAAGCTCCAATGGAACCTTAAATCTTTTCTGTGTGTACCCAGCTTAAGATGTTTTACTAGGCAGCGACAAACTACTGCTCACAGTTATTTTTTACACTCAGCATATTTAGTCCATTAGTGCCTGTTCCTTGTATTCTCCTCCCCTCTCCTCCCTCCCTCCTCATATGTTTTAGGAAGGATCTAAACACTAGTCCGTCCTAACCCCTGGGTTCCTCTTATTTACACATTACTTTCGCAGCTCCGGCCCCTCTTCTGGGTTTGCGATGGGGCCAATGGAGAAATGTTCCTTGCAGAGTGTTGCTAATGAATTAAGGGGGTGGAGAGGACCAGGGCAGCGAAGGAACCTTTAGGTAATAATGCTGCTTACTAATAAGAGCCCGGGGGAGCACCAAGCGGTTTAGGTCCTCAACCTGGTTTAATGCATAGAAATGGGCATAGTTCTCCTTTAACTCTTGTCATGTTTAATTTGCTTTATAATTACAGTAATGGTGAAAGAACTATTTTATAAAATAAATTGCTATGAGACACGGCCATATAGCATATAACATTAGACTGATGTTTTTTGATACAGTTCTAGTTAATAGTATGAATCTCACATCTTGGAAATACAGCGTGAATGAATGAATTTGTAATAGACAGGAAAACATACAATTAAACATTACTACTGCCTTTATCAGAGTATTGTATTACAACATGTCCAATGACAAATACAGCAAGAACATTGCTGATTCCCATTGCCACTTAGGGCACATTGAGCAGGGAACAGATGGGTATGATAATTAATTCAATGTTTTTTGTTATCGCCACCAGTTATATCTGAATAGGCGCCAGTCAGAAAATGAAACACTTAGGTGGAAAAAAGGAATTGCATTGTCTGGATATTGATTATTAGTTAATCTGTTATGCGAGTTATAAGCACTTCTCCCTGGGTTCATATTATCTATTACTGGCATTTAATGTTATATACTTTGCAGAAATGTTAAATTTGTGAATGTATAATTAGCAAGTTTACCAATAATGCATTCAATGTAATTTTTTTGATATAAAATTATTAAATCACTTCTAATTTTTAAATGTAAAAATAAAATAGAAACGAAATACTATTTATTACTGATTTGATTATATTTTATTGTTTATTGTTCTACTTTAGGTCTCTATCAGGCCAAGCATCCTTTGGCAAGTTTTCCAGGAAGTAGACGGGACAAGGGCAGGCTGTCCGTACCTGCCTAACTCTCTCCCCCCTAAGAGAGCAACCAAAACTCAGGTAAGTGATGGTTCCTGGTGTCTCTTGCAACACTAAAGAGCATTAATGTCTACAAACAATTATTTGGTTATGATGGAAGACATTCTTAATAATGTCATTATGGGCTGCACTGATTACAATCTAGGAAATGAATGCAGATTTATAACAATAAACGTTTGTTTCTGAATTTCTCCACTAGGCATCTCCATTTCCTTTTTTTTTCACTCCTTTTTTGCCTAAGGAAATCTTTGGTAGAAAACTTCCATTTGGGAGACTTTTGCAATAATATTCATTTTATTGTTTTTTGTCTATGGTGGGGGGGTTTGGGGGGTTTAAAGGAAAAAAATTACCTACTCCTTATAGCTCAAGATTTGTAAAGACAACTTGTTTGGTTGTGATTGGAACCTACTATGGCATCTGTACTGCGAAGCATGTAGAGGCTTGGTTATTAATTGGAGTAGGAGTTAGATTATTCCTACCGTCCTGATCTTTTTTCAAATTCACAGCGCTAAGCCTGATGATAGGTAGCTGCCAGTGTATTTACCTGGCTTCCTCTCAGTCCTGTACACGCAATATAGTATAAAAAGCAGTTGTCTAGCAGAAACACGTAGAGCAGGAATCTCACCTCCAAGCTGGGCACTTTGCCTTTAAAACACAGTTATGAGGTAGGAATACTCTCCCAAACTCAACCTCCCTCCCAAACTATTAAATCTGTGTATGCAAATGTTTTGTTTTTTATATGTTTATAAGCATTGTGGTCCTTCAAATTACTATTTAGTTTCCCTTTTAATTCTTATTCAGTCTTGCTGATTTGTTTTTACTAGTTATTGTCTGATTTTACACTGATCCCTGTAGCCTTAATTAACATTATTTATAAATTATTTTTTTTGTTTTCTGTTGGGTGCTCAGGGAGCATCTCAATGCTGTAGCCAAGGGTGGTTACATTATGTAGTGAGGTTTCTCCAATCAAAACCCTCCTACTGACATGAACCTTACATGTTGTTGTGTTGGAGGAATTGTTGTTTAAACACAGTAGTACCCCGGAAAAAAACCTGATAAAAGATAGGGAGGGTAATGTTGCTTTTGTAATTAAAGTTTAAATACAGTCATTAATTTGCATTTAAACACATTATGTGAGAGAATCTTGAATAAAACATAGTGTGGTGAATTGTGATGAGGGTTTCTCCTTTGCTTTTGTTACTCAACCCAGTCTATTCACAGCCCCTTTTAATTGACTTAAAGGAAAGTTTTATCCATAAATTCAATGCTAAAAACGGGGTTTCCTTATTGCATTACCTGTTCCCCACACCACCCCCATTTTGTTGTCCCTTTAGAATAAACCAATCACAATCTTAAAACACGGAAAAAGCTGAAAAACAACTTTTTTTTCGTGACTGTTGTATAAAACATAGGTGTGTAAGGCAATAGTAAATGGGTCTACTTAAATGGGACCTTTGGTTCTTCCATTTTGTATGTGCCTTATGGAGGCAGCCATTGATCACCTGATCATCTGACCGCTACCTTGGTTTAGGGTTGGAGCATGCTCACTGCTGTGTTTTCTGCTGGGAAATTCTAATTAACATACCAGAAATGCAAAATCAAATTATAATTCCCCAGAAGTCTCTTTTCCCTTATTTGCATAATGAGTTGTGAGGAAAACTCTCCCTAACTCGCTTGACTCGCCCAGAATGAATAAAAGCTATATGTTTACACATAAATACTAAATGTATATATATAGGCAGTGGTATGCAATATATTTGATTGATTTTAAAAATGTATATAAAGGAATTTGACCAGAAAAAAAAGAAAATCGCTTTTATTCACGTAAATGTATATAAACCCCTTGTTTATAAAGTATGCAGTGTGCAGATACCGGTAATATGATATTATATGGGCAAAAATGGCAATCACACATTGAAGAGAATTAAAGGGGGGGGGGGGGGGGGGGGTGTGGGGTGTGTGGTGTGTGTGTGTGTGTGTGGGTGTGGTGTGTTGTGGTGTGTGTGTGTGTGTGTGGTGTGTGGTGTGTGTGTGTGGTGTGTGTGTGTGTGTGTGTGGTGTTGTGTGGTGTGTGTGGGTGTGTGTGTGTGTGTGTGTGTGTGTGGTGTGTGTGTGTGTGTGTGTGTGTGTGTGGTGTGTGTGTGTGTGTGTGTGTGTGTGTGTGTGTGTGTGTGTGTCGTGTGTGTGGTGTGTGTGTGTGTGGGTGTGTGTGTGTGTGTGTGGGGGTGTGGTGTGTGTGTGTGTGTGTGTGTGTGGGTGTGTGTGTGTGTGGTGTGGTGTCCCCGAGACCTACAAATCACTTCCGGAACGGAATGTTCCGTTTTAATCCTCGGGCGGGCAGGGTCGACGAGTCCGACGCAGCATGGGTGGATATGCGCATGTGCGGATGCAAGCACGTCGGACTACCTGCTATTGGGAAGGCAGCAACATGAATATTCAATGTGCCAAGCGGATCTACAGCACATACATCGGACAAACTAGGGCCACAGTACAAAATCAGAAAAGGTATCATGCATATTTAAAGGGGCTCTTTACTTTAGGCAATTGTTATTTTTCAGGTGGGACATACCCTTTAAATGAAACAAGTAATTGCAGAAAGTGTTGCCTTGAGGTTTTTTTCATTCTCAAAATATATTAGAAATGTTTTAACAATATTTTCATTTTAATGTGTCTTCTGGCATTAGGGAAGAGACAACCAAAGGGTTAATACATTATGCAGCACGCTTCTCCCATCCAAATCCTTCTACAAAGTGCATTATCCATCTTCATGACTTAGCGGATTTGCAGGGCTCCCCCAGCCAACATAAAACTCAGCACTAATATGTGCAATAATATAAAATATTACACTATATTCATTATTGTGCTTTCTGGCAGAAATAAAAAATGTAATACAGTAAACATAATACTCCTCATGCAACTCTATGCATAATAAGCTATCCAAACGACATATTTCCTGGTTCTGAATAGCCCTGAAGGCAGCATAATCAGTATTAATAATATAACAACATACTCATTTTATCTTCTTCATTAATATCTACTATGACTTGCTCTCCACACAACAGATCAAACAGAATGAGGATCTAAGGCTCACCAGAGCTGAAGGGAGCTTGTTGAGCCTACTCAGCCAGATATATACTAGACCAACAGCCAACTGTTGTAGCCTTTATGCCTAAATACAAGACTACAACTTATCAGACCAATCCTATACCCCACCCCTAAATCTGATTGGTCCAATACCCTTGATTGGTCCAATACTCCCTTGCTCATTATGCAAATAAGGGTAAAGAGACTTCTGGGGAATTATAATTTAATTTTGCATTTCTGGTATGTTAATTAGAATTTCCCAGCAGTAAAGGCGGCGGCCAGAGGATCAGGCGATCAATGGCTGCCTCCATAAGGCACATACAAAATCGAAGACCACAGTTCCCCTTTAAGGGGAAACCAAGGATCAAAATCAGTTTAAATAAATGTGCAGGAAGTGCTGTTCTTTTGCAGAGAAGAATATATAGTGCCATTAGCTTCCAAAATGATATATAAGGTAGCAACTTTGTAATTTCTAATCCTACTACTATTTTAGAGGTGAATGGCATGATTTATGTTCTTACTATAGATACCATTTAATACCAATGCAAAATGAGGTTGAGAAAGTTCTCTGTACCACCCAGGTTACTAGTTTATGCTACAGAAGAAGGAAATACTGAGAAGGAATGCACTGTATTCGTGTAAGGCTTTATCCATGTCTTGATTAATGCTCTAAATGCCCAACAGACAGTGAATCATTAACAGAACAGCAATTACCCAGAAATGTATTGTTGGCAGGTGATCGATTTGTAGATGTGGTTACTGGTTGTAGTAGTAGACTTGATTCCCCTTTCTATGTCATGTGGAAGTTAGAGCTTGTACCAAAGCAAATGTGCAGAAGTGCCACGTTACGGATTTTTGTAAATGATATGAACAATTTTGGATCAATGAAAAGACTAGCAAGAAAAATGCTTGTAAATCCCAATGGTAATCTGACCCAGACCTGCTTTGTCAATGTGTTCAAATCAGGAAACACACATTTATTTGTGACCAGGCTAGATGAAAGAAGTAAGTCTGCAAAGTCTCTTTTGGGCTGGCTGCAAGATGCATATACAGGGTTATTCAATAAAAGTTTTTTTCGTTTAAAATGGTGCTAATTTTCCCACAACCAATCAAATATGAGCTTTCAAATGTTAAATAATATCTGATTGGTTGGGGCAAAGTTAGCACCATTTTAAACGATAAGAACTTTTATTGAATAACCCTGATAGTTTGGTAGTTCCGCTGCTATTTCCATAGTATATATCTACACTACACAGCATGGTTAGACTGTCCCAGCTCTCCGTGGCAGTGCAGGCATTCTTAATAGAAGGGCATAGGATTAAACATCATATGCCTACTACACAATAAGCTTATTTCTATATTTTTTCCTATGTTTGCTGCATTCTGGGGGTCATGAACCTCCCATCCAGTGGGTACACACCAGCCTATTATTCATTCCAACAGAGCGCTTCCTCATAGCAGTAGTGGCTGCGGCTCTATAGGGAACTGCAGAATCGGCCGTGATTTAAAAACCAACCCGATCGCCTAATCAATTTGGCAAATTCAAACAAATTTATCAGAACATCAAAGACATTTTTCTGTAAGTTGTGCACATTGAAGTAAAATTGTAGGCTGCTCTTTGTAGACCAGATCATGTATATACAAGGCTAAGTGTAGTTTACTAAATGCATGCTGTATGGCTACCCTAAAACCAGAAATGGAAATACTGACAAGCCTTTAGGCATGATAATGTTAGGTTTAAGGGAATTACACAAGAATGCTTGGCCATAGCTTCCATATCATATCAATACCATGTTCAGTCCAACAAAAAAAAGATCCTTTATACAACATACAGATCCCAGTATGCATAGCTATCCTGCTCAAGTAAACTAAACTACACATGAACAGATATTTCAAGACTACTGACCGATATTTTTTCTTCCGTTTGGGACTGATGTCCGAAAGGGGCGATCGGACATGTCGGTAAATAACAGCCGGTCCTGTGGTCTCCTTTGGACTGCACAACTTTTACATGAACAGTGATATCATACAAGTGAATTAAAACCTTATCAGTAATTTTTGCCTTGATGACAATCATGTGTCAATGCAGGGGTAAGGCTTCATTTGTTGATTTTAATCATTTATACTTGTGGTACAGGCAAAGCACAATGCAGTGGAAACATCACACTACATCAAGCAAATGCAATGTTTCCCCTAAGCCGCTATCTGCTCCCTGTACTGTATTACTTTAGTGAGCCTGCAAAGTATTGGAGGAACAGTACTGAGTGTACCTAGATCTGTACACACATCTGTAGGGATTGGCAGACAAGCTCCAATGGAACCTTAAATCTTTTCTGTGTGTACCCAGCTTAAGATGTTTTACTAGGCAGCGACAAACTACGTGCTCACAGTTATTTTTACACTCAGCATATTTAGTCCATTAGTGCCTGTTCCTTGTATTCTCCTCCCCCTTCCCTCCCCTCCTCATATGTTTTAGGAAAGGATCTAAAACACTAGGTCCGTCCTAACCCCTGGGTTCCTCTTATTTACACATTACTTCGCAGCTCCGGCCCCTCTTCTGGGTTTGCGATGGGGCCAATAGGAAGAAATGTTCCTTGCAGAGTGTTGCTAATGAATTAAGGGAGGTGGAGAGGACCAGGGCAGCGAAGGAAACTTTAGGTAATAATGCTGCTTACCTAATAAGAGCCCAGGGGTGAGCACCAAGCGGTTTAGGTCCTCAACCTGGGTTTAATGCATAGAAATGGGCATAGTTCTCCTTTAACTCTTGTCATGTTTAATTTGCTTTATTAATTACAGTAATGGTGAAAGAACTATTTTATTAAAATAAATTGCTAGTGAGACACGGCCAATGAGCAATATACATTAGACTGATGTTTTTGATACAGTTCTAGTTAATAGTATGAATCTCACATCTTGGAAAATACAGCGTGAATGAATGAAGATTTGTAATAGACAGGAAAACATACAATTAAACATTACTGCCCTTTAATCAGAGTATTGTATTACAACAGGCATGTCCAATGACAAATACAGCAAGAACATTGCTGATTCCCATTGCCACTTAGGGCACATTGAAGCAGGGAACAGATGGGTATGATAGATTAAGTACAATGTTTGTTATCTGCACCAGTTATATCTGAATAGGCGCCAGTCAGAAAAATGAAACACTTAGGTGGAAAAAAAGGAATTGCATTGTCTGGATATTGATTATTAGTTAATCTGTTATGCGAGTTATAATGCATTTCTCCCTGGGTTCATATTATCTATTACTGGCATTTAATGTTATAATACTTTGCAGAAATGTTAAAATGTGTTAATGTATAATTAGCAAGTTTACCAATAATGCATTCAATGTAATTTTTTTGATATAAAAATTATTAAATCACATTCTAATTTTTTAAATGTAAAAATAAAATAGAAACGAAAATACATATTTAATTACTGATTTGATTATATTTTATTGTTTATTGTTCTACTTTAGGTCTTCTATCAGGCAAGCATACTTTGCAAGTTTGTCCAGGAAGTAGACGGGACAAGGGCAGGGCATGTCAGTACCCTGCCTAACTCTTCCCCCCTAAGAGAGCAGGAACCAAACTCAGGTAAGTGAGGTTCCTGGGTCTCTATTGCAACACTAAAGAGCATTAATGTCTACAAATCAATTATTTAGGTTATGATTGGAAGACATTCTTAATTAATGTCATTATAGGGCTGCACTGATTACAATCTGAGGAAATGAATGCAGATTTATAACAATAAACGTTTGTTTCTGAATTTCTCCACTAGGCATCTCCATCTTTCTTTTTTTTCACTCCTTTTTGCCTAAGGAAATCTTTGGTAGAAAACTTCCAATTTGGAGACTTTTGCATAATATTACATTATTATTGTTTTTTGTCTATGTGGGGGGTTTGGGGGTTTAAAGGAAAAAAAATTACCTACTCAGTATAGCTCAAGATTGGTAAAGCAAATTGTTGGTTGTGATTGGAACCTACTATGGCATCTGTACTGCAGAAATGCATGTAGAGGCTTGGATTATTAATATGGAAAGTAGTATTATTATTATTATTATTATGATTATTCCTACCTCCTGATCTTTTTTCAAATCACAGCGCTAAGCTGATGAAGGTAGCTGCCAGTGTATTTACCTGGCTTCTCTCAGTCCTGTACATGCAAATATAGTATAAAAAGCAGGTTGTCTAGCAGAAACACTGAGAGCAGGAATCTCACATCCAAGCTGGGCACTTTGCCTTTAAACACAGTTATGAGGTAGGAATACTCTCCCAAACTCATACCTCCCAAACTATTAATCTGTGTATGCAAATGTTTGTTTTTTATATGTTTATAAAGCATTGTGGTCCTTCAAATTACTATTTAGTTCCCCTTTTAATTCTTATTCAGTCTTGCTGAATTTGTTTTTACTAGTTATTGTCTGATTTTTAACTGATCCTGTAGCCTTAAATTAACATTATTTATAAATTATTTTTTTATGTTCTGTTGGGTGCTCAGGGAGCATCTCAATGGCTGTAGCCAAGGGTGGTTACATTATGTAGTAGGTTTCTCCAATCAAAACCCTCCTACTGAATGACCTATACATGTGTTGTGTTGGAGGAATTGTTGTTTAAACACAGTAGATACCGAAAAAAACTGATAAGAGATAGGGAGGGTAATAAGTTGCTTTGTAATTAAAAGTTAAATACAGTCATTCAATTTGCATATTAAACACATTATGTGAGAGAATCCTTGAATAAAAAATAGTGTGGTGAATTGTGATGAGGGTTTCTCCTTTGCTTTATTATACTCCCAGTCTATTCACAGCCCCTTGTTAATTGAGTTGAAAGGAAATGTATTATCCATAAATTAAATGCTAAAAACGGGGTTTTCTATATTGCATTACCTGTTACCCCATTTTGTCCTTTTAGAATAAACCAATCACAATCTTAAAACACAGGAAAAAGCTGAAAACAACTTTTTTTCTGTGAACTGTGTAATTAAAACAATAGGTGTGTAAGGCAATAGTAAAATGGGTAATTATACTTAAAGGGGAACTGTGGTCTTCCATTTTGTATGTGCCTTATGGAGGCAGCCATTGATCACCTGATCATCTGACCGCTACCTTGGTTTAGGGTTGGAGCATGCTCACTGCTGTGTTTTCTGCTGGGAAATTCTAATTAACATACCAGAAATGCAAAATCAAATTATAATTCCCCAGAAGTCTCTTTTCCCTTATTTGCATAATGAGAGTGTGAGGAAAAACTCTCCCTAACTCGCTTGACTCGCCCAGAATGAATAAAAGCTATATGTTTACACATAAATACTAAATATATATATATAGGCAGTGGTATGCAATATATTTGATTGATTTTAAAAATGTATATAAAGGAATTTGACCAGAAAAAAAAAAAAATCGGTTTTCTAGTTCATTAATTTAAAAAATGTAAGATATAAAGATTTTTGATAGGACCTGCTCTAAAATAACATAAATAGAGAATTATCCAGCAGCAGCGCTGTTTAATACATTACCAAATAATGAGGATCTAAGGCTCACCAGAGCTGAAGGGAGCTCGTGTTGAGCCTACCCAGCCACATATATACTAGTCCAACAGTCAACTGTTGTAGCCTTTATGCCTAATACAAGAATACAACTTTCAGTATAGCTGCTAAGCCAAACTAGGCTGCAATTTAAATCTCTGCATTTTATAGTGTCTCCCAAACACACCTTCAAAATCTGATTGGTCTGATTTAAATCTTGAATCTGATTGGATCTTGGGTATTGGACCAATCCATACCCCACCCCTAAATCTGAGTGGTCCAATACCCTGATCCAATCAGATTCAATGTGATTTGATTTGTGCACGGCACAAATATCACATAAATACTCACAAAACAAATGGATCAGAAACAGCAATAAATAACAATAAGTTGTTAGTGTCACCCCAGATTTCAGGTCATTGTTGTGGAATCTTCTACCCCTTTGTCTGGCACTATGCCTATTCTTGGGTGGTATACCCAGGACTAGAGATGTCCGAACTTCGAAAAATCGGTCCGTGCGAGGATCCGTGGATTTTTGGGAAAATCCGTTTTAATTTCAAAAATCTGCGAGCGGACCCGTTAAACGTAATTAAAATGAAAGTTCGGCAAAATCCGATTAAAAGTGGTCTAAATAGCTTGGTAACGTACACTTAATCACTCAGGGACCTGGGTAATGACCTAAGAACACGTATCAATGCCTACAAACCTAAAAAAATGACAGTCCGCTAGCGTGCATTTAAAAAAACGGTATTTTGAAAATACGAGGATTTCCGTAAAAACGAGGATTTCCGTAATAAAAACGAGGATTTCGTTAAAAACCGAGGATTTTCGTAAAAACGAGGAACTGGAACCTTCTGCCTGCACAATGGTGAGTTTGTAAGGCAGATGTATGCCACACAGTACCTCCTGGCCAGGGGGTACGATGATTTCCCCCCTGGCACCTATCATGTCGGCGCGAAAGCGCAGGATTATGGAGGGGCTCCAGCGCCGGCTCCTGCGCCGCTTCGGCTACCAGACCACTGTCTCTACCCTCCAGAGACAGTGGTCTGATCTGAAGAGGTAGAGGCCTCATTAGCCATGCGGCAACTGATGGAAGGCAAGTATATTTTTATTTAAATTACTGTATTGTAATAAGTAGTAAAATATTTTTAATTCACTTCTGACAAAAAATTATTTATGTATATACCTTACCATTAATGCCATTACACACACCACATTGGCCACATTCCCCTATATAGTAGTTTTGCACACAACAAGGAAAGAAAGCGATGGGGGTACTGGGTACATAATGTCCACTGTGTGTGCCACCATTGTTGTGGGGCCAGGCAGGCTTGGCCCAACTGGACAATACCCCTCACCCCTTGGCTTCTCTCCCTCAGAGTATGCTTCATGCAAGGGAAAAGCGGGTGAACGGGTAGGAACAGCACCATTGAGTTACAGCAGGCCCACACTTGTAATATGGAGTGCTGCTTAGTGCCAGGCAGGATTGACCCAGAGCTAAAAAAAAATAGCCACAGAGTATGCTGGTGCGGTGTATGAGATAGTCAGAGTAGGTGACACCACAAAGGTGCCTCATGGAGAGAGAAGGAGAAACAAAGTACTGCTCTCAGGCCAAGTAGGATCGACCCAATCTTAGAAAAATTAGCCACAAAGTAGCGTTGTTGCAGAGCATTTGTTATTTCAAAACTTGAATGCAGTAGAGAAGGTAGGACATATATGGCCCTGCCAATAAGAAAAATTCCGAGAATTCTCGTAATTACGAGGACCTCCGTTTTCTCTGTATTTCGTAGATCCTCGTAATTACGAAAATTTGGGGGGGGGAAAATCTGCGGTTCGGAAGTTCAGAAGGCGGAAAATCCGGAATAATCCGCCGTTCGCGAACCGGCCATCACTACCCAGGACTCTAGTCCTAACTAAATCTCCTTGTTGGAGCTCAGGCTGCTCACTAGGGGCCATATTTATAAAGCCACGATATCGCTTTTTAGCGATACCGCGGCTTTATGAATATGACCCTAGCTACCCTACTCCTATCTATCTCTCCTGGGGTGATCTATAACATAATTTATTCTCATATTAATGGGGCCTACCGTTTTAGTCCCAGGCTCCTCTGGGGTAATTCCAGAGATCGGAAAAGAGGCTGAGCACATTACTGCTCTTCCTTTTATACTTTTACACAGTGGCCCCTACTGGCCAAATCCTGTAAGAACAAGAAGACTAAGGATAACTATTTTATAGTTCCCTACAGGTGTATCACTTACAATAGTCCATTCGATACCCAAAATACAGTCTGTCCATGTTCCACGATGTTCAAGCCATTCGCACAGCCAGAGAGGACATTAATAACAACTGACGTTATAGACGTATCATCGATCATAAAGCTCTATATCTCAAAGAAAGCGCCACGGGAACATCACAGGTATGAATAGCTAATACTTTATCAGTAACTAGTACATGGCCAGATTTAGATTTTAGATAGACATCAGTCATACAAATATAATAGATGTACCGTATATAGTCGAGTATAAGTCGATTAGAGTATAAGTCGAGGTACCTAATTTATAAAAACTGATGACTTGAGTATAAGCGAGGGTAAAAATTAGTTGCCTTAAATGGACAGCAGAATTCCCATACATGAATCCCTTACAGTATAGCCAAATCCAGTACCAGTAAACTCAATTCCTTGGAACTCCATGTTTGGAGTCTACAACTCCCAGCATGCTTTGTGCTGGGTGTTGCAGTTTCTAAACATGTGGAGTGGCAAGTTTCAGTAATAATTAATTAAGCTTACCATCATTCACAATTCTCCTGACACCATAATAGTAAAGGGCCTTCTGACCCCATATAGTAAAGGGCCCTCTGACCCCCATATAGTAAAGGGCCTCTGACCCCCATATAGTAAAGGGCCCTCTGACCCCATATAGTAAAGGGCCCTCTGACCCCCATATAGTAAAGGGCCCTCGACCCCATATAGTAAAGGGCACTTTGACCCCATATTAGTAAGGATATCTGCCCAATAGTTAAAAATGTCACTGAGAGTTGTAGCTTCAAGCTGTCATTTGCATGTAACTAGCAGCTGATTTTTGCCCCAAACTGAGAAGACCCATCAGATTTACAGTATCCAGATGAGCAGTGCCGTGCTGAGTGTGAGTCCCGCAGCCAGACTACAGAAGCAGGAAATTGTAAAGGCAGATCAGCTTGTAACTTTTATGCAGTTTAACGAGGGCCCACCTACTGGTTACTATCCACAATTGCAGAATTTGGATCTGAATTAGGACTTGACCCGAGTATAAGTCGAGGTGTTAGGTATTCAGGCTAACTTTAAAGCCTTTAAAAATTACTTATACTCAAGTATATACGGTATCTAGAAATAATTATACTATATACAAACTGCAGTTTATACGCATGTGCCACCACGACGCAACTAATGAGTGTCATCCACCACTTCTTTAAAGAATCAGGATTTTACTGGTCCATTAAAAAATGCACTTAAATTCACTACAACAGTGGATCTGTGAAATACCTATTTCCAATCATTCCACTGATGCTTTAAATTGGCCACTAGTCAAAAAACAAGTTTATTTGCTGATTATCATAGTAACATAGTAACATAGTAATTAAGGTTGAATAAAGACATTCGTCCATCAAGTCCAACCTATTCACTTATCCCTGTTAGATTTACTCTACCCCAATCAGCAAGACAAACATTATTGAAAACTCCGTATCTTTTCATACACACAGGACATTAATGAGTAATCCATGACTGAGGCTCATTGTTTGAGAGTCTCTTTTTGATTAGTCACGCGTGACCTGAGGAATTTTCCTTTTCCTAGTGCGTTGTAAGTCCGTGGTACACTGGACGTCATTCTCGCTAATTATTTAAATATCTTATGACATGTAGCACCCCAGGCAATTCTTTCACGTACCACTAATACAGACCTTCACGCATAAAATTATGTTTGACAAAGAATTGTGTATTTACATAGTTCGGAAATTAATAAATGTAATTATAGTTTTTCTATAGCTATCTGTTTTATATATTAAATGAGGATGCAGGGAAAGTGAAGTCTGGAATTGCTCATTTTAAGGAAGTAATAGCCCAAAATAGTCTTTTTCCAAATGAGAAAATAGAAAATGTTGTTTTTACACCTGCATAGTTTGTCTGTTAAATTTGTAAGAATAATGTTATATGTCATATAAAGAACAAACTAGATTGCACACTGTACATACTACACCTGCAACAATACTTATATGATAATTTAATAATACTGTATAATGCTACTGTACAATAATATTATTATAATAGTACTGGTGAATAATATTGTATAATTACTACTGTAATAAGCTGTTAATATACTTTAAGAAATACCCAGTTATCATTGCTTTAATAATATTCATATACGTAGCTCCATATAAACTGAGTTATATACTATCTGGTAATACTTATAACACGTGATTCTACGTGACTACCGATAATACGTGTAATATACTGTGTAAATATAATTTTAATACTATATAAATATGCTACCATAATACGTCTAAGCTTCTGTTATTAATACTGTATAATACTACTTGTATAATATACGGTATTGATACGTGATAATACGTAATAATACTGTATAAATACTTTATTATACTATATTAAATTATTGTATAATACTACTGTAATAATACTCTAAAGAGAGGGCATGTCCACCCCCACAAATAAATATTGAGTCCCATGATTGGCACTGCCATCATCTAAAAAACCTAAATGTTGAAATCTTTAAAATTGGGCCATACAATGTACTTACCATAATGTTTTCTGTGATTGGCTATTTTCCTCAAAGAAAGAACAGAATAGATGCATAGCTAATGGACGCAAATTGGTTAAGTTAATTTCTGCCCTGATTTTAAACTATTCAATATAGTTTAGGTGTGGGGTGGGCCCCAGATGTGTGAATTTTTAGATTTGGGGGGTAGAATACACTTTAATATAATAGTGATATTAATAATTTGTGTATAATAATGACAGTGTAATGTATCTACGTGTAATAATACGGTTACTACTGTAATAATACGTATAATACTACTGTAATACTGTATAATAGACAAGTTGTTTAAAGGGTATCTCCACTCATATTAACAGATTTTTGGAAATTAAGTTTTATTGAAGAACGGGAGATAAAAGAGCTTTGTCTTACCTCCCATTCTTCAATAAAACATTCAGGAGCCAGAAGAGAAGGTAAGAAACTAACCTGCTCGCTCCCCAGCGCGTTCTCTGAAATGTCCCGACAGACTCTGTCTTCAAAGCGCATACAATGTCTGTCAGGACATGTCAGACTACCTTTTTATGGATTATCTATGGTTGCCATGGAAACAGGAGGATAGGTTGGGTTATGAGGGTGTGTCAGTAGGTGTGTGTACCTGTGTCTGTGTGGTGTTAGGAGGTATATTTGTCCATTTCAGACCGTAGAACTAACTTTATTGATGATTTTGGTATGGTTGCCATAGAAACAGTGTGGGTACCTGTGTCTGTGTGGGGTTCTGAGTAATGTTTTTGCATTTTAGACCATAAAACTATCTTTTTGATAATTTAGGTATTATTGCCATAGATACGGAAGGTATGTTAGGTTGTGAAGGTGTATTGGTGTGTGTACACCTGTGTCTGTGTGGTGTTATGGGGGTGTTTTGTATTTCACACCATAAAACTAACTTTTTTTTATGTTTGAGGTATGCTTGCCATGGAAACAGAAGGGTAGGTTGGGTTGTGTTTACCTGTGTCTGTGTGGTGTTAGAAAGGTATATATTGTTGCAACAGGTAGTGGAAATCGAACTTAGAGATTTAGCAGTGTCATCACATAATTATTACAATACACATAAATGGCAGAACCTCACTAGAAAGGAAAGAAGTGCCTTACAAACGCTTGAGAAGGAACAATCCATAATAATAAGAAAAGGGGGCCCAGACAGTAGAAGGTCCGCCACAACACTCTGCAATTAGCTGTTTTTATAAACAGCTGATCGTGCGTATGAAAGGAAAGTACATGCTACAGTCGGTTTAAAGACAGACCCAAACTTCTGATCCAGTTCTAACTCCATCGTCATGTGGGGGGCCGGTCCCGGCAGACTAAGCCACTGAACCCTCAATTCAACACAAGAGCCGCTAGCTCTTTGCATATGTGGCCTAGTCCTAAAAAAACCTGGCCTGACCCCAAACCTTGCAAGGTTCAAAGTTTAATCCGGCTTTCTAAACATTTACCAGCCCTTGTTACCTCGTGCTGGCCTTCTGCTTGCCTCTGTGCCTTGTTCGTGCATGAAGCCAAGCGAAGCAGTACACAATGTCTCAGCCGATCACAGGTTTTGCTTGCCGGTCTGGCCACTTCGAAGCTTTCTTCTGTGTACGGAAAAGCAACCTTGATTGGATCCTATAATAAGGGAGAAGAGTCTTTGGTATGAAACAACAGATTTTAAATTCTGCTACTGACAGTATCAAATCGGACAGATTGTCGCTCTTTCATGTAGGGATATATCATTGAATATTTGAAATAACGACACTAAAATTTGTTGGAAATCGATATTGCGAAATTCAAAAAATTCAAACACCCCTTGTGTCAGAACGATACGATCACCAGGGGGGAGGGTTTGTAAACCTCTACTCCTAACACATGGTTTGTATTGGCATTGTAAAACGTTTAGAAACTGATTGATCTTTTTTTATGCCAAAAACACTGGGCAGGGTTTGCACAGAACAGTATAGAAATTAATATTGTATAGGCTGACTTACCTGATGACAAAAGTATGAAACTGTCATTTATAATGAAAGTAGAAATTATTGCAAACCATCCTTTCTTCCTCCATCGGCTTTGTACGGGAGTGGGAACACATTCTGTCCCCTCTGACAGTTATACATAAATCCAGGCCATTTGGGCTGTATTTAGAGTTTACCCTGGGTCATTTGACAGTTTATGGAGTTACATTTCTATAAGACATACGGGAGCAGGTCACGATTTCTACTAAAAACAACAGAATTTTCACAGCCCAGTGCAGGCTACTGTAAGCTCCTCTGTTTATCGTTCTCTCTGAAGTAGGACTCTGATGTAAACCTTGACTGAACCACCGCTTACATGTAGAAAATGGATGTTAGAACACCAAACTCAGTCTGTGACACTCTGTTTTGGATGAGACACATTAGACAGATCCATTACACGTTTACTGGTGGGAGGAAACGACAATATCCTGTGAGAAACGTCTGCATCCCGTCTGTGAAGCTTACGCCATGAATCCCAAAGGTAAGGATGACAGCGTGTCTGTGTTTTAATTATCGGTTCTCTAAATATTCTTATAATCCACAAGCGAGCTGGATCTCCAATGCTGTGTCGCAGACTCATAATAAGGATTCTAGCCCTCGCAAACCTGCCCCATTTCTCTCATCCCGTATTAGTCATTAGATGGAAGCCATTTTTCGGATCAATATGTTAATTTCCGCTTCTATTGGAAAGATAGGACAGGACTGAGCATTGGCTCTTTCACCCTCTGTCCCGTCGTTTGTATGACGGGACTGAATTCAATGGTGAGTAAGAAGGAGCGGTACATTCTGTAAATAATTGACCCGCCTGTTCTTTCTCTCTTTTATAGGAAGAAATACGCTCAACCTACCGTGTCAATATCAGATTACTTCACCTTGGACTTCCCTGCCTTAGGCCCCATGGCTTCTATAGGTCAGGGGATACAGGCCCATTACAGTTCACTAAAATTGCTTGTTTTCCACAAAGCAATCCAAGCAATAGGCAGGCATACAGAACTGAATTTAGTGACAATTAGGATAAGCAACAATTTTATAAAGAGGCCTATCTTTATAAAATATGTTTATTATGGGTGGAGTGTGGATGGGTGTCCTTAAACGCCTTTTACCATTATAGTAACTTTCTCTAGTTCTCTGTCCTGATATGGTGATATAATACTGCAAATAGAAAGAGTGAATGGAGTTCCACTATGACTCTACAATCTCACAGTACTGTCTTGTGTAAAATATTTCCTCTACTTGCTTAGACCTCAAGGGGACATAAAGGGAGTGCTACATACCCTGCTTATCCTTATAGCATCTACTGACTCATTGATTTAATTTATATGACTAGAATTGACGGTAAATAACTCCAGTATGGATTTTTTTTTATAGAGAGCCGAAGGCACATGGTTAATAGCTGCCTGTGGAAGTGGAAGATGGAGCTCTCTCCTTGTCCTGTTCCTCTAACATTAATGTAGATGGCTACTGCCCTAGCTTTTTTTACAAACAATAATTCAAGTAGCACGTCCAAAGTTGTACTCCTGGGCTGCTCAAAATATATCCTCTTGCCATTAAAAGATATTTAGTCACTAAGGTCACCAATTCGAAACCTCTGGCATAATGACGGTCACTGAAAATAAATCCCACTGCTACAGTTCATAGTACTAATATAACAATTAGAAAAGTAAAATAGTGTTTTGGCAGGTATTTTTGACTGATACAGTTTTGTTTTCTAATGCACAACAAACAAGGAGATTACTCTGATATGACGGGAGGAAGAGGGAATGTCACATAGATAAATAACTACAGGGGTTCAGCCCCCCCTGCAAGTGTTTGAAACCTGTGTCACTGATCATCTGCACCATGAAAGTACAGAATCTAATTTTTAAAATCTTGGATGCTGAGAACTTGCTTCATAGTGGAAACCGATGTTGAAATTTGGAAAATTGGTGCCAACTGGCCGTACCCCATAGTCTCCACCACTGGTGTGTTCAGATCAGGAATGGGCTCATAAACTAAAACTATTGGAATGTGGGTTATTATACTGAGCTATACTGGCATAAGAGTATAATTCACACGATGACCCGAACTCTACTTAACCAGGAAAATTCGATAAAGGTGGCCATCACATCAACCGTTATTCAGTGATCCCAGATTAAGCCGGGCACGTTTGTATCAGAAGTAATACCGCCGTGAAAGGTGCATCACTTATTCACTTACTCAGAGGCATCTAACGAGGAAAACCTTTTGGATAACATATTAATAACTCTTTGTTGCCTTTATTCTAGTCTAGAAAGCATATAATAATATATTTCTACTAAAATGAATGAAATGACTGAACTGCAAAAGACATTATGGCAGTACATTCCATTCTCCTTTCACTGTTAGCAAATATAGGACTTTCCAATGTGCGAATGATGGTTTTGCTAAATGTTGTTATGCAGAAAATAGATGGATGGATTTTTAATATCATTTTTTCCTTTCTTCACAGGAGACTTGTTTTTATTGACTTTTTTTTGTCTGGTAGTTTTCAGCCAGTTTATTGGGACACATTCTCTTAAAAATTTAATGAGATCAATAGCAATGGTGGTTTTAAGGATTGGGATGCACAGAAGAGCAATGTCATATAAGGGCTGGTGAGGTCAAACGGTAAAATGATGTATCCCAGTTTCCTGCTATTGCTTGGAACAAGCATTTCTTTATATGGGTGTTACGGCTTTTCGGGAATCTTGACAATTGGCAATGGTTCACTGTCAGATTAATTGATTAACCTTTAAGCTTGGGTACACACAATGAGATATTCGGACCGAATTATCGCTCCGAATGCAGCCATGTCCGACCGATTGTTTGTCCGAATCGGACGAAAAGGACGATCTGACATGGTGGAAAACCTCGTCCGATCGTGCAGGCTACGGACGGCATGATTGGTCGCGGTAACTTCGGACGTGGCTGCTTTTGCCGCGACCGACAGTCCTAACTGCTGAGGCCGACCGGTCAAAAGTGCGAACGGTTGGTCAGGAGAAAAATCGCTAGGTGTGACCTAGCTTTAGGGTGAACTTATTGGTCCTTGTGTGTCTATGCAGAAATCTCTTTCTTTCTCTATTTATCAATCTATCTATAAATGCCTAATACTCTTGCTACCCAGGAAACTGGAAACTGTATTCTTATTGTAAAAATTACTGGGAAATGATTAACTGGAGTTTGTTCAGAGAGACTGTCATCATATTATAGTTGCTTCGAATACATTGGCACAATAAAGGCCAAGCACTCCATTTTCTTTTATTCCTCTGCACCAAGCTGGAGCTTATCCACAATTACTTAGACAAAAAGAAGAAACCTTGAAAGATTGGGTATTGTGGAAGCCAATGTTTTTTTTCTATGCATTGAAGTTTTTATTGTCTATGAAAACACATTATCTTTCACAACCATTGTACAGAAAATCTTCATGTACATGAATCCCCCCATAATTTATGGACCCTGCAGGAAGCTGAGCTGTGCCTGCTATGATAAACAGTATCCATTAACTGTGCAGCTTCATTCTAGAGATGCTTTTTAATTTCCATTTTAGTGTTTCCGCTTGACCCGTGGTTGCATTTTTAACAAACTTTCAGGGTATTCAATAAAAGTTCTTATCGTTTAAAATGTGTTAATTTTGCCCCAACCAATCAATGAAGCTTTCAAATGGTTAAATAAGTTCTGATTGGTTGGGGCAAAAATTAGCACCATTTTAAACGATAACCCTGAGTTTTGCATTCAGTGCTGTGTGTCATCTTGTCAATGTCTGTTTACAAAGGGGACTCCATGTCCTAGCCTAATGCCAAATGAGAGAAAACTGGTCTGTGATGTATTTTTTTAAAAACTGGGAATAGCTTGTGCAAATGATCCAATTAGATGTGCTGTGTAGGCTTTGTACTTTACAAATCACCTCAATAAATATTTGATCAGTGAAAAGAATGTAAGTTTTCAGAAGTTTGACCTTAATGCTTGGATATACTAAAAATAAGTAGACTGAAGTATTTCGGAAATGGTTTCTAAAGAAAAATACAATATCACCATAGTACATTGCTGCTTATTTTGTTGACTCCATATTTCTTTGAAATCGCAATGGATGTTTAATTCTACATTAAAAAAAAAGCAGAGTATATAAAGTGATATGAGTGCAGATAGACATTGCTATGGATAACGTATGGCCGTTGTTATGGCAGGTTCTTGGTCATTTAAAAAAAAAAACTGGATGAGTTTCTGCAAACAAGGAATGTTGCAAGTTACTGGTATTGATTCATAAAGTAGAGTGATCCAGGGAAATTTCCGACTGCCAATTTTATTTTTCCCCTTCATAAATTTGGTGGGGTTTTTTTGCCTTCCCCTGGATCAACAGTTAGGCAGGAAATGAGGATTTGCTAGATGGGTTGGACTGGATGGACATATGTCTTTATTCAACTTCAAATCCTATATACTATATGCTATAACTTGAGATTTTGTGTTGCAGTATTAGTTCTGCAGGTTTCTAACCATTTCTTGATTTCCTGCAGCCTTCCTTCATAGTTTTATCATTGCTTTTGAACGGCTTAGTTTTGATTATACAGAAGTCACCGAAAGCTGAGCCGCTAGTTACCGACTTTACAATGTAACTTATACACTAGGCAAAGGGTAATTGATTTTAACTTACGATATGACATTTTAAATGATGTTCAATGGAGACAGCTGTAGTCGTACGCACGTTAGGAGGGCTCGTTCACACTAGAGTGCAGCACAACATCCCATTTGCGATTGTGTGTGTTGTTCCGCTGCCCCACCAATCAGATATTAGTTATCATTTGAAAACTAACTTCTGATTGTTGTGGCAAAATTAGCACTATTTTAACAATTAGAACTTTAAAGGGACAGTTCAGTGGAAATTATCAATATTGTTAAATTGTTAGTTTGTGTAATGCCTTCTGTAGTTATTCTACATATTCTCTCCCATTTTTGAAAAATCAGTTGATTCATAATCCTTTGCTGTTCCCTGTTGTTACATTAGTGAGCTGATTCTAACGGTCCTTTTTCTTCCAGGATGCACCACATCCTTGGAAACAGTAATTTCAGCTGATTGGCTGTTGGTATGGGTCAAACATCTCAGATCTATACTGAGTCAACTGAATATCAACGCAGGCGCTGGTCAAAACCCTAACGGTCACTACTAGGTGTCTGCAAAACAGGAAGTCAGTATTTCAGAAGCATTTATTTATACACAGACAAAATGCTGAATTGGAGATTAAGGTCATTGGGATGAAAAAATACTGCTCTTTTTTCTGAAAAAGCATATGTATTTGCACTGAACTGCCCCTTTAATTGAATTCCCTGTTGATTAGTACTTTGTTTTGGGTGGTTACATTTCCCATTTTGATTACTCCAAAGAAACCTTAATTATGGGTAGGGCCCTTCACAAGGAAGAGGAGCGTTTAATATAAGAGGGGGGAGAAAACGAAGAAAAGGTAAAGATGGAAGGAATAGGAAAAGAGGCAAAAGGGTCAGGAAGATGAGTAATGTACTACATTTAGTCTATATTACAATATATATCCCCTACAGAATTGAGACATTGTGGTACTCTGTTTCAAAGTACTCTGCCTTAAAGGGACCTATACTGAAAAAATGGACTTTCCTCATCTTAATCTATAATGAAACATGTAAGTAGCACTTACTCTCTAACTACTGATTGTGTGTGTTGCTGCATGCCAGCAATCAACACACATTGTTTAGGAGCAGTTCCCCTCCCCTTTTAACCACTCCATCCGACCTGACTTTTTCCCCACAAACCAACGTCAAGCCTGCACCACAGCATACAGCATTCCAATGTCAAAACTCTGTCAACATTCCAGCTACAGTAAAACTACTCACAGAAAATAGTTTTTCAGAGCAAGGAACTTGATTGACAGCTGAAATAAAGAAGTTTTAGATTGGATATCTAAAGAATAGGGGGCAGATCAACAAAAAAATGATAGAGTAGTGGTTGGGAAGAATTATAGTTTTCAGTTATGGTCAATTTAAAATAACCTATTTTTCGGTATAGATGCCCTTTAAGAAGTGGATTTATTATCTTTGTTCCTTCTTTCAGCATAAACCTTTTCCAGACCCTGGACACTGATCAATTATCACTTGTCTGTTCCTAGCTACTGGACTTTTGACTTTCTATTGTAAATGTCCTTGAGATGTTCCCTGATTCTATGTTTCAAGGGGTGGGTCGTGCATCCTATATATTGGATAGCGCAGCCCACAAAGGTAAGTAGATAGACTATATGATCTGAGCAACAGTTCATACACTGTTTCAGGGGAACAGTTTGCCCATCATATGACTATTGCAAATATCACTGATTTTAATATAGGAGCATGTCTTGCACCTATGGCTCCACATGGTAACTACCCCTATGTTTAAGCCATGCACTCTCTGTTTTGATACGCTCGGGGATAATATGTCACCCAGGAATCTTATAATTTTGGTGATCTCTCTATACAGAGGGCTATTCTTAGTTGTAAAATATACCCCTTTGAATTGTCTCTTTGGTTGGTCCTACGTGTAGTTAACCTTGGATGAGCTCCTTCTATTTAACTTATTGGCTTTCTCGAGGGTTTTGTTAAGATTGCCCTTGTACACTACACTCTCTTTAAGGAAGCGTTTTGTCATATTATCAGCTTCCCGGATATGGTTTCTGTATTGGAGTAAGTTTTTTCTCAATTCTATACTAGCCGATAAGGGATAGCATTTACACAATGGAGGATGTTTGAGTCAGACCTTAGGATAGTATTCCTTGTTAATGGTTTAGGTATTCCTCAGTTTGTACATACTTATTTTTAATTTTAGTTGTGTAATCTAGGTATTGAATGGTGTCATTCCCTATATTGTGTGTGAACCTGATAATATATGGGTTATTATTTCCAGCATCCATTCTTCAAACTCCTGCCCTGTGCCCTCCAAATCCAAATCCGCATTCAATGTTAATATACCTACCATACATGATAACCTTATGGTCAGGTGGATGAAAGTAGGGGGGTAGAAGAATAGTCTCCTCCACCACCCCATGAATAAATTGGCATAAGAGGGTGCAAATATTGCACCCATTGATGCCCTCACATAGTTGGATATAATAGACTGAGCTTCCAATATAAAGTTCTGTTGCTCCTGACGTATTGACTATATCTAGTTAAGTAGTACTGCACTGCCTGTACTAATCCATATCTTGGGTGATACAGTAATGAGGACACCATGTCTGTGGTCCAAGATGTACTTTTGCTCACATGGGTATTTTTTCTAACAATTATAAGACCAGGGTAGTGCCTTTAGTTATGAATATAACTATTTGACAAATGGCTGTAATATATATCCACTAGTTGTAGACCCTCAGTCAATGATTGTATGCCCACTTTAATTGGTCGACCTTTAGGAGGGTTATTTGCCTTATGTATTTTTGGTGCCATATGAAACACCGGCATCCTGGGAAATGTTGGTACAAAATGGTCAATGTGCTCATGTGTATCTTCTTGTACTAGCTTGTCCAGTATTTCCTTGCTCCTTTCGGTTGGGTCATATCAAGGACAGGTATAGTATGACTGTCCTCTAGTTTTCTCAGGGCTTCTTGTTTGTAATCTCCTCTATTGAGGACTACCACTGACCCTCCTTTGTCCACTTTTCTTATTCTTTGGATGTTCCTTCTCAAAGCGTTTGGTAGGCACTTCTTTCCTTTCTAGTGAGGTTCTGCCATTTATGTGTATTGTAATAATTATGTGATGACACTGCTAAATCTCTAAGTTCGATTTCCCTACCTGTGTGCAACAAATATTACCTTTCTAACACCACACAGACACAGGAAAAACACAACCCAACCTACCTTCTGTGTTCCATGGCAAGCATACCTCAAAATAAAAAAAAAAGTTAGTTTTATGGTGTGAAATGCAAAACACCCCCGTAACACCACACAGACACAGGTGTACACACACCAATACACCTTCACAACAACATACCTTCCGTATCCATGGCAATAATACCTAAATTATCAAAAAAGATAGTTTATGTCTAAAATGCAAAAAACATTACTCAGGAACCCCACCACAGACACAGGTACCCACACTGTTTCTATGGCACCATACCAAAATCATCAATAAGTTAGTTCTACGGTCTGAATGGACAAATATACCTCCTAAACACCACACCGACACAGGTACACACACCTACTGACACACCCTCATAACCCAACCTATCCTCCGTTTCCATGGCAACATAGATAATCCATAAAAAGGTAGTCTGACATGTCCTGACAGACATTGTATGCGCTTTGAAAGACAGGCGTCTGTCGGGGACATTTCAGGAGAACGCGCTGGGGAGCGAGCGGTTAGTTTTTACCTTTCTTCTGGTCCCTGAATGTTTTATTGAAGAATGGGAGGTAAGACAAAGTCTCGTTATCTCCGTTCTTCAATAAAACTTAATTCCAAAAATCTGTTAATATGAGTGGAGATACCCTTTAAAACTTTCTAGTTATACAGTATTACAGTAGTATTATACAGTATTATTACAGTAGTATACCGTATTATTCACAGTAGTATTACACTGTATTATTATACAAAATTATTTAATACTATTATATTAAAGTGTATTCTACCCCAAATCTAAAAATTCACACATCTAGGGGGACCCACCCCAACCCTAAACATATATTGAATAGTTTAAAATCAGGGCAGAAATTAACTTAACCAATTTCGTTCCTTAGCCTATGCATCTTTCTGTTTCTTCTGGGAAAATCAGCCAATCACAGACATTATGGTAAGTACATTTATGGCCCAATTTTAAAGATTTCAACATTTAGGTTTTTTAGCATGATGGCAGTGCGACATATGGGACAAATTTTAGTTTGGGGGGTGGACATGCCTTCTTTAAAGTATTATTACAGTAGTATTATACAAAATTTAATATAGTATTAATAAAGTATTTATACAGTATTATTACGTATATCAGTATATACCTATATTATACAAGTTTATAGTATTAATAAGAGCATTATACGTATTATGTAGCTTTATATAGTATTAAAATTATATTTACACAGTATTATTACCGTATTATACGTATTAGTAAATCACAGTAGTATTATACAGTTTATATCAGAAGCATTAACCAGTATTATTGTACAGTATTATTAAAGCATATGATATGTATTCTTAAAGTATATTATAACAGCATTATTACAGTAGTATTATACAATATTATTACACCGTACTATTATATAATATTATTGTACAGTAGCATTATACAGTATTATTAAAGTAGCACATATAAAGTATTGTTGCAGGAGTATACAGTAGTGCAATCTAGTTTGTTATTTATAGACATATAACATTTATTACAAATTTACAGACAAATAATGCAGGTAACAGCATTTTCTATTTTCTCATTTGGAAAAGACTATTTTGGGCTATTACTTCCCTTTAAAATAGAGCAGATTCCAGACTTCACTTTCCCTGCATCCTCATTTAATATAATAAAAACAGATAGCTAAGAAAAACTATAATTACATTTATTAATTTCCGAACTAGTGAAAAACACAATTTCTTTGCAAACATAATTTTATGCGTGAAGGTCTGTATGAGTAGGTAGTGAAAGACATTGCCTGGGGTGCTACATTGTCATAAGATATTTAAATACATTAGCGAGAATGACGTTCACAGTGTACCAGGTTACAAAGCACTAGGAAAAAGGAAAATTCCCAGGTCACCGTGACTAATCAACAAAGAGACTCATCAAACTAATGGAGCCTCAGTCATGGATTACTCATAATTCCTGTGCTGTATGAAAAGATACGGAGTTTTCAATATTTTGTCGCTGATGGGGGTAGAGTAAATCTAACAGGGATAAGTGAATAGGTTGGAATTGATGGACAATGTCTTTTATTCAACCTTAATACGATGTTATGATATCGAAAATAGCAAATAAACTTGTTTTTGACTAGTGGCCAATTTAAAGATCAGTGGAATGATTGGAAATAGGTATTTCACAGATCCACTGTTGTAGTGAATTTAAGTGCATTTTTTAATGGACCAGAAAATCCTGATTCTTTAAAGAAGGGGGGGATGACACTAATAGTGCGTCTGTGGTGAGCACATGCGTAATAACTGCAGGTTTGTATAATAGGAAATTATTTCTAGATACCGTATATACTTGAGTATAGTCAAATTTTTAAGGCTTTAAAGTTAGCCGAATACCAACTAACTCGACTTATACTCGGGTCAAGTCCTAATTCAGTCCAAATTCTGCAATTGTGGATAGTAACCAGTAGGTGGCGCCTCGTTAAACTGCATAGAAAGTTACAGGAGCTGATCTGCCTTTACAATTCCTGTCTTGTAGTCTGGCTGCGGGACTCACTCAGCACTGGCACTGCTATATGGATACTGTAAATCTGATGGGTCTTCTGTTGGGGCAAAATCAGCTGCTAGTACAATGCAAATGACAGCTTGAAGCTAACAACTCTCAGGTGACATTTTAACTATTGGGGTCAGATAGTCCTTTACTATGGGTCAAGTGCCCTTACATATGGGGGTCAGAGGGCCCTTTACTATAGGGGGTCAGAGGGCCCTTACTATATGGGGGTCAGAGGGCCCTTTACTATATGGGGGTCAGAGGGCCCTTTACTTTGGGGTAGGGGCCCTTTACTATATGGGGGTCAGAAGGCCCTTTACTAAATGGGTGTCAGGAGAATTGTGAATGATGGTAAGCTTAATTAAAGTTTACTGAAACTTGCCACCTCCACATGGTAGAAACTGCAACACCCAGCAACAAAGCATGCTGGGGTTGTAGACTCCAAACATGGAGTTCCAAGGAATTGGAGTTTACTGGTACTGGATTTGGCTATACTGTAAGGGATTCATGTATGGGAATTCTGCGTCCATTAAAGGGCAAAATATTCTACCCTCGGTTTATACTCAAGTCAATCAGTTTTTATAAAATTAGGTACCTCGACTTATACTGGATCGACTTATACTCAAACTATATACGGTAATCTATTATATTTGTATGAGTGATGTCTATCTAAAATCTAAATCTGGCCATGTACTAGTTAGCTGATAAAATATTAAGCTATTCATACCTGTGATGTTGTGGCGCTTCTTTGAGATATAGAGCTTTATGATGAGTGATAAGTCTATAACCGTCGTTTTATCAATGTCAGCAATCTGGCTGGGCGGAATGTCTGGAAAAATCGTGGAACATTGACAGACTGTATTTTGGGTATCGAATGGACTATCGTAAGTGATACACCTGTAGGGAAACTATAAAATAGTTATCCTTTAGTCTTCTGTTCTTACAGGATTTGGCCAGTAGGGGCCACTGTGTAAAAGTATAAAGGAAAGAGCAGTAAGTAATGGGTCAGCCCTTCTGTTTCCCTGGGATTACCCCAGAGGAGCCTGGGACCTAGATAACAGGTAGGCCCACTTAATATGAGAATAAATTATGTTATGAGATCACCCAGGAGAGATAATAGATAGGAGTAGGGTAGCGGGTCATATTATTAGAAGCCGCGGTATCGCTAAAAAGCGATATACGTGGCTTTATAAATATGGCCCCTAGTGAGCAGCCTGAGCTCCAACAAGGAGATTAGTAGGACTAGAGTCTGGGTAGTGATGGCCGGTTCGCGAACGGCGGCATTATTCCGGATTTTCCGCTCTGAACTTCCGAACCGCGGATTTTTTCCCCCCCAAATTTTCGTAATTACGAGGGATCTACGAAATACAGAAGAAAACGGAGGTCCTCGTAATTACGAGAATTCGAATTTCGAAAATTTTCGAAAACGAGAAATTCTTGTAAATTCGTGGATTTCTGCATTTTGATGCCAGCCTTAGCTGCATGGCAATTTTCTATATTGGCAGGGCCATATATGGTCCTACCTGCTCTACTGCATTCAAGTTTTGAAATAACAAATGCTCTGCAACAACAGCTACTTGTGGGCTAATTTTTTAAGATTGGGTCGATCCTACTTGGCCTGAGAGCAGTACTTGGTTCTTCCTTCTCTCTCCAGAGGCACCTTTGTGGGTCACACTACTCTGACATCCCATACAGCCGCACCAGCTACTCTGTGGCTAATGTTTTTTTAGCTCTGGGTCAATCCTGCCTGGCACTAGAGCAGACTTCATATTACAAAGTGTGGGCCTGCTGTAACTCAATGGTGTGTTCCTACCCGTTCACCCGCTTTCCTTGCATGAAGCATACTGAGGGAGAGAAGCCAATGGGGTGAGGGGTATGTCCAGTGGGGCCAAGCCTGACTGGCCCCACAACAATGGTGGCAACCACAGTGGACATTATGTAACCCAGTACCCCATCGCTTTCTTTCCTGTTGGTGTGCAAACTAAATATAGGGGAATGTGGCCAATGTGGTGTGTGTAATGGCATTAATGGTAAGGTAATACAATAAATATGTTTTGTCAGAAGTGAATTAAAATATTTACTACTTATTACAATACAGTAATATAATAAAAGTATACTTGCCTTCCATCAGTTGCCGCATGGCTAAGGAGGCCTCTACCTCTTCAGTCAGAACCACTTTCTCTGGAGGGGTAGAGACAGTGGTCTGGTAGCGAACGCAGGCGCAGGAGCCGGCGCTGGAGCCCCTCACAAATCCTGCGCTTTCGGCGCCGCAATGATAGGTGCCAGGGGGGAAATCATCGTTAACCCCTGGCAGGAGTTGTACTGTGTGGCTACATCGCCTTACAGAACTCACCATTGTGCAGGCAGAAGGGTTCCGGTTCTGTTTTTATGCAAAATCCTCGTTTATTTCGAAAAATCCTCGTTTTTACGGAAATCCTCGTTTTTACGGAAATCCTCGATTTTCAAAAATACTGTTTTTTTAAATTCACGCTAGCGGACTGTTAATGTTTTAGGTATTGTAGGCATGTGATACGTGTTTCTGTAGGTTCATACCCAGGTCCCTGAGTGATTAAGTGTACGTTACACACGGCTATTTAGACCACTTTAATGCGGATTTTGCCGACACTCATTTTAATACGTTTAACGGGTCCGTGCAGATTTTTGAAAATTAAACGGATTTTCCCAAAAATCCACGGATCCGCACGGACCGGATTTTTTCGAAGTTTCGGACACTCTAGTCGGGTATACCACCCAAGAAATAGGGGCATAGTGCCAGGCAAAGGGGTAGAAGATTCCACAACAATGACTGAAATCTGGGGTGACACTAACAAATTATTGTTATTTATCTGTTCTGATCCATTTGTTTTGTGAGTATTTATGTGATATTTGTGCCGTGCACAAATTCAAATCACATTGAATTCTGATTGGATCAAGGGTATTGGACCAATCAGATTTAGGGGTGGGGTATAGGATTGGTCCAATACCCAAGATCCAATCAGATTCAAGATTTAAATCAGCCAATCAGATTTTGAAGGTGTGTTTGGGAGGACACTATAAAATGCAAGAGATTTAAATTGCAGCCTAGTTTGTGTTAGCAAGCTATACTGTAAGTTGTAGTCTTGTATTTAGTGAAAGGCTACAACAGTTGACTGTTGGACTAGTAATAATGCTGGCTGGGTAGGCTCAACCCGAGCTCCCTTCAGCTCTGGTGAGCCTTAGATCCTCATTATTGGTAATAAGTATTTAAAACAGCGGCTGCGTGGATTAATTCCCTATTTATGTTATTTTAGAGGTCAAGGGTTCCTATCAAAAAATCTTTATATCTTACATTTTTTAAATAATGAACTAGAAAAATGATTTTCTTTTTTTTCTGGTCAAATTGCTTTATATACATTTTAAAATCAAAATCAAATTAATTGCAGACCAGTGTATATATATATATTAGTATTTATGTAAAAATATAGCTTTGTATTCAATTCTGGGCGAGTCAGCGAGTATGTGTTAGGCGAGAGGTCATCACAATCCCTTGCCTATAGCAAACAAATAACAGGAAAAAAAGAGACTTCGGGGGACTTATAATTGATTTTGCATTTCTGGTATGTTAATTAGGAATTTCCCAGCAGAAAACACAGCAGTGAGCATTGCTCCAACCCTAAACCAAGGAGCGGTCAGATGATCATGATCAATGGCTGCCTCATAAGCACATACAAATGGAGACCACAGTTACCCTTTAAGTATACCCATTTTACTATTGCCTTACAACCTATTGTTTTAATTAACACAGTTCAAGAAAAAAAAGTGTGTTTTCAGTTTTTCCTTGGTGTTTAAGAATGTGATTGGTTTATTCAAAAGGACAAATGGCGGAGGTTGTAAGTGGTAACAGGCGTAATGACATATATGCAATAGAAACCCGTTTTACGCATTTAATTTATGGATAATACATTTCCTTTCAACTCAATTAACAAGGGGCTGTGAATAGACTGGGAGTTATATAAAAAGCAAAGGAGAAAACCCTCATCACAATTCACCACACATTTTTTATTCAAGGTTCTCTCAATAATGTGTTTAATATGCAAAATGTGAATGACTGTATTTAACTTTTAATTACAAAGCAACTTATTACCCTCCTATCTCTTATCAGGTTTTTTCGGTATTCTACTGTGTTTTAAACAACAATCCTCCAACACAACACATGTATAGGTCATTCAGTAGGAGGGTTTTGATTGGAGAGAAACCTACTACATAATGTAACCACCCTTGGTTACAGCCATTGAGATGCTCCCTGAGCACCCAACAGAACATAAAAAAATAATTTATAAATAATGTTAATTTAAGGTACAGGATCAGTTTAAAAATCAGGACATAAACTAGTAAAAACAAATTCAGCAAGACTTGAATAAGAATTAAAAGGGGGAACTAAATAGAATTTGAAGGACCACCAAAATGCTTATAAACATATAAAAAACAAACATTTGCATACACAGATTAATAGTTTGGGAGGTGGTATGGTTCGGGGAGAGTTATTTCACACTCATAATGTGTTTAAAGGCAAAGTGCCCAGCTGGATGTGAGGATTCCTGTCTCAGTGTTTCTGCTAGACAACCTGCTTTTTATATACTAATATTTGCATGTACAGGACTGAGAGAAGCCAGGTCAAATACACTGGCAGTACCTTCATCAGCTTAGGCCTGTTGCCTTACAAACGCTTGAGAAGGAACAATCCATAATAATAAGAAAAGTGGACAAAGGAGGGTCAGTGGTAGTCCTCAATAGAGGAGATTACAAACAAGAAGCCCTGAGAAAACTAGAGGACAGTCATACTTATACCTGCCTTGATATGGACCCAACCGAAAGGAGCAAGGAAATACTGGACAAGCTAGTACAAGAAGGAATACACATGAGCACATTTGACCATTTTGTACCAACATTTCCCAGGATGCCGGTGTTTCATATGGCACCAAAAATACATAAGGCAAATCACCCTCCTAAAGGTCGACCAATTAAAGTGGGCATACAATCATTGACTGAGGGTCTCACAACAAGTGGATATTATATTACAGCCATTTGTCAAATAGTTATATTCATAACTAAAAGGCACTACCCTGGTCTTATAATTGTTAGAAAAAATACCCATGTGAGCAAAAGTACATCTTGGCCACCACAGACATGGTGTCCCTCTATTACTGTATCACCCAAGATATGGATTAGTACAGGCAGTGCAGTACTACTTAACTAGATATAGTCAATACAGTCAGGAGCAACAGAACTTTATATTGGAAGCTCAGTCTATTATATCCAACTATGTGAGGCATCAATGGGTGCAATATTTGCACCCTCTTATGCCAATTTATTCATGGGGTGGTGGGAGGAGACTATTCTCTTCTACCACCCCTACTTTCATCCACCTGACCATAAGGTTATCATGTATGGTAGGTATATTAACATTGATGGGATTTGGATTTGGAGAGGCACAGGGCAGGAGTTTGAAGAATGGATGCTGGAAATAATAACCCATATATTATCAGGTTCACACACAATATAGGGAATGACACCATTCAATACCTAGATTACACAACTAAAATTAAAAATAAGTATGTACAAACTGAGGAATACCGTAAACCATTAACAAGGAATACTATCCTAAGGTCTGACTCCAACCATCCTCCCATTGTGTAAATGCTATCCCTTATGGCTAGTATCTAAGAATTGAGAAAAACTACTCCAATACACATATCAAGGCAGGTATAAAGTATGACTGTCCTCTAGTTTTCTCAGGGCTTCTTGTTTGTATCTCCTCTATTGAGGACTAACCACTGACCCTCCTTTGTCCACTTTTCTATTATTATGGATTGTTCCTCTCAAGCGTTTTTGTAAGGCACTTCTTTCCTTTCTAGTGAGGTTCTGCCATTTATGTGTTTGTAATAATTATGTGATGACACTGCTAAATCTCTAAGTTCGATTTCACTACCTGTTGCAACAATATATACCTTTCTAAACCACACAGACACAGGAAAAACACAACCCACCTACCCTTCTGTTTCCATGGCAAGCATACCTCAAACATAAAAAGTTAGTTTTTAGGGTGTGAAATGCAAAACACCCCCGTAACACCACACAACACAGTGTACACACACCAATACACCTTCACAACCTAACATACCTTCGTTCCATGGCAATAATACCTAAATTATCAAAAAGATAGTTTTATGGTCTAAAATGCAAAAACATTACTCAGAACCCCACACAGACACAGGTACCCACACTGTTTCTATGGCAACCATACCAAAATCATCAATAAAGTTAGTTCACGGTCTGAAATGACAAATATACCTCCTAACACCACACAGAACACGTACACACACCTACTGACACACCCTCATACCCAACCTATTCTCCTGTTTCCATGGCAACCATAGATAATCCATAAAAAGGTAGTCTGACATGTCCTGACAGACATTGTATGCGCTTTGAAGACAGAGTCTGTCGGGACATTTCAGAGAACGCGCTGGGGAGCGAGCAGGTTAGTTTCTTACCTTCTCTTCTGCTCCTGAATGTTTTATTGAAGAATGGAGGTAAGACAAAGCTCTTTATCTCCCGTTCTTCAATAAAACTTAATTCCAAAAATCTGTTAATATGAGTGGAGATACCCTTTAAACTTTCTAGTTTACAGTATTACAGTAGTATTATACATATTATTACAGTAGTATACCGTTTATTACACAGTAGTATTACACTGTATTATTCTACAAATTATTATACTACTATTATTTTAAAGTGTATCTCTACCCCAAATCTAAAAATTCACAACACTCTAGGGGACCCACCCCAACCCTAAACACTATATTGAATAGTTTAAAATCAGGGCAGAAATTAACTTAACCAATTTCGTTCCCTTAGCCTATGCATCTTCTGTTTCTTCTGGGAAAACAGCCAATCACAGACATTATGGTAAGTACATTTATGGCCCAATTTTAAGATTTCAACATTAGGTTTTTTTAGCATGATGGCAGTGCCGATCATTGGGACAAATTTTAGTTTGGGGGGGTGACAGCCCTTTAAAGTATATTACAGTATATTATCCAAAGTTAAATGTATTAATAAGTATATTCGTATTATACAGTATTATAATTATTATATCCTATTATATCGTAGTATTATACAGTATTATTATAAGTATACATATTATGTAGCATATTATATGATATTATTAAATTTATTTACAGTTTATTACAGTATTATTACAGTAGTATACTGTATAATTAACATTAGTATTATCAGTATTATTATACAGAAGCATTAAACGTATTATTGTACAGTATATTAAAGCATACTGTATACGTATCTAAGTATATTATACAGCATTATTACAGTAGTATTATACAATATTATTACACAGTACTATTATATAATATTATTGTACAGTAGCATATACAGTATTATTAAAGTAGCAATATAAAGTATTGTTGCAGTAGTATTACAGTAGTGCAATCTAGTTTTGTTATTTATATGACATATAACATTTATTACAAATTTAACAGACAAATAATGCAGGTAACAGCATTTTCTATTTTCTCATTTGGAAAAGACTATTTTGGGCTATACTTTCCCTTTAAAATAGAGCAGATTCCAGACTTCACTTTCCCTGCATCCTCAATTTAATATAATAAAAACAGATAGCTAAGAAAAACTATAATTACATTTATTTAATTTCCGAACTAGTAACACAATTTCTTTGCAAACATAATTTTATGCGTGAAGGTCTGTATGAGTAGGTAGTGAAAGACATTGCCTGGGTGCTACATTGTCATAAGATATTTAAATACATTAGCGAGAATGACGTTCACAGTGTACCAGGCTTACAAAGCACTAGGAAAGAAAAATTCCCAGGTCACCGTGACTAATCAACAAGAGACTCATCAAACTAATGGAGCCTCAGTCATGGATACTCATAATTCCTGTGCTGTATGAAAAGATACGGAGTTTTCAATATTTTGTCTTGCTGATTGGGTAGAGTAAATCTAACAGGATAATGAATAGGTTGGACTGATGGACGAATGTCTTATTCACTAATCAATGTTACTATGTTACTATGATAATCACAATAAACTTGTTTTTGACTAGTGGCCAATTTAAGCATCAGTGGAATGATTGGAAATAGGTATTGCACAGATCCACTGTTAGTGAATTTAAGTGCATTTTTTAATGGACCAGTAAAATCCTGATTCTTTAAAGAAGTGGTGGATGACACTCATTAGTGCGTCTGTGGTGGACACATGCGTAATAACTGCAGGTTTTTTATATAGATAATTATTTCTAGATACCGTATACTTGAGTATAAGTAAAATTTTTAAGGCTTTAGTTAGCCTGAATACCTAACCTCGACTTATACTCGGGTCAGTCCTAATTCAGATCCAAATTCTGCAATTGTGGATAGTAACCAGTAGTGGCGCCTCGTTAAACTGCATGAAAGTTACAGGAGCTGATCTGCCTTACAATTCCTGCTTTCTGTAGTCTGGGCTGCGGGACTCACTCAGCACTGGCACTGCTCATCTGGATACGTAAATCTGATGGTCTTCTCAGTTTGGGGCAAAATCAGCTGCTAGTACAATGCAAATGACAGCTTGAAGCTACAACTCTCAGGTGACATTTTTAACTATTGGGGTCAGATGTCCTTTACTATTGGGTCAAAGTGCCCTTTACTATATGGGGGTCAAAGGGCCCTTTACTTATGGGGGTCAGAGGCCCTTTACTATATGGGGTCAGAGGGCCCTTTCATATATGGGGTCACGAGGGCCCTTTACTATATGGGGGTCAGAGGGCCTTTACTAATGGGGGTCAGAAGGCCCTTTACTAAATGGGTGTCAGGAGAATTGTGAATGATGGTAAGCTTAATTAAAAGTTTACTGAAACTTGCCACTCCACATGTTTAGAAACTGCAAACACCAGCAACAAAGCATGCTGGGAGTTGTAGACTCCAAACATGGAGTTCCAAGGAATTGGAGTTTACTGGTACTGGATTTGGCTATTACTGTAAGGGATTCATGTATGGAAATTCTGCTGTCCATTAAAGGCAACTATTTTTCACCCTCGGTTATACTCAAGTCAATCAGTTTTTTTATAAAATTAGGTACCTCGACTTATACTACTGATCGACTTATACCAACTAATACCGGTACATCTATTATATTGTATGACTGATGTCTATCTAAAACTAAATCTGGCCATGTACTAGTTAGCTGAATAAATATTAAGCTATTCATACCTGTGATGTTCCCTTGGCGCTTTCTTTGAGATATAGAGCTTTATGATCGATGATACGTCTATAACGTCGTTGTTTCAATGTCAGCAATCTGGCTGGGCGAATGTCTGGAACATCGTGGAACATTGACAGACTGTATTTTGGGTATCGAATGGACTATCGTAAGTGATACACCTGTAGGGAACTATAAAATGTTATCCTTTAGTCTTCTTGTTCTTACAGGATTTGGCCAGTAGGGGCCACTGTGTAAAAGTATAAAAGGAGAGCAGTAATGGGCTAAGCCCTTTCTGATTCTCCTGGAATTACCCCAGAGAGCCTGGGACCTAGATAACAGTAGGCCCCATTAATATGAGAATAAATTATGTTATAGATCACCCGAGAGATAGATAGGAGTAGGGTAGCTAGGGTCATATTTAAAGCCGCGGTATCGCTAAAAGCGATACGTGGCTTTATAAATATGCCCCTATGAGCAGCTCAGCTCCAACAAGGAGATTTAGTTAGGACTAGAGTCCTGGGTAGTGAGGCCGGTTCGCGAACGCGGATATTCCGGATTTTCCGCCTTCTGAACTTCCGAACCGCGATTTTTTCCCCCCCACCAAATTTTCGTAATTACGAGGATCTACAAATACAGAGAAAACGGAGGTCCTCGTAATTACGAGAATCTCGAATTTCGAAAATTTTCGAAAAACGAGAAATTCTGTAAATTCGTGGAATTTCTCCATTTTTGATGCAGCTTAGCTGGAAATGGCAATTTTCTATTGGCAGGCCATATATGGTCTACCTCTTGCTCTACTAGCATTCAAGTTTTTGAAATAACAAATGCTCTCGCAACAACAGCTACTTTGTGGCTAATTTTTCTAAGATTGTCGATCCTACTTGGCCTGAGAGCAGTACTTGTGTTCTCCCTTCTCTCTCCACGAGGCACCTTTGTGGTTCACCTACTCTGACCATCCCATACAGCCCCCAGCTACTCTGTGGCTAATGTTTTTTTAGCTCTGGGTCAATCCGCCTGGCACTAGAGCAGTACTTCATATTACAAAGTGTGGGCCTGCTGTAACTAATGGTGCTGTTCCTACCGCGTTCACCCGCCTTTCCCTTGCATGAAGCATACTCTGAGGGAGAGAAGCCAATGGGGTGAGGGGTATGTCCAGTGGGGCCAAGCCTGCCTGGCCCCACAACAATGGTGGCAAACCACAGTGGACATTATGTAACCCAGTACCCCATCGCTTTCTTTCCTTTTGTGTGCAAACTACTTATAGGGGAATTGTGGCCAATTGGGTGTGTAATGGCATTAATGGTAAGGTATATCAAATAATATGTTTTTTGTCAGAAGTGAATTAAATATTTTACTACTTATTACAATACAGTAATATAATAAAAAGTATACTTGCCTCCATCAGTTGCCGCATGGCTAATAGGGCTCTACCTCTTCAGATCAGACCACTGTCTGGGAGGGTAGAGACATGGTCTGTAGCCGAAGCGGCGCAGGAGCCGGCGCTGGAGCCCCTCCATGATCTCTCGCTTTCGGCGCCGCACATGATAGGTGCCAGGGGGAAATCATCGAACCCCTGGCCAGGAGGTACTGGGTGGCTACATCTGCCTTACAGAACTCACCATTGTGGCAGGCAGAAGGTTCCGGTTCCTCGTTTTTATGAAATCCTCGTTTTTTACACGAAATCCTCGTTTTTAACGGAAATCCTCGTTTTTAATACGGAATCCTCGTATTTTCAAAAATCTGTTTTTTTTTTTAAATTCACGCTGAGCGGACTGTAATTTTTAGGTATTGTAGGCATTGATACGTGTTCTTAGTCATTACCCAGGTCCTGAGTGATTAAGTGTACGTTACCCAAGGCTATTTAGACCACTTTTAATGCGATTTTGCCGAACTTTCATTTTAATACGTTTTAACGGGTCCGCTTGCAGATTTTTGAAAAATTACGGATTTCCCAAAATCCACGGATCCTCGCACGGACCGGATTTTTTCGAAGTTCGGACATCTCAGTCCTGGGTATACCACCCAAGAATAGGGGCATAGTGCCAGACAAGAGGGGTAGAAGATTCACAACAATGACTGAAATCTGGGGAGACACTAACAACTATTGTTATTTATGCTGTTTCTGATCCATTTGTTTTGTGAGTATTTATGTGATATTTGTGCCGTGCACAAATTCAAATCACATTGAATCTGATTGGATCAAGGGTATTGGACCAATCAGATTTAGGGGTGGGGTATAGGATTGGTCCAATACCCAAGATCCAATCAGATTCAAGATTTAAATCAGACCAATCAAATTTTGAAGGTGTGTTTGGGAGACACTATAAAATGCAAGAGATTTAAATTGCAGCTTAGTTTGGCTTAGCAGCTATACTGATAAGTTGTAGTCTTGTATTTAGGATAAAGGCTACAACAGTTGACTGTTTGACTATATAGTCTGGCTGGGTAGGCTCAACGAGCTCCCTTCAGCTCTGGTGAGCCTTAGATCCTCATTATTTGGTAATAAGTATTAAAACAGCGCTGGCTTGCTGGATAATTCCCTATTTATGTTATTTTAGAGCAGGTCCTATCAAAAAATCTTTATATCTTACATTTTTTAAATTAATGAACTAGAGAAACTATTTCTTTTTTTTTTCTGTCAAATTCCTTTATATCATTTTTAAAATCAAAATATATTGCAGTACCACTGCTATATATATACTATTTAGTATTTATGTAAAACATATAGCTTTTATTCATTCTGGGCGAGTCAAGCGAGTTAGGGAGAGTTTTCTCACAAACTCACTTGTCATCAACAATAAGGGAAAAGAGACTCTGGGGAATTATAATTTGATTTTGCATTTCTGGTATGTTAATTAGAATTTCCCAGCAGAAAACACAGCAGTGAGCAGACTCCAACCCTAAACCAAGGAGCGGTCAGATGATCAGGTGATCAATGGCTGCCTCCATAAGGCACATACAAAATGGAAGACCACAGTTCCCCTTTAAGTATACCCATTTTACTATTGCCTTACACACCTATTGTTTTAATATTAACACAGTTCACAGAAAAAAAAGGTTGTTTTCATTTAGCTTTTTCCTGTGTTGTTAAAGATTGTGATTGGTTTATTCTAAAAGGACAAAATGGGGTAACAGGTAATGCAATATAGAGAAAACCCCGTTTTTAAGCATTTAATTTATGGATAATACATTTCCTTTCAACTCAATTAACAAGGGGCTGGAATAGCTGGGAGTATATAAAGCAAGGAGAAACCCTCATCACAATTCAACCACACTATTTTTATTCAAGGATTCTCTCACATAATGTGTTTAATATGCAAATTGAATGACTGTATTTAACTTTTAATACTACAAAGCAACTTATTCCCATACCCTCCTATCTCTTATCAGTTTTTTCGGTATCTACTGTGTTTAAACAACAATTCCTCCAACACAACACAATGTATAGGTCATTCAGTAGGAGGGTTTTGATTGGAGAAACCTACTACATAATGTAACCACCCTTGGCTACAGCCATTGAGATGCTCCCTGAGCACCCAACAGAACATAAAAAATAATTTATAAATAAGTTAATTTAAGGCTACAGGATCAGTTAAAAATCAGACAATAACTAGTAAAAACAAATTCAGCAAGACTGAATAAGAATTAAAAGGGGAACTAAATAGTAATTTGAAGGAAACCACAATGCTTTATAAACATATAAAAAAACAAACATTGCATACACAGATTAATAGTTTGGGAGGTATGAGTTTGGGAGAGTTATTCTACCTCATAATTGTGTTTAAAGGCAAAGTGCCCAGCTGGATGTGAGATTCCTGCTCTCAGTTTTCTGCTAGACAACCTGCTTTTTATACTATAAATTTGCATGTACAGGACTGAGAGAAGCCAGGTAAATACACTGGCAGCTACCTTCATCAGCTTAGCGCTGTGATTTGAAAAAGATCAGGAGGTAGGAATAATCATATACTATAAATTCTACTTTCCATATTAATAATCCAAGCCTCTACATGCATTTCTGCAGTACAGATGCCATAGTAGGTTCCAATCACAACACAACAATTTGCTTTACCAATCTTGAGCTATACTGAGTAGGTAATTTTTTTTCCTTTAAACCCCCAAACCCCCACATAGACAAAAAAACAATAATAATGTAATATTATGCAAAAGTCTCCAAATTGGAAGTTTTCTACCAAAGATTTCCTTAGCAAAAAGGATGTGAAAAAAAGAAAGAGGAGATGCCTAGTGGAGAAATTCAGAAACAACGTTTATTTTATAAATCTGCATTCATTTCTCAGATTGTAATTCAGTGCAGCCCTATATGACATTAATTAAGATGTCTTCCAATCATAACCTAAATAATGATTTGTAGACATTAATGCTCTTTAGTGTTGCAATAGAGACCCAGGAACCTCACTTACCTGGTTGGTTCCTGCTCTCTATAGGGGGAAGAGTTAGGCAGGGTACTGACATAGCCCTGCCCTTTTTGGTTCCCGTCTACTTCCTGGACAAAACCTTGCAAAGTATGCTTGCTGATAGAAGACCTTAAAGTAGAACAATAAACAATAAAATATAATCAATCAGTAATTAAATATGTATTTTCGTTTCTCTATTTTTTTTTACATTTAAAAAATTAGAATGTGATTTAATTAATTTTTTATATCAAAAAAATTACATTGAATGCATTTTGGTAAACTTGCTAATTATACATTAACACATTTTAACATTTCTGCAAAGTATTATAACATTAAATGCCAGTAATAGATAATATGAACCCAGGGAGAAAATGCATTATAACTCGCATAACAGATTAACTATAATCAATATCCAGACAATGTCACTTCCTTTTTTTCCACCTAGTGTTTCATTTTCTGACTGGCGCCTATTCAGATATAACTGGTGCAGATAACAAACATTGTACTTAATCTAATCAACCCTCTGTTCCTGCTTCAATGTGCCTAGTGGCAATGGGAATCAGCAATGTTTCTCTGTATTGTCATTGGACATGCCTGTTGTAATACAATTACTCTGATTAAGGGCAGTAATGTTTAATGTATGTTTTCCTGTCTATTACAAATTCATTCATTCACGCTGTATTTCAAGAGTGTGAGATTCATACTATTAACTAGAACTGTATCAAAAACATCAGTCTAATGTATATTGCTCATTGCCGTGTCTCACTAGCAATTTATTTTAATAAAATAGTTCTTTCACACATTACTGTAATTAATAAAGCAATTAAACATGACAAGAGTTAAAAGGAGACTATGCCCATTTCATGATGCATTAAACCCGTTTGAGGACCTAAACCGCTTGGTTCCACCCCTGGGCCTCTTATTAGGTAGCAGCATTATTACCTAAAGTTTCCTTCGCTGCCCTGGTCGCCCTCTCCACCCTCCCTTAATTCATTAGCAACACTTGCAAGGACACATTTCTATCTCTATTGGCCCCACGCAAACCAGAAGGGGGGACCGAGCTGCGAAAGTAAAGTATGTGTTAAATAGAGGAACCAGGCGGAGGACGGACTAGTGTTTAGATTCCTTTCCTAAACAGTATTGAGGAGGTGGAGGGGGGGGAAAAAAGGAGAATCACAGGATACGGCCTAATGGACTAAATAGCTGAGTTGTAAAAATAACTGCCTGAGCACGTAGTTTGTCGCTGCTCTAGTAAAACATCTTAGCTGGGTACAGCACAGAAAAGATTAAGGTTCCATTGCTTGTCTGCCAATCCCTACAGATGTGTGTACAAGATCTAGGTACACATCAGTACTTTCCTCCAATACTGTGCAGGCTTCACTAAAGTTAATCAAGTAAGGGAGCAGGATAGCGGCTTAGTGAAAACATGCATTGCTTGATGTAGTGTGATGTTTCCACTGCATTGTGCTTGCCTTACCACAAGTATAAATATTAAAATCAACAAATGAAGCCTTACCCTGCATTGAACACATGATTGTCATCAGCAAAATACGATACAGGTTTTAATTCACTTGTATGAATATCACTGTGCATGATAAGTTGTGCCGTCAAGGAGACCACAGGACCGGCTGGGTTATTTACCTGACAGTCCGACTCGCCCCTTTCGACATCAGTCCGCAAACGGAACGAAAAAATATCGGTCTAGTAGCTTTGAAATATCTGTTCATGTGTAGTTTAGGTTTACTGAAGGCGGATAGCCTAGCATTACGTGGGATCTGTATGTTGATTAAATGATCTTTTTTTTGTTGGACTGAACATGGTTTTGATATGATAGAGCTATGGCCAAGCATTCTTGGTAATTCCCTGAAAACCTAACATTATCATGCCTAAATGTTGTCAGGTATTTCCATTTCTGGTTTAGGGGTAGCCATACTAAGCATGCTTTAGTAAACTACACTGTAGCCTTGTATATACATGATCTGGTACTACAAAGACACTACAATTTTACTTCAATTGCACCCAAACTTACAGAAAAAATGTCTTTGATGTTCGGATAAATTTGTTTGAATTGCACCATTGACTTAGGAATACGGTTGGTTTTTATAATGCCGGCCCCGATTCTGCAGTTCCCTATGATCGCCGCCAGCCATTACTGCTATCGGAGGAAGCGCTCGTTGGAATGAATGAATAGGGCTTGTGTGTACCCACTGGATGAGGTTCATGAACCCCAGAGATGCGCAACATAGGAAAAATATAGAAAATAAGCTTATTGTGTAGTAGGCATATGATGTTTCCTGTCCTATGCCTTCTATAAGAATGCCTGCCACTGCCCAACGGAGAGCTGGGGGACAGTCTAACCATGCTGTGTAGTGTAGATATATACTAATGGGAAATAGCAGCGGGAACTCCCAACCTATCCGGGTTATTCAATAAATGTTTCTTATCGTTTAAAATGGTGCATAACTTTTGGCCCAACCAAGCAATATTAAATTTAAACTATTGAAAGCTCATATTGATTGGTTGTGGGAAATAGCACCATTTTAACGCAAAAAACCTTTTATTGGAATAACCCTGTATTGCATCTTGCAGCCAGCCCAAAAGAGAAACTTTGCAGACTTACTGTCTTTCATCTAGACAGACTGGTCACAAATAATGTGTGTTTCCTGATTTGAACACATTGACAAAGCCGGTCGGGTCAGATTACAATTGGGATTTACACACGCATTTTTCTTGCTAGTGCTTTCATTGATCCAAAAATTTCATACTCATTACAAAAATCCGTACGTGGCACTTTCCACCCCCCCCCCCCCCACCCCCCCCCCCCCCCCCCCTGGACTTCTGCACACTTTGCTTTGGGTACAAGCTCAACTTTCACATGACATAGAAAGGGGAATCAAAGTCTACTACTAACAACCAGTAACCACATCTACAAATCGGATCACCTGACAACAATAGCATTTTCTGGGGTAATGCTGTTCTGTTAATGATCACTGTCCTGTTGGGCATTTAAGCATTAAATCAGACATGGAGTGAAAGCCTTACACTGAATACAGTGCATTCCTCTCAGTATTTCTTCTTACTGTAGCATAAACTAGTAACCTCTGGGTGGTACAGAGAACTTCCTCAACCTCATTAGAAATAGGGGGCAGATCAACAAAAAAAAGATGTTAGAGTAGTGGTTGGGAAGAATTATAGTTTTCAGTTATGGTCAATTTAAAAATAACCTATTTTTCGGTTATAGATGCCTTTAAGAAGTGGATTTATTTATCTTTGTTCCTTCTTTCAGCAACTAAACTTTTCCAGACACATCTTCGACACATGATCATATCTTGTTGTTCCTAGCTACTGGACTTTTGACTTTCTATTGTAAATGTCCTTGAGATGTTCCCTGTTCTATGTTTCAAGGGGTGGGTCGTGCATCCTATATATTGGATAGCGCAGCCCACAAAGGTAAGTAGATAGACTATATGATTGAGCAACAGTTCATACACTGTTTCAGGGGGAACAGTTTGCCCATCATATGACTATTGCAAATATCACTGATTTTAATATAGGAGCATGTCTTGCCACTGGCTCCACATGGGTAACTACCCCTATGTTAAGCCATGCACTCTCTGTTTTGATACGCTCGGGGATAATATGTCACCAGGAAATTTATAATTTTGGTGAGATCTCTCTATACAGAGGGCTATTCTTAGTTGTAAAATATACCCTTTGAATTGTCTCTTTTGGTTGGTCCTACGTGTAGTTAACCTTGGATGAGTCTTCTTATTTAACTTATTGGCTTTCTCGAGGGTTTTGTTAAGATTGCCCTTTACATCCTCTCTTAAGGCAAGGTTTTGTATTATTATCAGCTTCCCGACTATGGGTTTCTGCTTTTTTGTCGACCCAACCGAAAGGAGCAAGGAAATACTGGACAAGCTAGTACAAGAAGGAATACACATGAGCACATTTGACCATTTTGTACCAACATTTCCCAGGATGCCGGTGTTTCATATGGCACCAAAAATAAATAAGGCAAATCGCCCTCCTAAAGGTCGACCAATTAAAGTGGGCATACAATCATTGAATGAGGGTCTTACAACTAGTGGATATTATATTACAGCCATTTGTCAAATAGTTATATTCATAACTAAAAGGCACTACCCAGGTCTTATAATTGTTAGAAAAAATACCCATGTGAGCAAAAGTACATCTTGGCCACCACAGACATGGTGTCCCTCTATTACTATATCACCCAAGATATGGATTAGTACAGGCAGTGCAGTACTACTTAACTAGATATAGTCAATACAGTCAGGAGCAACAGAACTTTATATTGGAAGCTCAGTCTATTATATCCAACTATGTGAGGCATCAATGGGTGCAATATTTGCGCCCTCTTATGCCAATTTATTCATGGGTTGGTGGGAGGAGACTATTTTCTTCTACCACCCCTACTTTCATCCACCTGACCATAAGGTTATCATGTATGGTAGGTATATTAACATTAATCGGATTAGGATTTGGAGAGGCACAGGGCAGGAGTTTGAAGAATGGATGCTGGAAATAATAACCCATATATTATTAGGTTCACACACAATATAGGGAATGACACCATTCAATACCTAGATTACACAACTAAAATTAAAAATAAGTATGTTCAAACTGAGGAATACCATAAACTATTAACAAGGAATACTATACTAAGGTCTGACTCCAACCATCCTCCCCATTGTGTAAATGCTATCCTTTACGGCTAGAATTGAGAAAAACTGCTCCAATACAGAAAGCATATCGGGAAGCTGATAATATGACAAAACGCTTCCTTAAGAGAGGATGTAACAAGGGCAATCTTAACAAAACCCTCGAGAAAGCCAATAAGTTAAATAAGAAGGAGCTCATCCAAGGTTAAATTACACGTAGGACCAACCAAAAGAGACAATTCAAAGGGGTATATTTTACAACTAAGAATAGCCCTCTGTATAGAGAGATCACCAAAATTATAAGATTCCTGGGTGACATATTATCCCCGAGCGTATCAAAACAGAGAGTGCATGGCTTAAACATAGGGGTAGTTACCCATGTGGAGCCAATAGGTGCAAGACATGCTCCTATATTAAAATCAGTGATATTTGCAATAGTCATATGATGGGCAAACTGTTCCCCCTGAAACAGTGTATGAACTGTTGCTCAGATCATATAGTCTATCTACTTACCTTTGTGGGCTGCGCTATCCAATATATAGGATGCACGACCCACCCCTTGAAACATAGAATCAGGGAACATCTCAAGGACATTTACAATAGAAACGTCAAAAGTCCAGTAGCTAGGAACAGACATGTGATAATTGATCAGTGTCCAGGGTCTGGAAAAGGTTTATGCTGAAAGAAGGAACAAAGATAAATAAATCCACTTCTTAAAGGGCATCTATACCGAAAAATAGGTTATTTTAAATTGACCATAACTGAAAACTATAATTCTTCCCAACCACTACTCTATCATTTTTTTGTTGATCTGCCCCCTATTTCTTTAGATATCCAATCTAAAACTTATTTATTTCAGCTGTCAATCAAGTTCCTTGCTCTCAAAAACTATTCTTCTGTGAGTAGTTTTACTGTAGCTGGAATGTTGACAGAGTTTTGACAGTTGGAATGCTGTATGCTGTGTGCAGGCTTGACAGTTGGTTTGTGGGGAAAAAGTCAGGTCGGATGGGAGTGGTTAAAAGAGGGAGGGGGGATACTGCTCCTAAACAAAATGTGTGTTGGATTGTGCTGGCATGCAGCAACACACACAAATCAGTAAGTTGAGAGTAAGTGCTACTTACATGTATTCAATTATAGATTAAGATGAGGAAAAGTCATTTTTTCAGTATAGTGTCCCTTTAAGGCAGTAGACATTACAGTTTGAAACCAGAGTACCAAATGTCTCAATTCTGTAGGGGATATATATTGTAATATAGACTAAATTGTAGTACATTACTCATCTTCCTGACCCTTTTGCCTCTTTTCCCTATTCCTTCCATCTTTACCTTTTCTCTTTTTCTCCCCCCTCTTATATAAACGCTCCTCTTCCTTGTGAGAGGGCCCTACCCATAATTAGGTTTCTTGGTAGTAATCCAAAATGGGAAATGTAACCAAAAACAAAGTAACTTATCAACAGGGAGATTCAATTAAAGGGGAAGTTCAGTGCAAAAACATATGCTTTTCAGAAAAAAGAGCAGTATTTTTTCATCCCAATGACCTTAATCTGCCAATTCAGCATTTTGTCTGTGTATAAATAAATGCTTCTGAAATACTGACTTCCTGTTTGCAGGACCCCTAGTAGTGACCGTTAGGGTTTTGACCCAGCGCCTGCGTTGATTCAGTTGCTCAGTAGAGATCTGAGCATGTTTGACCCATACAACAGCCAATCAGCTGAAATTACTGTTTCCAAGGATGTGGTGCATCCTGGGAAGAAGAAGGACCGTTAGAACTCAGCTCACTAATGTCAACAACAGGGAACAGCAAAGGGTATGAAATCAACTGATTTTTCAAAATGGGAGAGAATATGTAGAATAACTAAGAAGGCATTACACAAACTAACAATTTAACAAATATTGATAATTTCCACTGAACTGTCCCTTTAAAGTTCTAATTGTTAAAAATAGTGCTAATTTTGCCACAAACAATCAGAAGTTAGTTTTCAAATGATAAATAATATCTGATTGGTTGGGGCAGCGGAACAACACACACAATCGCAAATGGGATGTTGTGCTGCACTCTAGTGTGAACGAGCCCTAACGTGCTACAGACTACAGCTGTCTCCATGAAACATCATTTAAAATGTCATATCGTAAGTTAAAATCCATTACCCTTTGCCTAGTGTATAAGTTACATTGTAAAGTACGGTAACTAGCGGCTCAGCTTTCGGTGACCTCTGTATAATCAAAACTATGCCGTTCAAAAGCAATAATAAAATACTATGAAGGAAGGCTGCAGAAATCAAGGAATGGTAGAAACCTGCAGAACTAATACTGCAACAAAATCTCAGGTTATAGCATATAGTATATAGGATTTGAAGTTGAATAAAGACATATGTCCATCCAGTCCAACCTATCTAGCAATATCCTCATTTCCTGCCTAACTGTTGATCCAGAGGAAGGCAAAAAAAACCACCAAATTTATGAAGGGGGAAAAAATTCCTTCCTGACTCCAAGTGGCAATCGGAAATTTCCCTGGATCAACTCTACTTTATGTATCAATACCAGTAACATGCAACATTCCTTGTTTGCAGAAGCTCATCCAGCTTTTGTTTTAAACTGACCAATGAACCTACCATAACAACGGCCATACGTTATCCATAGCAATGTCTATCTGCACTTATATCACTTCTTATATCTGCTTTTTTTTGTAATGTAGAATTAAACATCCATTGCGATTTCAAGAAATATGGAGTCAACAAAATTATAAGCAGCAATGTACTATGGTGATATTGTAATTTTCTTTAGAAACCATTTCCAATGAAATACTTCAGCTACTTATTTTTAGTATATCCAGCATTAAGGTCAAACTTCTGAAACTTACATTCTTTTCACTGATCAAATATTTATTGAGGTGACTAAGTGCTGGTTTGTAAAGTACAAAGCCTACACAGCACATCTAATATGGATCATTTGCACAAACTATTCCCAGTTTTAAAAAAAATACATCACAGACCAGTTTTCTCTCATTTGCATTAGGCTAGGACATGGAGTTCCCCTTTGTAAACAGACATTTAACAAGATGACACACAGCACTGAATGCAAAACTCAGGGTTATTCAATAAAATTCTTATCGTTTAAAATGGTGCTAATTTTGCCCCAAGCAATCAGAACTTATTTAACATTTGAAAGCTTACATCTGATTGGTTGAGGCAAAATTAGCACCATTTTAAACGATAAGAACTTTTATTGAATAACCCTGAAGGTTTGTTAAAATGCAACCATGGGTCAATGCAACACTAAAATGGAAATTAAAAAGCATCTTAGAATGAAGCTGCACAGTTAATGGATACTGTTTATCATAGCAGGCACAGCTCAGCTTCCTGCAGGGTCCATAATATATTGTGGGGGAATTCATGTACATGAAGATTGTTCTGTACAATGGTTGTGAAAGAGAAAGTGTTTTAATAGACAATAAAAACTTCAATGCATAGAAAAAAAACATTGGCTTCACAATAGCCAATCTTTCAAGGTTTCTTCTTTTGTCTAAGTAATTGTGGATAAGCTTCAGCTTGGTGCAGAGGAATAAAAGAAGATGCTTGGCCTTTATTGTGCCAATGGTATTCGGAAGAAACTATAATATGATGACAGTCTCTTGAAACAACTCCAGTTAATCATTTCCCAGTAATTTTTACAATAAAGAATACAGTTTCCAGTTTCCTGGGTAGCAAGAGTATTAGGCATTTATAGATAGATTGATAAATAGAGAAAGAAAGAAAGATTTCTGCATAGACACACAAGGACCAATAAGTTCACCCTAAAGTTAGGTACACACCTAGCGATTTTTCCTCCTGACCGACAGTTCGATACTTTCGACCGGTCGGCCAGGAGGAAGGACTGTCGGTCGCGGCAAAAGCAGCCACGTCCAACAGTTACCACGACCAATCATGCAGTCCATAGACCGCACGATCGGACGAGGTTTTCCAACATGTCCGATTGTCCTTTTGTCCGATTCGGACAAACGATCGGTCGGACATGGCTGCATTCGGATGCGATAATTTCGGTCCGAAATATCCGAAATATCTCATTGTGTGTACCGAGCTTAAAGGTTAATCAATTATCTGACAGTGCACCATTTCCAATGTGTCAAGATTCCCAGAAAAGCCGTAACACCCATATAAAGAAATGCTTGTTCCAAGCAATAGCAGGAACTGGGATACATCTTTTAACCGTTGACCTCACCAGCCCTTATATGACATTGCTCTTCTGTGCATCCCAAATCCTTAAACCACCAATTGCTATTGATCTCATTAAATTTTTAAGAGAATGTGTCCCAATAAAACTGGCTGAAAACTACCAGACAAAAAAAAGTCAATAAAAACAAGTCTCCTGTGAAGAAGGGAAAAAATGATATTAAAAATCCATCATCTATTTTACTGCATAACAACATTTAGCAAAACCATCATTGCACATTGGAAAGTCCTATATTTGCATAACAGTGAAAGGAGAATGGAATGTACTGCCATAATGTCTTTTGCAGTCTACAGTCATTTCATTCATTTTAGAAATATATTTATTATATGCTTTCTAGAACTAGAATAAAGGCAACAAAAGACTTAATATGTTATCCAAAAGGTTTCTCCCGTTAGATGCCTTCTGAGTAATAAGTGATGCACCTTTCACGGCGGTATTTATCCGATACACGTGCCCGGCTAATCTAGGATTCACTGAATAACGTTGATGTGTATGGCCACCTTTATCGATTTTCCTGGTTAAGTAGAGTTCTGGGTTCATGGTGTGAATTCTCTCATGCACAGTATAGCTCAGTAATAATAACACACATTCCAATAGTTTAGTTTATGAGCCCAGTTCCTGATCTGACACACCAGTGGTGGAGACATATGGGGGTACGGCCAGTTGGCCACCAATTTTCCAAATTTCAACAGTCGGATTTCAACTATTGAAGCAAGTTCTCAGCAGTCCAAATTTTAAAAAATTAGATTCTGTACTTTCATGGTGCGGATGAACAGTGACCCAGTTCAAAATATTGCAGGGGGGGCTGAACCCATGTAGTTATTCTACTATGTGACATTCCCTCTTCCTCCCGTCATATCAGATAATGCTCCTTGTTTGTGTGCATTAGAGAAACAAAACTGTATCAGATCAACAAAATGACCTGCAAAACAACTATTTTACTTTTCTAATTGTTATATTACTACTGAACTGTAGCAGTGGGATTTATGTTTTCAGGGACCTCATTATGCCAGAGGTTTCGAATTGGTGACTTAGTGACTTAAATATCTTTTAAGTGGCAAGATGGATATATTTTGAGCATGCCCAGAGTACAACACTTTGGACAGTGCATACTTTAATTATTGTTTGTAAGAAAAGCTAGGGAGTAGCCATATACATTAAATGTTAGAGAACAGGACAAGGAGAGAGCTTCCACCTTCCACAGCAGCTATAACCCATGTGCCTTGGGCTCTCCTATTTAAAAAAATCCATACTGGAGTATGTTACTGTCAATTCTAGCATATAAATAATAAATGAGTCAGTAGATGCTATAAGGATAGCAGGGTAATGTAGCACTCCCTCTTATGTCCCCTTGAGGTCTAGCAATAGAGGAAATATTTTACACAGAGCAGGACTGTGAGATTGTAGAGTCATAGTGGAACTCCATTCACTCTTTCTATTTGCAGTATTTATATCACAATATCAGGACAGAGAACTAGAGAATATGTTTCCTATAATGGTAAAAAGGCGTTTAAGGACAACTCCACCCCCATAATAACATATTTTATAAAGAATGGCCTCTTTAAAATATGTTGATATATCCTACTTTGCCACTAAATCATTACTTTATGCCTGCTATGCTTCTGGATCCCTTGTGGAAACTAAGCAATTTAGTGAACTGTAATGGGCCTGTAGTCCCCTGACCCTATAGAAGCATGGGGCCATAAGGCAGGGAAGTCCAAGGTGAAGTAAATCTGTATATTACACTTTAGGTTGCGTATTATTTCCTATAATAAGAGGAGCAGACAGCCGGGTCAATTATTTACAGTAATGTACCCGCTCCTTCTTATCGACACTGTAATTCAGTCCGTCATACAAACGGACGGGGACAGAGGGTGAAAGAGCCAATGCTCAGTCCTTCCTTTACTTTCCAATAGAAACGGAAATTAACTATTTATATACCGAAAAAATGGCTTCCTATCTAAATGACTAATACGGGGAGAGAGAAATGGGGAGGTGCAGTGGCGAGAATCCTTATTATAGTCTGCGACACAGCATTGGAGATCCGTAGCCTTGTGGATTATAATAATATTATAGAACCGATATATTAATAAACAGACACGCTGTCCATCCTTCCTTTGGGATTCATGGCGTTACGCTTCCAGAGGGATGCACGTTTCTCACAGGATATTGTCGTTTCCCCCCAGTAACGTGTATGGTACTGTAATATGTGTCTTCATCCAAACGAGAATGTCACAACTGAGTTGTGTTCTACATCCATTTCTTACATGTAAGCGGCTGGTATCAGTCAAGGTTGACATAGAGATCCTACTTCAGAGAACAGAAAACCAGAGGGAATCTTTACAGTAGCTGCACTGGTGAAATTCTGTTGTTTTTTAGTATAAATCGTGCCCTGCTCTACTGCTCATTATAGAAATGTAACGCCATAACTGTCAAATGGCCCCAGGGTAAATCTAAATAAAGCCCAATGGCCTGGATTTGTAATAACTGTCAGAGGGACAGAATGTGTTCCCACTCCCTGTACAAAGCCTGATGGGAGGAAAGGATGGATTGCTAAATTTCTTTATTTAAAATGACAGTTCAATACTTTGTCATCAGGTAAGATCAGATAACAAGTAAAGTGCTAGACGTGTCTGTGCAAACCCTGCCCAGTGTTTTTGGCATAAAATAAAGATCAATCAGTTTCTAACAGTTTACAATGCCAATACAAACCATGTGTTAGGAGTAGAGGTTTACAAAACTGGTGATTATCGTTCTGACAGTGGTTTCTGAATTTTTTGAATTTTCGCAATTCGATTTTCCAACAACTTTTTAGTTTCGTTATTCAAAATATTCAATGATATATCCCTACATTGAAAAATCGATCAGATCTGCAGATTTTCGATACTGTCAGTAGCAGAATTTAAAATCGGTTTGTTTCCAAACCAAGACTCTTCTTCACTTATTAAGAGGATCCAATCAAGGTTGCTTTTCCATACACAGAAGCAAGCTGAAGTGGCCAGACCGGCAGCAGCACCTGTGATCGGCTGAGACATTGTGTCTGCCTTCAGCTTGCTTCCATGCACGGAAAAGGCACAGAGGCAAGCAGAAGGCAGCCGAGGTAACAAGGGCTGGTAAGTATGTTTAGAAGCCGGATTTTAAACTTTTGACCTTGCAAGGTTGGGGTCAGGGCCAGTTTTAGGCATAGGCCACATAGGCAAAGAGCTAGGGCTCTTTGTGTTGAATTAGGGTGCAGTGGCTTAGCTGCAGGGCACCGGGCCCCCCACATGAGATTGGAGGTTAGAACTGGACCAGAAGTTTGGGTCCTGTCTTTTAAACAGCTGATCACATGTATCTTTCCTTCATACGCACGATCAGCTGTTTAAAAACAGCTAATTGCAGAGGTTGTGGCGGGCCCTTCTACTGTCTGGGCCCCCTCGTGATTGTGGGGGTGGTGGGAGAGGTAGTTACGCCACTGCGATGCCTAGGGCGCCTACTGTTCTCCCTGGCATCTACCTGTCACCTTTTACTTGCTGTGTTAGATCTGTTCTCCGTGGTCTGCTGTAATTTGTAACATTGTAGTGAGTAGAGAGCCTGAACTCAGCTGCCTCTATTTGGAAACAATGTTACAAATGAACTGAAGGTTAAGGAAGGAGGAGGATGAGCTCAGCTAACAGCACTGAGGAGAACAGCTCTAAAATGCCAGGTAAAAGCTGCTGCAGACTTTATACCAGTGACCCCTGTGACTAGCAGCCATGACATCACTATCCCTGCCTCTTTCTTCCTTCCATCCAACTCTCCAATTAGAACTTAGAGTGGGTGAGGAGTGAACAATTCAATGGAGGAGACATGGAAAGCAGGTACAAACTGAATACCATGTCAATGCTGGCAGCTGGAAGGGTTAAAGGTAATACTCTGCTGGCACTGAAAGTGTTAATGCCAATACTCAGGGAAAGTGCTAGCATTGAGAGTAGTAATAGGAAAGTCTGTTGGCATTGAAGGGTTAATGGTAATACTATGCTGGCACTAAAGGTGTTAATAGCAATACTCTGGGAAAGTGCTGGCACTGAGTATACGGTAATTAGTTAAAGGGCATGTCCACCCCCAAAACTATAATCCCCCCAACTACTGTCCCCACCATGTGTGTAGTTAATCCTTACCTCACATCCCCGCTCCATAGGGTTCTCCTGTAGACCCCCCCCCCAAAGTCCCAAAACAACACCAGGAGGATAAGGGGCTCTGCCTGCTACCTTGCCTCCGGTAGATATTTGCCTGGTACTGCAGCCCTTCTCCCCCTCCCTCCCCCTCCCTCTCCCTCCCGTTCTACTATCCCTCCCCCTAGCACAAATCCCCTTAATATGCTGCTCCCCCATGTCCCCCAGCCCCAACCGCATATTTTTTTTTCAAAAAGCCCCCCAAACTCTACTTACCTCTCCTCTTTCCTCCCGCTGAATGACGGCAGCCGCGCCGTGATTGGCTGCCGTCAGCCAATCAACAGACGCGACTGCCGGTCCCGCCCTCTGCTTGCATTCTCGCAAGCAGAGGGCCGGCAGTGCGGCTGAGGAACGAGGGGAGGTAAGTAAGAGTTTGGGGGGCTTTCTGAAAAAAAAATTTTGCGGTTGGGTGGGACATGGGGGAACAGATATTAAAAATGAGTTTTAAGGGTGGACATACCCTTTAAGCCTGATGGCACTAAAGGGTTAATGGTAATACTTTTCAACACTGAAAGTTTTAATAGCAAAACTCTGGGGAAGTGCTGGCTTGAATTTGAAAGCCTGTTGGCACTAAAGGGTTTATGGTCATACTTTGCTGGCACTGAAAGTGTTAATGGCAATACTGGCACTGAAAGTATTAATAGGAAAGTGTAAGGAGCAGTACTTACCTCCCCACTCTGGTCCTTCCAAGGATCCTTCCAGGATGCCGTTGCATCGACATCAACGTGCATGTGGCGTCACAAAAGAGTGCCAGCAGTGTGAACATTTAAATTTGTCCCGGTGCCATAAACGAATGCCCAATTATAGGATTGCTTGCCTGTTAGCTGTCCTGGGTTTCCTTGTGGTTCCTTGTTCCTGTTGACTGCCTTGCTTCTGTTCCTGTGCCTTGTTCCTGTGCCTCGTTCCTGTTCCTTGTTGCTGTGCCTAGTTCCTGTGCCTATTGACTGTTTGCTGACTGTTCCTGGAGCTGCATTCAAGCCTTCAGAAATCGCCTTGCTCGTTCCTTTACACTCTGTGGACGTCACTTCCTCCTTGGTCCAGACTTCTACCTTTCGTCTGAGCAGGTAATCCTAACAGTATAATCTGGCCATGGACCCACCTGAGGAAGCATCCATTGATCTCAGAAAGATCCTACAAGGTAGTGCCGTCCGAATGGATACCTACGATCCCTACGAAGCCCAGCAGAACAGAGTGGGCTTGGTACTTGACACCTTACTTGCTCGAACCCTTGCAGCACCTCCAGGAGCCGGTGCAGCACCTGTCTTACTGCTTCCTGCTGGGGTTCCCAATAAACCACGTTTTCCACCCACTCCCCGTTACAACAGTGATCCGCAGACCTGCAGGGGATTTGTCTGATTCAATTTCAGCTGCGCCCTCCAACTTCATTTCCCAATGGGCCAAAGTTTACAGCTTTTTACCCGCCTGTTATGGTGGCAATCCATGCAAAAGGATGTTAAAGATTTTTACTCGACTTCATTGGAGAACTTCCCCCCTCCAGGGGTAATACTATAATTTGGGTAGTCTCAGTAAAATGGCACATTGCATCCCTCTTCCCAAATTTCACATTTCATCCCTCTTCTCTTCAGCTATAGAACTCTTCATTACTCACATTTTTCATGTTCTCCATGCTGAAATAGTCTCTGACAAGGGAAAAACAATTTGTTGCTAAATTTTTCCAGTTTTCTTCTGCCTACCATCCTCAATCTAATGGAGCAGTAGAGCGACTCAATCAAACCTTGGAACTATTTCTCCGATGTTATGTTTCTCTTAGACGACTGGTCCGATCTTCTTCCTTGGGCATAATTCGCTCATAATAATGCTACCCACTCCTCTACTGGAAGATCACTGTTTCTAACTGTGTATGGTCAACATCCCTTGGCTTTTCCTCAAGACTTTCGGATTTTCCAGCAGCAAATTATCTTGAAGCCCTCATGTCACTATCTGGATTTCTATTTAATTACATTTGGAAAAGAGCTCTTTAGTATAAAAAAAACTTACACTGGTAAACAACGCAGACCTTATCTCCTACTCAGTGGGAGATAAAGTATGGTTATCTGACAAGAACATTAAAGGGCATATATTGTGAAAAAAACACTTTGCCCCATTGCAAAGTTAAATTAATGTACTCTGTGCTGCCTTTCTCCTAACTCTGTCAGTGACTCTGTTTTTCCATGGTGTTATATCTCTCTGCAGCTCTCCCCTTTCCCCCTCCCCTTTGTTACCTCCTCCATGTCTTAACTCCGGCTACCTGACTATCTTATCATTTGCAGCAGGAGTTCAACATCCTGAAAAACACACTCACGCACAGGGGCCAATAGAAAGCAAGCTGTCCTGAAGACATGGATCTCTGTGTCCTGCTTCAATACAATCTCTTTGTAATTCATCATCAAACATTGAAAGCTATCAAAAAGGGGGGTCAAGCGCAGCCTTATCTCTGCCATCAAAGCTACCTCTCTCCCCCTGCTAATGCTCTTATCTCTAAGTTTGTTACAGAGCAGGGAGGAGGGAGGGACTAGAGCAGGGAACAGGGTCACATAACAGGGATTTGATTGGCAGCACAAGTAGGAGTAGAGGAATGCAATCACGTCTTCTTCTAATTTGTGTATCTCAGGACAGAGAGGGAAATTGAAAAAAGATAAGACACTCTGGGGGTTGGAGCGAATAATAGAACATATGGAAAGAAGTTAGGTCCTAAATTCATTGGTCCCTTCCCCATTATTCAGTTGTTTTTAACAACTGAAACCTATCCTGTCCTTCCAATCATTATTTCATTGGTGGCCAGTGACGCTGCATACGCACAAACGTTTGTATATAGTATATACGCCCGTCCACCTCACCAGGTACAGCATGGGTCTCTTACCAACTACTTAAGCTTTCCCACTATAAAGAAACATACACAGCAGCAGTGACTGTGTCAGAAGGAATTTTGTGGTGAAACCCAATTGCAGTTTGGCCAAGATTGAGGGGGGGGGAGGAAGTGTGTGTGGGTGGGAGGGCGCCTAGGTCACTAAGATGGCAAAAACAAGGCTCTGGTCAGGGTTTTGGTGCAAAAATTTTTTGGGGGTGGACATACCCTTTAATTCTCAGGTAACAAGGGAAATGGAAAGAAAGGGGAGTAGATTAAAATAGCTTTATTAATAACAAAAATACCAATAAAAAAAGGATAAAGGACATAATGGTCTTAATTTCCTTCTTCCCTTTTCCGGAACTTTGTATGACTGATTTTATTTATATCAATAAAATGGATAATAAAAAAACAACAATGCAATAAAACTAAAAATCACTAAAATATACCCAAACCTGAGATGTTTATAGTACACAGAACTGTGCATAACATTTGACAACCAGTATCTGTAATGCAACGTGTTTTACTGCTGTTTCTTCTGGAACATTAAGGAAGGTGCTTGGACAATGCAGTTTCTAATACTGATTTTCCTGGGTTTGCAGGCAGTGTGATGTTATCCGGCCTTTTTTTTTTATCAACACCTTGCATCAGAAGGTTCCAGACACCTGGCTGTTATATTCAGTGACACATTTCAGGGTATTTATCACCAACACATTCTTGTTCACGCTAGGTGCACGGCTGCAGAGGATGGATCCGGATGGGGGGGGGGGGGGGGGAGGGCTCCACTGCGTATGCCACCATCCCTGCCGGAAGCAAGACAGGATGCAGAGACCTTTGGATAGGAAGACAGCTCCTACTGTTCACTTTTCTGGACTTTGGACAAGCAATGCAGGACAACTATAAGGATGTTTTTAAACTACATAGTGGGGCCAGTATGGGGTTAAAGGGTATGTCCACCCTTCTTTTTAATTTTTTTATATAGTGTAGGGCTTAGTCCCTCAGCCCCAACCGCTATATTTTTAATGTAAGAAACTTCCCCAAACATTACTTACCTTCCCGGTTGGGGCTGGGGGACTTAGCCCTACACTATATAAAATGGATTTGTAGCTAGGGGGTGGGAGTCCAAAATGAGAGGGAGGGGGAGAATGGCTGCAGTGCGCATGCCAAACGTCTCCCAGAGGGGAGACAGGAGGCAGAGTCCTATATGGACTCTTATCTTTTCTTTTTAAAATGACAGTTCAATACTTTTCATCAGGTAAGATCAGATATCAGTAAGTGCTAGACGTGTCTGTGCAAACCCTGCCCAGTGTTTTTTGGCAAAAATAAGATCAATCAGTTTCTAACGTTTACAATGCCATACAACCCATGTGTTAGAGTAGAGGTTTACAAACTGGTGATTATCGTTCTGACAGTGGTTTCTGAATTTTTTGAATTTTCGCAATTCGATTTCCAACAACTTTTTAGTTTCGTTATTCAAAATATTCAATGATATATCCCTACATTGAAAGATCGATCAGATCTGCAGATTTTCGATACTGTCAGTAGCAGAATTTAAAATCGGTTTTGTTTCCAAACCAAGACTCTTCTTCACTTATTAAGAAGATCCAATCAAGGTTGCTTTTCCGTACCAGAAGCAAGCTGAAGTGGCCAGACCGGCAGCAGCACCTGTTCGGCGAGACATTGTGTCTGCTGCCTTCACTTGCTTCCATGCACAAAAGGCCGAGCAAGCAGCAAGGCAGCCGAGGTAACAAGGGCTGGTAAGTATGTTTAGAAGCCGATTTAAACTTTTGACCTTGCAGTTGGGGTCAGGGCCAGTTTTAGGCATAGGCCACATAGGCAAAGAGCTAGGCTCTTTGTGTTAATTAGTGGCAGTGGCTTCTCAGGCGCACCGGGCCCCCACATAAGATTGGAGTTTAGAACTGGACCAGATTTTGGTCCGTCTTTTAAACAGCTGATCACATGATCTTTCCTTCATACGCACGATCAGCTGTTTAAAAACAGCTAATTCAAGGTTGTGGCGGGCCCTTCTACTGTCTGGGCCCCCTCTTTGATGTTGGGTGGTGGGAGAGGTTAGTTACGCCACTGCGAGTCCTAGGGCGCCTACTGTTCTCCCTGGCATCTACCTGTCACCTTTTACTTGCTGTGTTAGATCTGTTCTCCGTGTCTGCTGTAATTTGTAACATTGTAGTGAGTAGAAGCCTAACTCAGCTCCTCTATTTGGAAACATGTTAAAATGAACTGAAGGTTAAGGAGAGGAGGATGAGCTCAGCTACAGCACTGAGGGAACAGCTCTAAAATGCCAGGTAAAAGCTGCTGCAGACTTTATACCGTGACCCCTGTGACTAGCAGCCATGACATCACTATCCCTGCCTCTTTCTTCCTTCCTTCCATCCACCTCTCCAATTAGAACTTAGAGTGTGGAGAGTGAAACAATTCAATGGAGGAGACATGGAAAGCAGGTACAACTGAATCCATGTCAATGCTGGCAGCTGGAGGGTTAAAGGTAATACTCTGCTGGCACGGAAAGTGTTAATGCAATACTCAGAAAGTGCTAGCATTGAGAGTAGTAATAGGAAAGTCGTCTGTTGGCATTGAAGGGTTAATGGTAATACTATATGCTGGCACTAAAGGTGTTAATAGCAATACTCTGGGAAAGTGCTGGCCCTGAGTATACGAGTAATTTAGTTAAAGGGCATGTCCACCCCACCCAAAAACTATAATCCCCCCACTACTGTCCCCACCAGGTTGGTAGGTTAATCCTTACCTCACATCCCAGTCCATAGGGTTCTCCTGTAGACCCCCCCCACAAGTCCCAAAACTAACCCCAGGAGGATACGGGGCTCTGCCTGCTACCTTGCCTCCGTAGATATTTGCCATGCGTACTGTCCCCTTCTCCCCCTCCCTCCCCCTCCCTCTCCCCGGTCTACTATCATATCCCGCCCCTAGCACAATCCCCGTATATGCTGCCCCCCATGTCCCCCAGCCCCAACCGCATATTTTGTTTTTCAAAGCCCCCCCAAACTCTACTTACCTCTCCTCTTTCCTCCGCTGAATGACGGCCCGCGTCGTTTGGCTGCGTAGCCAATCACAGACGCGACTGCCGTCCCGCCCTCTGCTTGCATTCTCGCAAGCAGAGGGCCGGCAGTGCGCTGAGGAACGAGGGAGGTAAGTAAGGTTTTGGGGGGCTTTCTGAAAAAAAATTTTGCGTTTGGGGATGGGGGACATGGGGGAACAGCATATTAAAAATGAGTTTTAAGGGTGGACATACCCTTTAAGCCTGATGGCACTAAAGGGTTAATGGTAATACTTTTCAACACTGAAAGTTTTAATCGCAAAACTCTGGGGGAGTGGCTGGCTTGAATTTGAAAGCCTGTTGGCACTAAAGGTTTATGGTCATACTTTGCTGGCACTGAAGTGTTAATGGCAAATCTGGCACTGAAAGTATTAATAGGAAAGTGTAAGGAGGCAGTACTTACCTCCCACCCTGGTCCTTCCAAGGATCCTTCCAGATGCCGTTGCATCGACATCAACGTGCATGTGGCGTCACAAAAGAGTGCCAGCATTGTGAACATTTAAATTTGTCCCGTTGCCATAAACGAATGCCCAATTATAGGATTGCTTGCTGTTAGCTGTCCTGGTTTCCTTGTGGTTCCTTGTTCCTGTTGACTTGCCTTGCTGTTCTGTTCCTTGTCCTTTCCTGTCTCGTTCCTGTTCCTTGTTGCTGTGCCTAGTTCCTGTGCCTATTGACTGTTTGCTGACTGTTCCTGGAGCTGCATTCAAGCCTTCAGAAATCGCCTTGCTCGTTCCTTTACACTCTGTGGACGTCACTTCCTCCTTGGTCCGACTTCTACCTTTCGTCTGAGCAGGTAATCCTAACAGTATAATCTGGCCATGGACCCACCTGAGGAGCATCCATTGATCTCAAAAGATCCTACAAGGTAGTGCCGTCCGAATGGATACCTACGATCCCTACGAAGCCCAGCAGAACAGAGTGGGCTTGGTACTTGACACCTTACTTGCTCGAACCCTTGCAGCACCTCCTGAGGCCGGTGCAGCACCGTTCTTACTGCTTCCTGCTGGGGTTCCCAATAAACCACGTTTTCCACCCACTCCCGTACAACATTGATCCGCAGACCTGCAGGGATTTGTCTGATTCAATTTCAGCTGCGCCCTCCACTTCATTTCCCAATGGGCCAAAGTTTACAGCTTTTTACCCGCCGTTTTATGGTGGCAATCCATGCAAAAGGATGTTAAAGATTTTTACTCGACTTCATTGGAGAACTTCCCCCCTCCAGGTAATACTATAATTTGGGTATCTCAGTCTAGAAATGCACATTGCATCCCTCTTCCCAAATTTCACATTTCATCCCTCTTCTCTTCAGCTATAGAACTCTTCATTACTCACATTTTTTCATGTTCTCCATGCTGAAATAGTCTCTGACAAGGAAAAACAATTTGTTGCTAAATTTTTCCAGTTTTCTTCTGCCTACCATCCTCAATCTAATGGGGCAGTAGAGCGACTCAATCAAACCTTGGAACTATTTCTCCGATGTATTTTCTCTTAGACGACTGGTCCATCTTCTTCCTTGGGCATATTCGCTCATATAATGCTACCCACTCCTCTACTGGAAGATCCCTGTTTCTAACTTGTATGGTCAACATCCCTTGGCTTTTCCTCAAGACTTTCGGATTTTCCAGCACGCAAATTATCTTGAAGCCCTCATGTCACTATCTGGATTTCTATTAATTACATTTGGAAAAGAGCTTTAGTATAAAAAAAAACTTACACTGGTAAACAACGCAGACCTTATCTCCTCCTCAGTTGGGAGATAAGTATGGTTATCTACCAAGAACATTAAAGGGCATATATTGTAAAAAACACTTTGCCCCAATTGCAAGTTAAATTCATGTACTCTGTGCTGCCTTCTCCTAACTCTGTCATGACTCTGTTTTTCCATGGTGTTAGATCTCTCTGCGCACTCCCCCTTCCCCCTCCCCTTTGTTACCTCTCTCCGTGTCTTAACCCGGCTACCTGACTACTTATCTTTGCAGCAGGAGTTAAAGTTCACCATCCTGAAAACCACACTCACGCACAATGGCCAATAGAAGCAAGCTGTCCGAAGACATGGATCTCTATGTGTCCTGCTTCAATACATCTCTTGATTCATCATCAAACTTGAAAGCTATAAAAAGGGGGTCAAGGTCAGCTATCTCTGCCATCAAAGCTACCCTTTCCCCCTGCTAATCTTCTCTAAGTTTGTTACGAGCAGGGAGGAGGAGGACTGAGCAGGACACGGTCACAAACAGGGATTTGATTGGCAGCACATAGGAGTAGAGGAATGCAATCCGTCTTCTTCTAATTTGTGTATCTCAGGACAGAGAGGAATTGAAAATATAAACACTCTGGGGTTGGAGAAATATAGAACATATGGAGAGTTAGGTCCTAAATTCATTGTCCCTTCCCCATTATCAGTTGTTTTAACAACTGAAACCTATCCTGTCCTTCCAATCATTATTCATTGGTGGCCAGTGACGCTGCATACCACAAGTTGTATATAGTATATACGCCCGTCCCCTCACCAGTACACTGGTCCATAAGTAGTTTACACCTTGTCACACGCTTTTATTGCAACTGTTCCTATTCATGATAGCAGTAGCAGTATGGGATTAGTCGATCGTTACAACCTATAAATGTACATGCATGGTCTACAACTACTAAGCTTCCCATATAAAGAAACATACACAGCAGTGACTGTGTCAGAAGGAATTTGTGTGGTGAAACCCAATTGCAGTTGCAGTGGGGAGGCTGTACGCTAGTCACTAAGATGGCAAAAACAAGGTCTCTGGTCAGGGTTTTGGTGCAAAAATTTTTGGGGGTGGACATACCCTTTAATTCTCAGGTAACAAGGAAATGGAAAGAAAGGGGAGTAGATTAAAATAGCTTTATTAATACAAAATACCAATAAAAAAAGGATAAAGGACATAATGGTCTTAATTTCCTTCTTCCCTTTTCCAGACCTTTGTATGACTGATTTTTTTTATATCAATAAAATGGATAATAAAAAAAAACAATGCAATAAAACTAAAAATCACTAAAATATACCCAAACCTGAGATGTTTATAGTAACAGAACTGTGCATAACATTTGACAACCAGTATCTGTAATGCAACGTGTTTTACTGCTGTTTCTTCTGGACATAAGGAAGGTGCTTGGACAATGCAGTTTCTAATACTGATTTTCCTGGGTTTGCAGGCAGTGTGATGTTATCGGCCTTTTTTTTTTAAATTATTATTTAAAGAAACAAAAGTCTCTAAAATTGCTTATACATAATTAGTGCTCAAAAAACTTTTTTGTGCATTGAAAAACTTGATGATTGACTATAACCAAGATTTTAAATCATCCAGAGCCCAGCAATTGCGGGTCGGAGTAAATTTGGGCTATAAACTTTACTTTACCCTTTATACATATTGAACAAATGTCAAAATAAAACCAGCCTAAATAGAGGTGGGTGGTTCAACACCAATATCTGCCATGTACAATGCTGTTTTGTGCCTTACCCTGGGAAGTTTTGATAACACCTCAATCCAATCAACACCTTGCATCAGAAGGTTCCAGACACCTGGCTGTTATATGCATGACACATTTCAGGGTATTTATCACCAACACATTCTTGTTCATCGCTAGGTGCGGCTGCAGAGGATGGATCCGGATGGGAGGAGAGGGGGGGGGGGAGGCTCCACTGCGTATGCCACCATCCCTGCCGGAAGCAAGACAGGATGCAAGACCTTGGATAGGAAGACAGCTCCTACTGTTCACTTTTCTGACTTTGGACAAGCACTGCAGGACACTATAAGGATGTTTTAAACTACTAGTGGGGCCAGTATGGGGTTAAGGGTATGTCCACCCTTCTTTTTAATTTTTTTATATAGTGTAGGGCTTAGTCCTCAGCCCCAACCGCTAATTTTTAATGTAAGAAACTTCCCCAAACATTACTTACCTTCCCGGTTGGGGCTGGGGACTTAGCCCTACACTATATAAATGGATTTGTAGCTAGGGGGTGGGAGTCCAAATGAGAGGGAGGGGGAGAATGGCTGCAGTGCGCATGCCAAACGTCTCCCAGAGGGAGACAGGAGACAGTCCTATATGGACTCTGCTCCTCCTAGTGGCAGTTTTTGGGACTTTAGGGGGGGGAATCCAGGAGAACCATTTGGAGCTGGGATGTGAGGTAAGGATTTTTATTTACTACAGAGTGGGGCCAGTGGTGAGGGAATTATAGTTTTGGGGGTGGACATCCCCTTTAAATTTTAGTTTTTGCGGTTGCACATGTCCTTTAAAGGACAGTTAACTAGATCTACTTTTGCAATCTGGTGGTCACTTGTGTTGCAAAAGTAGTTTGCACTAAACAGTTCCCACAATGTGTAATGTAATCACTTATAGTGTCATGAAACAAAGTGACTTTCATGTCTGCACTTGTATAAACCATGGCATGCTGCCATCCCTGATGCTGTGATTAAGTCTCTTAGAGCTATGCTTGTGGAGGTTCTCAACCAGTTCATGATAAATCTGTGGTATTCCGTTAGAGCAACTGGACTTTTAGTCATTCTGAACTGAGAAATCAAGTTGGATGACTAGCAAAACGTCTTCAAGAACTAAACAGTTGATTTAACTGAACCCCACAGATATACCATGACTTGGATGAATGTGAACCTTCACAAATACTATAAAGATTTTTTAGAAAAGGATTTAATTTAGATAAAATAATCTCATTCAAATTATTTTATCCATTGCACAGATGACCCCATTTGCAAATAGAGAAGAAGAACACAGGCAATCTAATTTGCAAATAGAGAAGAACACAGGCAATCTAAATATAACTGCATGATTACAGAGAAGAGCAAGTGATTGCAAAGGGTAATGAATCTGTTCAACTTGCTTTGCATTTCAGAACTTTGCATTGAATCTTTGTATCTATAGAAAATACCAGCTCCCTTTTTCTTCTATGCAGTTAGCAGACAGATTTCACTGCCCTGCAAATAATAAGAACATGTTAATGTTACTGACACAAAACTGCCAGGTTGCTGGAGCAGCAATCTAGTGTATTCTTCTACTGAAAGGCAAAAACTATTTTGACATAGCTATAACCTATTGGGCACATTAAAATATCCTAAGTTCTTATCGTTAAAAATGGTGCTAATTTTTCCCCAACCAATCAGATGTTAGCTTTCATGTGTTAAATAAGATCTAATTGGTTGGGGCAATATTAGCACCCTTTTTAAGGATAAGAATTTTTATTGAATCTCCCTGTATGTTTCTAATCTCTGAAATAACTTGTATGTGGTGAAATCTTTACTAACTTTTTCTAGCAATTACAAGACTGGATCCTTAACCAAGATACATACGCCCTCATTTACAAAAAGATGCAACCATAAGATCTTTTCTTAAAGTAACGCTAACCCATTTAGGGGGCGATGCAATATTGGAAGCTAAGGGCCATATTTATTATCGGTATCGTAAATTTTCCAATTGTTGAACCGATCGGTTTGACGATCGTCAATTTACGATACCGATTGTCAAATTACGATACCAATCTTAACTCTACCATAACGAAAACGTAGATTTAATATCCCCATAGAATACCATTGCGGTAGTTTACGATTGAACGTTCATTAATTAACTATCATAAATTAACTAGACCGCCATATCGCTGAAAAGCCGGTTTATAAATATGGCCCTAAATGCCATACGATATCGAAATGCGATATCCGCATTTTATTTGTTTATTATTAAACAAGCACGGGTTTTACTGAGTATGAAGTGCCTGCACCATTTTCGAAAATAGCGAGGCGCCAGAGATGCAAAACCTTAAATTAAATTTTGCGCAACTATGAAGCACAAACGTTAGTGCCTTTTGAATAGGAGGTGTAAGCGGGCCCAGTTTTCTTTCCGCGATGGATTACACAAGCGAGGCTCCTTACTCTTCGCTTTCAGGACAACCACATGCAGCAAAAGAGAAGGTAGGGGTCATTTAACACCCTACAACATGGCTCAACAGCGGGCAAATTTTAGTTGGGGGGGTGGAAATGCTTTATAAAGTGGATAATAAAATATCAGCAGCCCTTATTAACAGAGATGGCCACCTGCGTACAAGCAATCCCTGCCCTAAGATCTGATTGCACCTCTTGGTAAATAACCAGTTTGCAAAACATTTTCGAAAAAACACGCAATTCTACGATGGCTGCTTTCTTCCTTCGATTCTCTGGGTTCACGGCGTCAAGCAATACACACAATATTACACCCATCGAGTCCTACCCTAACCCCCAGCATTGTGGCGATGGACTAGTTAAAACATTTTTAGAGTTGAGTAAAATCCTTACCTTCAAGTGCTGCTTTATTAGATATTGAAGAAAAACATTATTGTTGTTGTAGTTTCTTCCCATGAAGACCCACCACCTAAAAGGTCCTGGATGCATTGAGAGGAAACAATCTTGTTTTGTCCGATTGGTGGTCTATCATAAATAAGGACGTTTATAGCAAGTAAACATAACTCAAACACAAGAGCCCATAACTTTTTAAAAATTTTGATAGATATGTACTATATGTCCACTGGAGTACCCTCTGCAGTAATTATAAATTCATGGACAAGATTTCTGCAACAACATAAGGCACAGGGCCCACGACGGGGATCCATCTGACACACTTTTTAAGGGCAGGATCCAACCCCAACTAAAATTGTGTACCCTCTACCTGGCCCACTGTTGAGTTATAAAAAAAACCCATTACATCTCTGCTCCTTATTGTTATCTCCTGCATGTGCATGTCGCAAATTCCCAGAAAACTGAGTAGGGGTGACTTAGATTTAGTGATTAGGTGATTTATTAAAGAGTATTTAAATTAACCCCTCCGTCTCATTTCCATTGATCTCATGTCAAGCACAATAAACAGGGAATCCACGTGAATCATGAAAGCCACCTGCAACCTTCCCATGGGTGGTTAAGACAAGACGATGTCTGAGATAGCTGACAAGTACACACCCTATTACTGGCGTAGTAAAAAAAACTTTTTGCTGAAAGCTTATTATTGTATTTGTGAATGAGGAAGACTCTGTTCTTTCAAACAGGTAATTTTCCAATTATTAAATTATTAATTTTTGCCTCCTCTGGATCGCTGGGTGTGGTAGGGTAGGCAGAAAAGGTGTGTGAAGGTGTGTCTTTATTCAACCTTTTAACACTATGTAACTATGATTACTTTGTGAGGGAAAACCAACCAATTTGGTGCAGTGATACATTGTGAAGTGATACACACCAATAAAAATACTTTTTAAAATAAAAATAGATCTGAATCTTGTCGGTATGATTATAGCGCCCATTACTATTATGGTGAATTGAATCCTCACTACAAATAAAGTCATTTTGCACAGTTTACCCACTGAATGTGTGTGAAAATTGGGGGGTGAAATTTGTAAAAAACAAAACAAAATTACCCATTTTATTCACCTACATTCAAGAAAAGATCAAGCAGTTAGAAATCAGTCCATTGTTGATTGTCAGTATAACCGTCTGATGATAACCATTAGGAACGGTGCATGCCTTCCTGCTGACTCATAGAAAGGGCTATCTGTTTCTAAGCAAGCATCATCCTGGCATTCTACTGCTCTAGGAGACTTTTCTTAAACAGCCAAGCCGAAACAGGTTTCGGCTACGTTCACAGCTGTGGCGTTTCAATGCAAATCGGACACTGCGCTAGCATTTAGTGTGATATTCTGTTTGTGTTTGCATCGCATAGGCGGCGACCATTATTTTCAAAATGGCTCCACTGTGCGTTAATGCACAGAACTGTTACCGCCTGCAACTCATAATCCCATCACATAGGTGTGACCACTCAACTGTGAATTGCAACAAAACGCTCTACAGCATGAGAACGAAGCCTAGTTTTTTTAATTGTTTTTGCAAAAAAACAACCGACAAAAAAAACACCCCACAGAGATAGGCAAGGATTTTTTTTAAGTTACCATAGAGGGGGTAAAATTGGGAGTTTTTTTCCTTATAAATAATCCACCTGTTCATGCTATGCAGAAGAAATTATGCCCACTGCAGCTCCAATTAAAATATTATTATTATACTTGTTGTATTATAATCAGGATATATATGAAACTGATCTGACAGTTTTAGACCCAGTCCTGTTAATATGACTTTTCTGTGTTGATTTATGATTGGGGCATGAGACGTTATTATTAGCCCCCAAAATTTTGTGAAATAAGGATAGCAATGTTAAAAGGGTATGTCTATTCACCAAAATCAAAAACATTCTTTTTTTCATTATAGAGGTAGTCCCATCCCCGATAGCACTTTCACTTTCCTGCCTTTCTTGAAAAAATTCCATTCCCTATCCTTGGCAGCATTCGCGAGAAGTTCTATACGCTTGGGGGGTGTGGGCCTTAGCTGTGCTGGATATGAAGTGAGCGATTACTAAATGATGGCTATTACCATGCGTTTTGGTCCCGACCCACGTGTCCCTGTGCTTTTATGTAAACAGATCCTCTCCTGCATTGTCAGAACTGTAGTAAAACAGACAATGCTGGCACCCAATATCTAATCCAGACGTAAGAGTTCATACATAAAGTCTGCCATTCCTGTGGCTGGGGGAGGGGGAAGGGAAAGAGAGAGTGAGTGAGTGAGTGAGTGAGTGAGTGAGTGAGTGAGCGAGCGTGCGTGCGTGCGTGCGTGTAGACCCGAGACCTACAAATCCATTCCGGACGGGATGTTCTGTCTTAATCCCTCAGCCGGTCAGGGTCGACGAGTCCGACGCAGCCTGGGTGGATCTGCGCATCGTGTCGGGAGGCCGCGCACTGCCTGCTATTGGGCAGGCATCAACATGAATATTCAATGTGCCAAGCGGATCTACCGAACTACATCAGCAAACAAGGGCACACAGACAAAATCCATAAAAGGTATCATGCATATTTAAATGGTGTGCTCTTTTACTTTAGGCAATGTTAATTTTTCATTCAGGTGGACATACCCTTTAAATAGTTGAACTTTCCTCCTAAACGTTTGTTCTGGGTATTCACAGGTTAATTTGGTTATAAGAAAGCCCAATTTTTCTCCATTTGAGATATTTGTAGTTTGTATGTGCAGCTAAATATGGGGTAACATTTATTCATGACATGCGAATATTAATATACTTTTCTTAACATGATATGTGGATTAGGGCAATTATCTTTTCTTCATTGGTAAGTAAACTGCTTAAAAGTGTTACTCTCCTCTTACGAAGACTGCATTCTGAACTCTGCATGTATGCATGAAAGATTGTCCCGCCATACAGCTTTACTATTGTGCATTTAAAAATTTTTTTTGTGGGGGGTTGTGCTTGAAAAAGGTTTGCAGACCCAAATTACATGCACTGGCTCATCGGAGGTATTTGCTCACTGCTTTCTGTATCAACGTTTACATAGAGGAATGAAATAACACGGATCTTAATACTTCAAGGGCAATGCACCCAGCCACTGTTTAATTACGTGGATACACCTGGAGATTGATATTCACAATAAAGTATCAAGAACGCGTGAGCCCATAACCAAACAGTGGAAGGACCAAAAAAAAAATCAGATTTACCTGGGAAGAATGTACAAAAATAACTTAATGGCTTTTCTTCTTCGACTACTTGGTAGACGGCGAAGAGGTTTACAGAAAACTCAACCACACATACAGTGACTTGGTGTTTGATCTCCCCTCACAATTAATGCACACAGCTGATCATCAGAACCCTTCAACATACTAGCAGAGAAAAGCTCTCCAAAATGAGCTACTTGGTACCTTCTCTGTAATAATTGCTGTAGTGAAAGTTTTTTTTTAACATTTCACAGAGCCATATCATGTGAAACAACCCAAGCAACTTTGAAAGTCAAGTTTTCTTATTTTAAATCGGCCAATTCTAATCGTTGGTTTTGTTTTCCCTGGAAAGAGGCATACACTAGGATATGATAACCCTTAAACAGTTATACTACAATCAATTAGCAGGGTGAAAAAAATAGACTTCAGTTATTTGATACAGCTTAACAACTATCCGGATATGTTGTGTTGGCTGATCTCAAACTCAACCTTTTATTTTTGTTGGAAAACTGCTCTAAACAAATTTAAAGGAGGCTTAATTGTCTTCTTGGACAGGCAGAATCTACAGTTGTAACAGCTGGAGACTGTAATCCATAGTGTGTTGGTTTGTCGATTTGTGGTGGGAGATATGGTCTGGTGGTGAGGAGCTGTACTTTTTGTTGGGGGTGGGGATGCCATCCACGGTTTGTTTAATTAACTAGGATGTTCGATCGACTGCTATAATTGTTCATCCTAGTCTCTTTTTGAGAAGGAAACCATTTCAACAAGCTAGGAAGGTTACATTCCTTGCACCACTACCCATAACCACTTTTTCACTTCTTTATTGATGTTAATTTTTAAAATGGGTTACGGTGATAAACGACAACTTAAGAGATTAGAGGAATTATTCCTGGTATATCTTTTGCATTTACTTTCATTATTTTTTTTCACATAGTTTCAAAGATGTTTACATTTTTAATGTGCGATATGGCAGCACATCACCCAGATCCGCTGCACTTCCTAATTGAAACCATGTGACAATCCCTCTTCCTGTGTCTCTCCTCCTCCATTAAAAATAACAAAATGTACACATTACTGTTTATCCCCCCCCCTCCCCTCATCCCTGCCTTCAGGACCTGTAACTCTATCCTTCTCTTGTTTTCTTCATGGCATACCGAGCATGTGCCAACCGCATATTAGAAGGAGGACTAGTATTTGTTGACCTACAGATTCAAACCTCTCAACCCCTAGCTTTCTGATCAATGAATTTCTTAGGCTGTGGAGAATGTAAGAGTGTGGTTTACATAACTGATTTTAAAAGGTAGGACACCCAACCTGGCCATTTCATGTATAATCAGACTTGGTCGTAGACTACAGTCCCTTTAAGACATCTGTTAAAATGTGCTTTTAATTTGTCTTTTAAAGCTGGTAATAAAATGTAGGCTTTGCTTAAAAATAAATATTTTTATTCGCATTGCAGTTATACCGTGTTTTATAATCTTCAGAAATGGTCTAGACATATGGCCTACACAATCACAGTTTTGCAAACTGCACTGGTTGTGGGTGGGGGTGTGATGGAAGTGTAACTAGGGTGGGGGGGTAACTGGAAAACGACGGGGGATGATTTCGCTAACAGTGTTGGAGGTATGAAACAGTTAGTTGCAGTTTTGGCGTGTGTGTGATAAAATGAACGAGGGGGGTTGTGTGTGTGCACGGGTGGCCGAAAAGGGTCTCTGGTGTTGTTTCTTTTGTGTGTCATGAGACTCTGTTGGGGGGCCAAAGAGTAACGTGGGGGAAACATAGAAATGCAACGGATAAGAATGTTTACGAACGGCTAAAGGGAAGATCGGAAAGGGAAGAGCCACCCTAAAGCGACAGGGGGGGGGCCAGAAGGGGGCGCACGCGCCCCGCCCCTCTCCCCCAAGCTGTTCGGTTAGGTTACTGTAATAAATTCCCATCATACTTACAGTCCCTATCGCTCCTGTGGCCTGTCTTCTGCTCACTCTCCGAAGCTGCCGTGGTCAGCCAATCCAGACATAGCTGCCACAAGGATGCACACAGCCGTGGGCGAAGCGGATTCAAGTATGATAGGGAAACTTTAATTTCAAACAACATTCGGATGGTGGGGGAGGGCTCCCTGCGCATGTCCACTACCTCCCCCGAGGCAAAACAGGAGGCTCAGAGAATTTACCACCGCTAGTACACTCTTCATTCCAGAAACTTGGCTAGACTGCAGGCGACCATAAAGATGCAGAGATGTAAGGTAAAGTGATTTTTTTACAAACTACACATGGGGTCAAGAGTATTTGTCGGTAAAATTATAGTTTTGGGGGGGAAGGACATGCCTATTGTAAATTTTTTTTCCCCCCGTATTTGCAACTTAATTGACATGATATAGATAGGGACAATCTTTAAATTAAATCATTTGTCCAGATTACCTAGTCTCGGCAATCAATATTAGAGGTAGATGTGAAATCACTAGTTGTTTAAGGATATACATTTTGAGGGATGGCAGATTTTACGGAGTGATGAGAACCTTCAAACAGATCAGACCACAGACTATTTTCTGATGTAGACATTTCAAATCTGATCAAATGGATCTAACAAATTACAAAATATAATGAGTACAACATGTATTTTCCCCAATTTCTATAAACATTACCTGTTTTAAAATAAACTAAAACTCTCAGAAAACATTCAATAAGCAGGGCTATGGATAAAAACATGACCTCTCCATTCTAAGCCACCAAGTTTAATTTTCACAGCATCTTTCTTCTCTGTCCTCTGGCCTGCTGCCACAGCTGCCCTATCGTATAGCAGTGCAGAATGTTTAGTGGAGACCCACGATGCACTAACATGGTCCGCCACTTCAATCGCAAGCCCAAACATGACAGAGGCACAGAGAGTAGTCTTAGATGTGCTTCATAAGACTCGTAATTTAGACAATCATGAAGAACTAAGATTTGTATTCTAAAAATTTTCTTGGAAAAAAAGACTAAACTGACAGAAGTTACAGAAAGGCACTGATTACTTGCCTTCAGCCCACTGATGTAATGGGTGATGGGGGAGGGGAACCTGGATGGAAAGCATAATATACACTCTTATGCAACAATCCCTTAGCCCCCTTTGCCTCTAACTGGTAACTACGCAGCAACTTCACCAGTTTTGCCAATTTATTCCCAATAATGATTTTTCACAACATTATTAATTTCAAAATTTCCATTCCCCTTAACATGCCAGATAACTCAAGCTACCATTTTTTCATCACAGGCTTTCGTGAATGATTTTACTTTCTCATGTTTTTTAAAGACTCAGCCCCTAGCAACATTTTAAGATAAATGTTCGAATATACAACAAAACAGTTACACAAGCATTAAAGTACATGTTTACTGAGCAAAGGCTATACAATACCAGAGGATGAAAGTGATTCCCAAAGAGTTGGCTAGAAAGAATTCAACAAGGTCTGTGAGGGTCCACAAAAAAGAATTCATCCTACTTCCTAATAAGTTTTGTCCTTTAAATCGTCTTCCGAGTGTCTGACATAAGCTGTCAGAAGGAAGATCACCTCTAAAGCTGCATTACTGTAGAATTTTTAATTTCTGAGGTCAGAATGTTGGGGTCTATTTGTTACAGGTGTAGAATTAGTCCAATAATCTTCTTATCTCAACAGGAGGTGCTTTTCTGTAATTTGTGTATCCATATATGCTTCAAACCAAAACCTCCTTAAGTTCTGATACATCTTGTCCAACTGACGTCATTTTCTTCACATTTTTCCAGATTCTATTTTCTTGAGAAAATTCATCAAATTCTTCACTCTGATGGCTCACTTTTGCACACTTAAGACCTCATTTTGATATCCGTTTATATAAACCCTGGCCACCAATATCAACACCTGTTCTTCACGGATCTACCAAAATAAGATACAATGATTATCTATTGTGAATCACCAGACCCACAGTATATTGGGATTGCAGAAAATTATCAAGTTTACTACTTATTGCAACGGTTGTATTCTCTCCATAAACAAAACTAGAATTCTTCTATTTTTAAATTACCTAATTTTAAAGCATTCCACACCTAAAAACTCTTTGCATATGCTAAGCTCCCCCCCAAATATAGCTTCTAAAATCACAGTCAAATTCCTGCAGTTTCTGGGTTTGCAGTCGGTCAAAGCTTGTGATGAGTATGTCATGGACATGGTCATCGACTGTCTGACTACCCGGGGTGCCACTGGGAGGAATCCTTCCTTAAGGGAGACACTAAACACATCTTGCGTATAATTATTTAATTTATTTTCAGAATCTGAAAGCAACCCCCCAGCAACACCAATAAGCTATAAATCCCACCTGTGTAAATTGTATTAAAGTCAATTAAGCTCTTAAGAGCTTGGATAAAGTGTGTATGGATCGTGTGCCAGTTATCCCTGGCCACACTCCTGGCATCAGCTTACATCTTCCTTCCTTTATCTATCTGTAAAAGGATTGGCTAGAGAATGTTTAGTGGGTGTGTGACCAACACTGTACAAATTTTCTTGATGTATATTATGGACTGAGCCATGGGTGCAGAACATACTGTCGTTGACTCAAACTGAGCGTACTTAAATGGCTGTGAATTAAGCACAAACCATAATGTTGGTTTAGTCCATTTCGCTCATCTGCCTTGATTCTTAATGTGATTATACTTTACTGAGTTTTATATCAAGGTGTTTTTCTACCTTCTGTCGCTCAGTGGGTTGTTCTGAGGCTTTAGTTGTCCTTTAAGCAAATAGTAAATTAAGTTTATAGACGGGTGTGACTGCTCTAGTGCCTATTAACTGCTCTATTTTCAAACTTTACATGCTCAATCATTTAGTTTACTATCATATTTTCGTGATGTGTGACGTGGTCTCCACCGCCTTCTAACCCAAGTTTGCTCTGTTGCCGGTAAATTTTTAGCACATCAGCCACAAGATTGCCATGAACACATGCAGCGGAGATCATGAAAAACCAGAGAGGCCAGAAACATGTTGCATGATTTAACCTTTTGGCATTTTATTAAAATAATTTATTACACTGACAAATACCTGTCATTTGTTATTATTAAAGGCATCTACCGAAAAAATAGTTATTGTTTAATTGACCCTGAACGAAAACTGATAATTCCTTCCAACCACCTACTGCTAATCCTTTTTTTGGATCTGCCCCCTATTTCTTTAGATTCCAATCTAAACATCTTCTATTATATTTCATGCTGTCAATCAAGTTTCCTTGCTCAAAAACTATTCTTCGGAGTTGGTTTATTAGCTGGATGTGACAGGTTTTGGTGGAATGCTGTCATCGTCAATGCGGTGTCATTGACAGTTGGTTTTGGGGGAAAAAGTCAGTTGGATCGGAAGTGGGATGGGTTAAAAGAGAAGGGTGGGATACTGCTCACTAACAAAAATGTGTGCTTGATTGCTGGCATGGCAAGCAAACACACAATCAATGAATTTAGTACTTACTTTATTATTACTAGACTTAAGATGTCGATTTTCTTCAGTATAAGTGTCCCTTTAAGAATTCTCTTTCAACAAATGGTTGATTGTCCATATTTAGGTGTTAGGGATGATAATTTTACCTGTGCACCATAGGCATCCACTATAGTTTTCAGTTCCAGTTATAAAAAATAAATAAAAAAGAAAATATAACTTCGTTTACATGTACATTGGTATGGTCAGCTTGGGTGATATAACTAGCTGGCCGTCTCAGTGTTTGAAAAAAGGTATTTTTCTGGTGCAGTGACTACGAGTCTGTATGGTCATCTGTGGACTATCACTGGACATTTCTGCTTCATACTGTGGCTGTTGACCCTGGTTGTGGGGCAGCTCAGGTTTTCCTATATTACAATATCACACATGTTAATGACACTGTAATAACCTGGGTGCAAATCATTTTAACTGATACACCAGTATTAGGATGTTAAGTTAAATATCGCCTCTGAAGAGCCAAATTATGCTTTTCTTTCTATTTTCGTCTATCTTTCAGTTTTTTCTTCCACTTTTTTGGACCTGTATCGCTGCTCTCCCACAGTTTTTTGTAGCTATGAGGACACTGATTCTGGTTATGCGAGAGTTATTATTTCTCTAATTATTTTCTCATAGCCAATCTATAGCCTCTGATTAAGGACCATTACGGTTCGATCAAACGGCGGCACCATCCAATCTGCCATTCCTGGTCGGTAAAAGCACTGGAATACACAACACCAATAAAGTATTTTTCTGTATGAGTTTTAAGTTACAGCTACCTTCATTTATGAGTGCGCTGAAGCACTTCTTTACATATACCTTCAGCTGTGTCTGGATTTGATCCAATTGTAGAGTCAAGAACACACACTACTCGCGACTCGAGACCTACGCCAAACCCTCCACAACATGACGCCGCGTACCCCACCACACTGACGCATACCTTTCCATTCCCTATGAAAGCCATACTTAAAGGGTATAAAATGTACTACATAACGAATTTTCCGAAATCAATCATCCATAAAAGTTCGTTTTTATTGTGTAAACACAAAAAAGACATCCCCCTTGAACTAGAACCAGGTACAACACCTACTGGGAAAAAAAAAAAACGCGCTAGTACTTCCATTTCTGTGGCAGACCCCCTTCCTTTTAAAGGCTTAGCTAATTAGTAAAAAAAAACAAATTTGACTACTCTTAAAAAAGTAAAAATTTTTATAAACTGGGGCCCAACCTTCACACGGTTACCACACCTTACTACTGACCCACCCCTCCATTCTATTGCAAGCCTAAAAGGGTAACTAGCTACACATTTTCTCATGACCAATCATCAAAATGTTGTTTTTTTTTCCCATCCCCAATTGACCACAGGTACACACACCTACTTGATCGTGATACTTATTCTGAGCCATTTCTTTAAGCATATCTTACAGAGTACTATGTCATAAACTAATATTTATCTATAATCAACAAAAAAGTTGTTCGTTTAAACCCCCACCTGTCCGGTAAACACACCTCTACTGGTTCTCCCTACCTTGTCCATGGCAGCCATATCTAAACGGTAACTAAGTTTGTTTTTTTTAACTTCCAACCAGACACAGGCACAGACCCATCACAGACACCATAAAGAAGAGGTGTGGGCTACCTTGACTCCAATCCCCCAACTAAATCACTCTTTATTAGCAACACATTTAAAGTAGACCACAGAGCGTGGCCATTCACTTCCAAAGCATAACCCTTACCTAGCTCCCGCCCAACATGTTTCGTGGCTTCACTCCACACTTCTCAGGGCTCGGATGCACAGCCTTCCTCCCTCATTATAAGGTGTAGGGATTACCCCCTACAGTGCCCATCAAACCCAATTCAAAACAACATTACCCAGAAAAATTGACACCATTTTAAATGGGGTCCCACATCAGTCACTCCACAGAAAATCTCCATACGAGGTCTAAATTCGAGAAACCCCTTTTTAGTGCCTCTACTAAGATTAAAACTATTGTACATATATTACTGAAATTGGCAACAGTCCTGAACACTTAGAAATGACACATTTTAAGTAGGATCACAGGTACCAAATACCACCAACTGAAACCCATTCATTTCTCATTTGGTACCTACTTTTAAAAAGGTAGTAATCAAACACACATTTTTTTGACCAATCATCAAAAAGATTGATGTTCGTTCATCACACCGTGCTATCGCGGGCCTGACCGCGACTCACAATGTGTCACACAACCGATTGTTTTGGGATGATACACGCACCTGATGTATGGTCATCTATATTGGCGTTCGTAGATTTCGGAACCGTTGCCTATGCCGTCCGCATCTCGCCGGGCTAGATGTTCCATACGACGGCTCACATTTGGTGATAACTAGTCTTCTCACATGGGCTGATTATACATTGGTGCCTTAAACACTTGTCATCAACATTGTCGTCGGGGTTCGGCACCCCATCAGCCCCTTCCCCTGGCCACTACTTTTTTTAATATTAATCTTCCTTCGATAAACGTAACAGCAGAATCTGTTGTATTCCAATTAGCCACTGACTCTGAAATTAGTTCTTCTGAAGACGTTTCGCATAGTCATCTCCGACTGCTTTCTCATTCAGAATGACTTGTACAAGAATCTTGGCAATTATGTAACCCTGGAAAATCCCATTAGCATATCCAAGAGCAGGGTTTATGGGTGGTGAGATAGTGGCTAAGAGGTATGGTTATAGTGCACGCCAGAGTAAGGTTGTTAAAACAGCATTGTTTACATGGCCGACAGTTGGTGTCGAACCCCGCCCACCTCTATTTAGGCCTTGGTTTCTTTTCTTATTTTCAGAATAAATGCTCCCTTACACCTCTCTTTGACAGTCACTTCCTTCGGCCGATAATGTTAACATTACAATCTTCAAAGGTATGTCCTTTATCCTTAATGCAGATACACGGCTGAGTCCTGACCGAGGAATTGATGGCTCTTCGGTTCTGTGCCATACGTTTGAGCAGTTGCGTTTGGGTCTCCCCCGCCGACATAAAATCAGAGCATTCTTCACTGCACTGCACCTGGCATATATGAAATTCGCTATTCTTGTGTTTTGGGTATTGGGTCCTTTCGGATTCACCAATTGCTGCATCTCGTCATTGGTGTGCGGTGTTGTTGGTTAAAGCAGCAGGGTATAGACATGTTTTTTTGGAAATTCTTTTAATTTCTTCTCGCGCCCCTGCTACATATGGGATGCCATGTTCTTTCTCTCCTGTCCTTGCTTTTCCCCTTCACTGTTGGTATTCTGTGTGTCTTTTCTTTCCTTCTACTTCTTTGACAAAGGCACGCAGTCTGGATACCACAAGTTTTAGGGCTCCTCTGAGATTTTCTATTTCTTTGAGCTTCGCCTCTGTGCTAGTGGGGAGTTCTCAGCCGTGTCTGCACATGGTTCTGATGACCCCCAGTCTTGTGATCTAAAAGGGTGTGTGGAGTCAAACCATCAAATAACGATCTGTGTGTGTGGGTTTTCTGTAAACCCATCTACTTCCAGTTGTAACATTTTTTCTACCAATGCAGATCCAAAACGCAAGTTTGTTGTTTGTTACCTCTTCTCTTCATTGGAATTTAATGTTTTGGTCTCACCGCATTCCATCGTGTTCTGTGACTAGCTTGTACTCCTTCTGGTGATTTTAAACCCAGGTGTCAAATCAACATATCTGAACGCAGTGTCTGGGGTGCTATGCCCTTAAGGGTATTAGCGCCTGTGTTTCTACCTCCTCCTCCATGGGGGTAAAGTTTGGCCACAATATGTGAAACTGGAGATTCCCCTATTGCAATCCATGTTTTTGCGTTATATACTTATCCCTGTAATTGAAATGGTGGTATTCAGGCACAGGTCCAACAAGGAACACACCTGTTCTGGTTTTAGATCATTCTGCGTGTAACGAGTGCTGTCTTGGCCCAGCCGTTTTCTCACATGTCAACAGCCTCCTTGGTGGGTACTACAATTGAAGAGAGCTGCTGTTTAACACCTTACTCGGGCGTTCCTATAACACCTATACCAATCTAATCACACACGACATTACACCATGGTTTGATTGCTAATTGGCATTTTCCAGGTACAATATTGCCACAGATTCCTGAGCAAGTCCAGGTCTGAATTGAAAGCCGTCGGATGACTAGCGAAACGTCTTCAAGAACTACATTTCAAGTCCCGTTGATCTAATTGAATACAACGATATACCATGACCTGAGAAATGAGAACCTTCACAAGCAAAAGTAAGCATAGTTCTCCTATCTCCTGTTCCTGTGCAAATAAACCAATCCTGCCGGTAGTGCTGTCTGCCGTACCTAAGAACCAAATACAAAGTCTCCCCCCCCCATACACCTTACCATACAACATTTTACCTTCACTAATAACACAAAATTACTGGGTGAATGCTATTGGGAGTAAGTGGGGTCCACAATCATCCTCCACTACACATGCTCCACAACTCTCACCATCCTGTGTTTTGGCTAAGGGGGTGAGCTGAACAGACTGAGGAGTCTTACTAGTGAAAGAGCCACTTGAGAAGCAAAAGGGATCTAGTCCTGCGCACTATATCAGAAAGTATAAACACAATCCAATATTTTTTTTAGTTTTGTGGCTCCTTGTGGAACCAGATACATAAAACTTACCTTGTAGGTACCATACAAACAAGAAGTCCTTATTTATGAAAGACTCTATATTGATACTTTTTGACATCTGCATGCATTTTTTTGCAACTCCGTTCTACAAATTAAAGGTTTTTATACACGTCCCAAACCGCGACGTAGTCGATTTGTCTGAATGTGCATTTCGCCCAATAAGTGTGGGCCGTGTCTGGGACCTTTGTATCGGCAGAGTAAGAGCGGCGATCTTACAAACGAGCAGACCATTTGGCACATAATGGCCCATACATTGGACCGTTATCGTCCAAACGAACTCTTACAGTCAGGACCAGCAATCACATGTGTTGTACGAGGCTTACCACAGCATGACCAATATAAAGTATCCGTATCTGAATCTTTAGTGTGACCACAGTTTAATATAGTATTTGAGGTTGAATAAAAGGCATAGGGTTTCACTAGTCCAACTACATTTCCTGATTTACAGTTGATCTTGCTGCGACATCAATAAGCCACAAATTGGTGGTATAAAAAAATAAACTATGGCAGAAACAAACAAGCATCTACAATGACAATGTGTTAAAAATCACATTTTTGCTTTTTAAGTCTCCTGAATAGAGAAACCAAACATAAAATCCAAGCAAAACCAATGCCCAAACAACCACTTACCAAATTTCAGATAACGTTTCTTGCTGCGTTCCCCTCTCGACAATAGAAAACAAGATCTTGGGATTCAAATCATCTTTGGTGTTCAATTGTCCCATGGTGACTGCTTGGTTGCTGGTTTATAGCGAGGACCAACTCCACTTCAATGTTTACTTGACAAAGATCAGGTATTTTTCTTGTATAATCACAGCATCTAGAATCTACCTAGGACCGCAAATTTAAAAATATGAAAAGCAAATATTTTTATATCCTTATAACCACTTGGGGGGGATAATCTGATTACATGAGATACTAATGATTTTAAAAGTATTGCTGCCTATACCCAAACGAGTGTTTTCTTTGTTTTTAAAGCACTTAAATGCTCTTTGCGACCATAAATAGACAATTGGTGGGAACAGCCGACTGCTTCTTCTTTTTTTTTGTCTGGTTAATAGCAGGCCCACTGCTGTCCACTGCTCCTTGTCATTAAGGATTATCCTGAGATATTGCAGAATGTTGTAATATTAATGTTAACAGTTCTATAGTTTATTTCTGTAATAATGATTTTGGAACACAGTTCTTGTTACAATACATGACAAATCCAATACTTGTTATAACATTCTGGACTGGTTCAATGAATGCTTGGAACAATGTCCTCAGTTTATAAAATTGCTGAACCAACTTACTGTTGGTATAACAACATGGCTTGTGATAGTATTTTAATGTACAAAAATTCAACATGACACAGTTTCCTAAAATACTAATCATGACTGTCTCAAGTTATGTCCCTTCCTCCTCTAACCTCCACTACTAAGTGGAGACTTTTTTTTGTAGGGTTTTGTAGGTTGTATTAATTGTATTATCTTAACTGTACTCCTAAACTAGCTGATCTAAAAAAACTAATAAGATGATTTCGAAACATTGTAATTTGCCACAGGGTGGTTTCTCAGACAGCTATCTTTTAGGCACAGCCCATACAAGACCACCATCAATAAAGTTCATACCACTGTGGTTATTGGATAGAGTTATATAAAATAGGATAACTAAAGGTGGCTCATGCACTACACTTGTTCCACAGTATTCTCTGCAATCTTATTGACAATTTTACTAGCTATCACAAAGTAAATGTGTCGTATGTTGTGGGAATGTCAGAAGGAAAGAATCGCTAGACAGCAACATTTTTAAAGAACACTAAACCCAACAAAATAAGTATTTGCCATTTCGTTTGTATTATCACAGGGGCGGTGAGAAACGCTTTCTCCCCTCCCTGTGAATAATATTACGCTCGGGGGACCTGGAACTTACCTTACCCCGCCTTAACCGCCGCTCCTCTTGCAGCCGCTTCTTCACTGACCCGCGTATCTCTCCCGTCTGGCGCGCACATGCCCTAGAATAGGGCGCGTTGTTGGACAGAGCTGCTGTCAGTGAAGAAGCCGGCTGCGAGGATCGTCGGTAAGGTAAGTTCCAGGTCCCTCGGCGTAATATTAATTCACAGGGAGTTATGAATAGCGTTCTCACCTCCTGTGAATAATAACAAACAAATGGCACATACTTCTTTGTTGGGTTTAGTGTTTCCTTAAGACAGAGTAACTATCAAACGTTTTAATGACTTTAAATTTTTTGTCCTATAAGGTTTTAGAACGAAATAGAAGCTATTCCCTTGTCTATGTTCGTCATTTGTTTCATATAAACATTTTGTTATGTGGAAGAAAGACTTTTTTTTGTTATTTTTGAAATAACATGTCACCCTTTAACCCTACCCACGATGCCTATCATAAAAATATCAATGGTCAACCAATAGAATCTCTAGACAACTTTAAAAGAGGTGTCAAAACATTAAAATATGTACTTTTATGTACAACCCAGCATAGAACTTTTTTTTTAGTCCTTTTAAAATAACTCAAGTCTATTTTGAATTTCACCCCAATTTATACAGAACAATAGGTTCCAATATGTATTTACTTTGCATAAATATTTTTTTTTTTTGTTAGAGTGCAAGCAGCACAAGATTAATCCCAAATGAATCAACATTTTATTACAAGTGATCTCATTTTGGGCCAATTTGATTCCTACATTTCTATTAATCATTCAGATCGGATTGTAAAGACTGCATGTTCATATCAATTAAAATGTCTTCCATAGACTTTGTGTGTTTCAATATTATTAAGCAGATGTTTAGATACTGGCCTAATTCAGAGCTAATTCCTCAAGAATTACTTGCAGCCCCTTTACGAACATGATATTGCAACAACTTCGCATATTTGTTGTATACCGTAATATCCTCGAGTATAACCCGTCCCGAGTAATACAACCGGGTACCTATTTTTATACTAAAAAGTCACTAGGAAAATCCACACTGACTTGCAAGTATACAATCGAGGGGGTAAGTCATTGCCCACTAAAGATGATCTGAAACTTACAATCCCAGTAATGCTATTGCGATGGGCGCCTTATGTTTCAAACATCTAATGTACTGTACATACGTGTGTATGCACAAAATAGGAGGATTTACCCCTACTTTGCAAGTATTTGCTCACTTAAGATGTTGAAAACTCAGATCCCTCGCACCATAAGCCTGCCGGGAGTTGTAGTTTTCAAACATCTTAAGTTGGCAAATACTTGCCAAATAGGGGTAAATCCTCCTATATTTGTGCATACAAGTATGCACAATAAAGAAGGTTTTTACTCCTATTTGTTGTATTGTCTGCCCGTGTAAGTAACCTGTGCAGTGCATGTTTCCTCCTACCGTTGTCCGGCGACACGCTATCCGCATCCTCGCTCCACAGCATCGGCGCATCCACGATGATTGTCACTGACCTGCGGCCGCCTCTCACTTGTGCATCGCCCGGGTAGTGTGACATCATCCGGAGCGCTGAAAGGGGGGGGGATAGGGGAGGGGGGGGCCCAGCCTCCTTCTTTTTTTTGCTTGGTTTAGTTTTTGTTTGTGGGGGTGATCTAAGGCCCCCCCCCCCTGTTTGCGAGGATGCGGATCGCGCTGCCTCCTGACAGGTAGTGTGAAACCTTGATCTAATATAAACCAGGTAAGATTTTCAGGCTTTTTTTAAAGCCTGAAAACCTCTGTTTATACTCGTATAATACGTTACATTATATTAAGTGGCTTAAAGTCGGGAAATTTTTGGTGAAAAAAAATTATGTCCAATTATGTTCCTACGAAGTGCACTTCCCCCTCTGTCCTCCTGTTGGTGTTTCACTTTTTAAATGAAACCCCCTTGAATTTGGCCGTCCTTTGCCCCTCCGTCCGTTTTTCAGTTCTCTGGAAGCAACCATGTATGGGAGGTCCTAACCGGATACCTGAGGACTGCTAAAGACGGAGGCAACTCAGAGTTGGATAGGATACAGAGGTAATATAAAGGCAAGCTTATGACCTTGTGTCTTTTTCCAACAAAGTGTCCCCCTTAAGAATTCCTGGAGAACGCTTATGTCTGGACTACTGCATACAATAATTCGAATTGGGCCCCAGTTGTCAAATCTACATTTTTTTTCAAAAACCAAATGCTAAATTGATATTCCAACTTGGTGATAAACATGCAGCTCTTACTTTGCAATTTCACAGTGTAGCATTTCGTGGCACAAATCCTGTGTGAATGGCTTGAAACATCTTCATTGAAGTCATCTAAAAGATGGTGTTCACAGAAAAATAAAGAAGCAATCTTAAACTGTCTTACACATACACACATATACTGTAAGAAAGGCTATGCTTATTAAATGATGCTAAGAAAAAGAGTGCACAGACTTTAAAATTGTTCTCCCTATACTCTGCATGGAGGACATTTTGTGTGCCACAACATTTACAATCTAGGAGCGTCTTGCAACCAGTGTTTTTCAGTTAAAATCACACAAATAATGCAGGAGGGAGTGCTTCCCCAGCTGTGGAATTACCAATTTTTGGCCATACACCATGGCCGATAATTTTGTTTTTTTCTCACAAGGTAATCAGAAATTAAAAAGGAACAGTTTGAAGTTGTAGTAAAAGCCAACGAAAATTTCTATTCATTTCTGAATTGAATTCCTGAATAATAAATGTTTGCTGGCTTTCTTAAAATTTGTCAGAGTGACTAACCTCATGTAAACTGCCCTGGCTTTCCTCCACCATACTTGCTAAAAAATATAAAGCAAAATACCTTAGCTTTGCAACCTGCCGACCTAATGTAGACCTACATGTAAAGTACAATTGGACACTCTCCTTGCACTGTACATCCAATGGAATTTTCATCAGCTTTAACCGTCTTCATTTTTAACAGCCTAGAAAAAGCAAGCAAGAGAACACTGCATAATGACTTACAACTCAAGTCGTCTAGACTACGGTTATGCTAAACAAAGTTTATAGTTAAAAAAAAAAAAAAAGACTTCCTTTATTTAGAGATTTGGACTAACCTCATTTTAGATCATATTCTTGAGATGTTGTTGCTACTCTTTCACCCCACATAAACTTCACAGAAGGGTCTACAGCCATTTCGTGTTTGCTAAAGCGGGTACTGGTGTCTGGTTAACCTGATAAGAATAGGCTTGCTATTATGAATTATAGTCTCCTCTGCTACCATGTCACATAGGTACTCTATATACCTGTAACAAAAACAAAAGCATTAAAAGAATCAAATACATTAGTTATGCAAACCCACAACTGTGCAGATACTTAACCTTTAAATGTTTACATTTTAAAAAAAAAAACCTTGTACTTTTCTACCCTCCTCTGAAAGCAGGTACATGACACTTCCATCCATTGGAGGTAAGAACCTGTCACCTTTTAACCATCTTTTCTTCATAAAACTGATAGCCAAAGTGGCTTTCCCGTGGGCAATACCCGTTAACCACTTGTATTATTTTCTGGTGGCAAATGTCCCTGGTTAGAAAATAAAATGTACAAGTGTTTTATTTCTTTCGAAGGGTTTTTGCTTAAAAAAAATATTAGGTATTCCACTAGTCAAAAACCCAGATGAACTTACATTTTACTCTAGATTTGTGTTGACAAAGCGAATACAAATTGTTAACCTTACATAACAGTTACCAAACATGCAGGACACTGATATTCACCGTACTAGCAAATAAGCCTGTAAGTGTCTCGTCTCCCCCTCACAGGTTGATTTAATTGACTTGGGATTTGGGGCTACAAATGGCAATTAGTTATTGTGGATGATGGTCGCTACAGGGGAGAATTCAATAAAAGTTCATATCGTTTAAAATGGAGCAAATTTTTGCCCCAACCAATAGATCTTATTTAAAAGGCATTGTTTCCTCAGAAATGACATATTTGAAAACTTCTGTAGATTAACCTAAGTATCTGCAATGAGGCACACTGAAAAAGTGCTTTACATATTAGCAGTCAAAATATAATTCTAAAGGCATGTCCACCCCAACACTAACAATTTAAAACCCCTTACTGCCACATTAAGAATTTAAAACAAGCCCTTACCTTACTTTCTGCTCAAATAGTCCCCTGCGTGACCCCTCCAAAGTCCAGAAACTGCTCTGTCAGGAGTAGTGTGTGACTCATGCTGTCAAGGTTGAGGCATGCTCAGTGCAGCCTCCTCTCTCCCCGTGTTTTCTCTCCCTCCCCCTAACATGAAACCTTTGTCCTTCGTAGGGCTATGCTCCCCCAGCCCCAACCACATTAATATTATTGGTTAGAAAGTCCTCATGGGTTGGTCTGGCCGAGTCCGTCAGTGGGGTGTCTGGCCGAGTCGTCCGTGGTGTTTGTCTGGCCGAGTCCGTCAGTGGTTGTTCTGCCGAGTCCCGTCAGTGGTTGTCTGGCCGAGTCCGTCAGTGGGTTGTCTGGCCGAGTCCGTAGTGGGTTGGTCTGGCCGAGTCCCGTCAGTTGGTTGGTCTGGTCCCGAGTCCGTAGTGGGTTGGTCTGGCGCGTCCGTCAGTGGTTTGGTCTGGCCGCGTCCGTCGTGGGTTGGTCTGGCCGATTCCGTAGTGGTTTGGTTTGGCCGAGTCGTCAGTGGGATGTCTGGCCCGAGTCCGTCAGTGGGATGATCTGGCCGAGTCCGTCAGTGGATGATCTGGCCGATTCCGTCAGTGGTTGGTCTGGCGAGTCCGTCAGTGGGTTTTGGTTCTTTGCCGTTCCGTCAGTGGTTTGTCGGCCGAGTCTGTCAGTGGTTGTCTGGCCGAGTCCGTCCGTGGTGGTTGGTGTAACAAATCTGTCAGTGTGTTGGTGTACTGTGTGAGTGTCATGGTGTTGGTTTAACTGTGGCGAGACTGACAGTTTGTTTGTGTTAATCTAGTACCCACTGTACAATCTTTTCCTCCTGACCGTACCGTTCTGAGGCTTTCCCGGTAGGCCAGGAGAAAGGACTGTTGTGTCGCTGGCAAAAGGCAGCTCAGCTCCGACCTTTAGGTCGAGTAGCGAGTCTGTCAGTTTGGGGGGGGTTTTTTTTGGTGGGGGTAAAAAACTGTGTCGAGTTCTGTCAGTGGGTTGGTGCAAACTGTGGCGAGTGTGTCAGTTACACAAACACCTAACCAACTCAGTTAAACAACAAATACACCTCACACAGTTACACATACACACTGCCTACATGCACAAACACAACCGCAGTCCCTAACAGTAACACAAACCACACAACACACTAACCGAAAAATCAGTACACAAATACCCTGTTAGGACTGTCCAGTGTGTTGTGTAACTGTGTTGCCAGTGTGTTATGTGTAATGTGTGATATCAGTGTGTTTGTAACTGAGTCCTGTCCGTGTATTAAATGTCTTACTGTGTGAGCTTCAACCTCACGCACTAGGCCCTTTCCCCTTCGCATAGTGCCTGTGCATCGCTTTCAGTGTGGCATTGTAGTGTAGGTAGGAAAGAGAGTCAAACCATCATGCACAGCCCTTCCGTTCCAATAGTGTCTGTGATCTCTACTCTACTAAAACATCTAACATTCAAAAGTGTAATTCTCGGAGTTCTCTAAACTTTCTCCATCACACAAGTAGTGTCTACCACAATTCTGTCCAACAATGTCTATAATCCTCCCTACCTGTGCAAGTGCCAAATGGACATATGAAATAAATATTTACCTCCCACATTCTACACTACACCACTCCCATTTCCCCCCATAATTCTCTGGATGTTGAAACATGCTATGGCACGACTTTTCCCCTCCCCCCCTGTCCCCCATAATGCATGCAATTAAACTTACCTACACCCCCACCCCTTACCAGGGTCCCCGTATAGTATAAACACATACTATAAATAGCACCCAATAGTATAATTCCAACCCCCCATATTTAATAGCAACCATAGCACCCCAATACAAGAAGTAGCATCCCCATATATAAACAGCACCAATAGCACCCCATATATAAAGAGCAGCATAGCACCCAATATATAATAGCACATGATATATATAGCAAGCACCCCATATATATAGGCCGCCATAGTCACCCTAATGCAATGTGTTAAGGTTTTTTGGGTGCACCACCGAAGTCACCGCCCAGTTGCTGGTATCCCCTGGAAAGCCAACGGTCTTCCTCTTTCCATGGCCCCCACACCCACCCGCCCTGGCCATCTCACCCCGGAGATCAACCCCAGCAAAGTGCCTGGGTGGCCCCCATAGGCTTTAAGACCTGCAAAATTTACCCGAAAAAATAATTTCTGGTGATCCCGGTGTTAAGCAGGAGCCCGGCAAAGTGACCCTGGGGGGCAGTGTGTGAGCTTTCTGAATTAGGAAAACATAGTTGATCTAGTGAAACATCCTTCAATATTAAACTTTGAGTCCCTTTGGTACTAATAAAACCGATATCTGCCTGAAATGTGTTGTCTTAATCTTAAAACACAATATATGTTCTGTTATGGAAAGGCGAAATCTAGGGTTGACTATACATTGGTTGGTTAAGTACTTGTTCAGTTGGTTACTACTGGTATGGGTGGGTGGAGAAGCTGTACTTTTTTGTTGGGTCGTGATTGGTGTATTTTATCATGGAGGGTGAAGCTTTCAGACTCCTGTTCCTCACCCATAAACTTCACCCGTATATACAGTAAAACCGACCCGATTATAAACCGAGGTACCTAGTTTTTAGGGGACAAAAAAGTATGTAAAACCACACTGACCCGAGTATAACACTAGGGGTGTTTGCCACTAACGATGTTTGGAAACTAAATACCCGCGCAGTTCTTACTAATTGCTGGAGTTGTAATGTTTTCAAACATCTTACGTTTGCAAATACGTACAAATAAGAGTAAACTTCTTTATTTGTTCATACTGTAGGCACAAATATGGAGATTTACCCCTATTTGCAGTATTTGGCCACTTAGATTTTGAAAACTACACTCCCACCAATAAATCATGCTGGGAGTTGTAGTATTCAAACATCTTAAGTGGTAAAATACTTGCTAAATGAGGGTAATCCCTCCTATATTTGGTGCCACAGTATTCACAAATAGAAGAACGGGTTTTACTCTATTTGTATGTATTATGTGTGTCCCCTGTAAATGAAGTAAATGTTTCCCTTACCTGTCTGGCGGGCCGCGCGTTTTCCCATCCTTCTCCACAGTTTACACACTCGTTCGCGTCGGCGTTAATTGGTAACGTGTTGTCCGAACCTTTACACAATGTTCCAATGTGTTGGAAGACTCACGTGTGGCAAATTCTACTCCGACTAACTCCTCTGTTCACATCCCGGATGATGTAACTCCACGCCGCCTCTCACTTTGCGTCGCCGGGAAAGTGACATCATCCGGATGCGCAAGGCTGTGGAGAGAGGATGCGGATCGCGCGGCTGCCGACAAGGTAAGGGAAACGTTGACTCGAGTATAACCAGGTAGATTTCAGCTTTTTTTTTAAAGCTTGAAAACCTCTGTTTATACTCGCTTTCTACGGTCACTTTGTCACACACGACATGAAAAATTATATGTATGTAATCCCACTCTAAACCCCAATGTTAGATACTGCCGACAGATGTCAGAGGCGGAGCTAAATACCAATTTATTATCCCTCCCCATTTCCCTCATGCCCTCTTAAAGATTTCTTCCAACTTTTTTTTTACAAGCGCGGGAGGCTGCTAGCAGAATAGTATTTAGTTCTTAGATGTTACGTCACTATCACAGCTGCTAACTGGATAGAACCATGAGGGGTGGCAGAACATGGTGCAAGCTTTCCGGTTCGTCTTCAGATTTTTTACAAATTTGCGGGATGGACTTGACCTAATTATATAAAGAATACATCTTGGCATGTACCATGATGAACATCATAATATTGCAGTCATTATGTGTGCCTGACTCCGAATGTGGCATAGATAAGAAACCACATGTAACAGGTACTGGTTCTGCTTCCCTATTCACTCTGGTCCGCCCACAATGCAGGACCAGCAGTCTAGGAGAAGGCCCCACTTGTTGTGGTGAGTGCACCGGATATCTTACCCACATGTTGGTACCTTTGCCTGTCAGTTTTTTCTTAGTTTAGTTTCTTGCACGAACATGTCCTTTAAAGGACATCACACATGTAAAACTACTTTCTTTCTCCACAATTAGAATTTTATGGGAAGTAGGAGCAATTATCCTCCCCCTGTTCTGCTTCAATTCAAAAAAATCACTTCAAAAATTGTACCTATGAGCCTTTCCCCCTCCACCATGGCAGGTCTCACGCCCGCGAAATGCGCTATCGCGATATTATTATACGGCGAGCGCCATTGCCGCATAGTATCTATCCGCGATGTCCTGCGGTAATTTTAGTCCCCTTTGCGGTGATACTGCACTAGTACAGTAATCACAGCGAAGGGAACTTAAAATCCCCTTCCGACGCCTCTTCTGCTGAAGGGCACGGGCTTAATACGCCCACCCCTGCCTTGCCCCCCCGCGGTCGCGGCGACACCTCCGTCCGCTTCCAGCATATGTACAGCATGTAAAACACAAGCATCTAACAAAATTGACCAATCATAACGGATTATAGGGTTTTCTGCGCTAGTTATCGGTCCGTTTTCCGCCACCCTTGGAAAGCTGGCGATGCAAAACGACAATACTAGCAATGCGAAACGGTTTATCGCGCGCAAAGATTTTTAACGCCATTGTTAACTTTCCACGGCCGTTTCCAGTCCATTAATAAATCGCGTTAATTGCAATTTTATAGTAATACGGAAATTTTGGGGAAAACGCCGCGAAAAACTTTATAAATATGTGCCCCACAGGAGGAAGGATGGGGAGTATTTTTTATACCAGATCTGTCGTGCGTTTTCCTGAATTGCAGGGAAGCCCCAGTTCCTGGTGAATGTCTGCCCACTGGGGTGACAGAGGAATATTGTTACTTAATATTCTGGCGTACCGTCATGTAGCCTATTTCCCTGCTACAGGGAGCCAATTTAATCATTATGAGTCTGCAAAATTCTAAACTAATACTTTTTTAATTATAAAACGATAAAGTATAACACTTCCTCCTACCACACATAGAAACTCTATGTGGAAATGATTTTTTAAGGGTGTTGCTGCCATTTCATAAAATAAGACTGCTGGGCATTTCATAAGACAAGACTGTGAAAACTTTCTTTCACCAAGTAATGAGTAAAATATTCAGACTTCAGAAAGAGATTATTGCTCATGATTGTTAGTTTTGTTGGCCACTTTATACACAAATTAAAATTACACCACTCAGAATGTCTTGTGCTTAAAATACGAAACAAGTAAACAACAACATAAAATACCTTTTATGAGAGGGGCCATATTATGCCAGGTGGGCAGCGCTTTTCATGCTGAACATATAACCATCAGCTTCGGCGTGGGTATAACAGGCGGCAGAAAACACAAGAAAAACCAACCACTAACTTCAGATGCAGCTCTCGCATGCCTTACAAAATAAAAATATTTGCATCAACAAATAAATAATGTTTAAAAATTTTTTTTACTCTGACTTATAAGATACTTGTGGTACTTCATATAAAATAAAACAAATCAAATAAGTACATAAACAAAAGTATATCTATAGCCAAGCATATGACTTAAGACGAAATTAATAAAACACATTGATATTAACAGATTTCTTAAAATTTAGATACCAGAAAATTTACCAAAATTTAATGGGGGCCTGAAATTAATAGATATTTGATGGTTATAACCCAAGTTACACCACACATAAAAAGACATCAAACAATTAGTTCCATTAGTTATTGTAGTAAGAAATGGAACACTACGGGAATAATCACTGAAACACAGAGAAAAGGTTGACAGTAATTTCAAAGCATCAATCCGAGGTGTCCCTCCAGTCAACCGCAATAGTTAAGTGTGTATGGGCTCAGAGAACGCTGGTAATGGTTGGGGAACACACATGGTTTTGGTTCCTGCAATCAACCTTTTTGAATATTTTTTGAATTTTGAATCGGTAGGGGCTCATGTGTTTTTGCTATTTCTTCTCAAAGTAATTTGTTTAGGAACTGTGAGTGTTTCAACAATATATTTCAGAATTGAGGAGTTCCAACTAGTTCATATGTTCGTCTCAAACAATTACGTTCCTGAATATTCTTATAAGATATTCGACATACCTTCTAGAAAATTTACAGTTTCTCCCACAAAAATGAGTTCAAACAGTGCGCTGCTTGCAGTGGCTGGTACATGTCATTCTTGGTTGATGTGTGGATTTGGCCAGTAATGGGGGTTTCTCACACTTGTGGCGTTGTGTGTAGGAGATTGGGGAATGGTCTTGCACACTCTGGTGCTACTCGTTCTTAGGTGGTGGTTCGTTATCAGTACTTTGCCGCGTATTCTCAGTTTCCACCAGGGGGCCACGAACCCTAAACATTAGCCTATTGTTTTCAGGGCTGGTCACCACTTGGGCCACCGTGATTGACGAAAGAGCGGGTCGGTGCCGATTAGTGTAGTACTGTTAGGTGTGTAGAGAAATGCTGTTTTGTTTGGGTTTCTCCCTGTACGCAATCTTGTGCGTCAGACCAAATGCACACAATATATAGGATATTTGTTTGTTTAAAATCATATTTTGATTTGTGTTCAGGTTATGCTTTAGATTAATTTTTTGTAGGTTGGGCCTAATGTTAGGACTAGTTAGTGTGGCCTCATGAGCTGAGTAGGAGGTCAACCTTGATGTGGTGGCGGCTTGCAAATCTTTTGGGTAAAATCTTTTATACTACAGAAAGTATGGCATTTTCTAATATATTGTACAGTTGAACCAACATGTATAGCACAGGCTGTAAAATAAGTAAAACAAAAACCTGAAAAAGACAATATGTGTAAAGGCAACACAAGCTTTATTTGAGAAAGGGATGTAATTCTGTTTCTAGTAATTTACATATTGCTAATTGACTGTCTGAGGAACTGTTTAATACCTATGTGATAGGAAGTTCAAAACGTTAAAATTTTAGCCACGCCCCACCAACAAACCATGGCCCACTGACAAAGCCACACCCACTTTAACACAGCGGTGGCACGCTTTGTGCCACGCCTGGAAATTAATCCAAGTTCGGGCAAAAACTCTGAAGTCCCCTGTGTTCCTTCCGTTGTGTTCCTGTCTCTCTTAAAGGTTTCCTGGTTCCAGACCATCCTATAAAATGTATGCATGTTTTATTTGCCAATCTTAGTGTAAGGTTTAAGGAGACCTAAAGATCAATTATAAAATCAATCTAAGTGTAATCTGTGATACTCATGTAATTTCACCTCTAAAATCTGCAACAAAAATCATCTGTAATCTTTCTGGTTTTTCACAATTTCCTGCTCTAGTAGCATAGTTCAAATCAGGGCGGTCGGCGCCCAGTAGTAAGTGGAGGAGGGAGTAGAACCCACTGAGCCTTCTCAAGGCTTTTCAAATGCGCACCCTATTTATAAAGAGCACAAGTACATGTGACTCTGGGTAATACAATTTTATCTACCACAGTAGAATCTATTTTCTGGTTTTAAAAAGTTGTGAAAAATGAAATGCACTAAGGGCGGAATTGATTTGACTGCGACGGCTGCTTGGTGGCATTTGCAAAAAACCCACCCAGCCACTGCAGTTCTCTCTTAAAGGTGACACTATGAAGCCACCAGCTACGTGCCCGAGGTCTAACAATGCAACAAACACTTGTGGATATATATTTAGTGCCCATCGCGGAAAGTAAAACTGGGCCAGCTTAACCTACCATTCAAAGGCACTAACGTTGTGCTTCATAGTTGCGCAAAATTTAATTTAAGGTTTTGCATCTCTGGCGCCTCGCTATTTTCGGAAAATGGTGAGGCACTTCATACTCAGTAAAACCCGCTTGTTTAATAATAAACAATAAAATGCGGATATCGCATTTCGATAGTATGGCGATTTAGGGCCATATTATAAACCGGCTTTTCAGCGATATGGCGGTCTAGTTAATTTATGATAGTTAATTAATGAACGTTCAATCGTAAACTACCGCAATGGTATTTATGGGATATTAAATCTACGTTTTCGTTATGGTAGAGTTAAGATTGGTATCGTAATTTGACAATCGGTATCGTAAATTGACGATCGTCAAACCGATCGGTTCAACAATTGGAAAATTTACGATACCGATAATAAATATGGCCCTTAGCTTCCAATATTGCATGCCCCTAAATGGTTAGCGTTACTTTAAGAAAAGATCTTACGGTTGCATCTTTTGTAAATGAGGGCGTATGTATATTGGTTAAGGATCCAGTCTTGTATTGCTAGAAAAAGTTAGTAAAGATTTCACCACATACAAGTTTTTCAGAGATTAGAAACATACAGGGAGATTCATAAAAATTCTTATCCTTAAAAAGGGTGCTAATATTGCCCCAACCAAATTAGATCTTATTTAACACATGAAAGCTAACATCTGATGTGTTGGGGAAAAATTAGCACCATTTAACGATAAGAACTTAGGTATTTTAAGTGTGCCAATAGGTTATAGCTATGTCAAAATGTTTTTCCTTTCAGTAGAAGAATACACTAGATTGCTGCTCCAGCACTGGCAGTTTTGTGTTAGTAACATTAACATGTTCTATTATTTGCAGGGCAGTGAAATTGTCTGCTAACTGCATGAAGAAAAAGGGAGCTGGTATTTTCATAGATACAAAGTTCAATGCAAAGTTCTGAAATGAAAGCAAGTTGAACAGATTCATACCCTTTGCAATCACTTGCTCTTCTCTGATATCATGCAGTTATTTTAGATTGCCTGTGTTCTTCTCTATTTGCAAATTAGATTGCCTGTGTCTTCTTCTCTATTTGCAAATGGGGTCATCTGTGCAATGGATAAAATAATTTGAATGAGATTATTTTATCTAAATTAAACTTTTCTAAAAAATCTTTATGTATTTGTGAGGTTCACATATCCAAGTCATGGTATATCTGTGGGGTCAGTTAAATCAACGTTTAGTTCTTGAAGACGTTTCGCTAGTCATCCGACTTGATTTCTCAGTTCGAATGACTAAAAGTCCAGTTGCTCTAACGGAATACCACAGATTTATCATGAAATGGTTGAGAACTCCACAAGCATAGCTCTAAGAGACTTATCACAGCATCAGGGATGGCAGCATGCCTGGTTTATAAAGTGCAGACTGAAAGTTCTTGTTTCTCATGACACTATAAGTGGTTACATTACACATTGTGGGAACTGTTTAGTGCAAACTACTTTTGCAACACAAGTGACCACACAGATTGCAAAAGTAGATCTAGCTTAACTGTCCTTTAAAGGACAGTGCACCGCAAAAACTAAAATTTAAAGGGGATGTCCACCCCCAAAACTATAATTCCTCCACCACTGGCCCCACTCTGTAGTAAATAAAAATCCTTAACTACATCCCAGCTCCAAATGGTTCTCCTGGATTCCCCCCCCTAAAGTCCCAAAACTGCCCACTAGGAGGATAGCAGAGTCCATATAGGACTCTGTCTCTGTCTCCCCTCTGGGAGACGTTTGGCATGCGCACTGCAGCCATTCTCCCCCTCCCTCTCATTTTGGACTCCCACCCCCAGCTACAAATCCATTTTATATAGTGTAGGGCTAGTCCCCCAGCCCCAACCGGGAAGGTAAGTAATGTTTGGGGAAGTTTCTTACATTAAAATATAGCGGTTGGGGCTGAGGGACTAAGCCCTACACTATATAAAAAATTAAAAAGAAGGGTGGACATACCCTTTAACCCCATACTGGCCCCACTATGTAGTTTAAAAACATCCTTATAGTGTCCTGCATGCTTGTCCAAAGTCCAGAAGTGAACAGTAGGAGCTGTCTCCTATCCAAAGGCTCTGCATCCTGTCTTGCTTCCGGCAGGGATGGTGGCATACGCAGTGGAGCCTCCCCCCCCCCCCCCTTCCTCCATCCGGATCATCCTCTGCAGCCGTGACTAGCATGAACAAGAATGTGTTGGTGATAAATACCTGAAATGTGTCACTGAATAAACAGCCAGGTGTCTGGAACCTTCTGATGCAAGGTGTTGATTGGATTGAGGTGTTATCAAAACTTCCCAGGGTAAGGCATCAAAACAGCATTGTACATGGCAGATAATTGGTGTTGAAACACCCACCTCTATTTAGGCTTGGTTTTTATTTTGACATTGTTCAATATGTATATAAAGGGTAAAGTAAAGTTTATAGCCCAAATTTACTCCGACCCGCAATTGCTGGGCTCTGGATGATTTAAAATCTTGGTTATAGTCAATCATCAAGTTTTCAAGCACAAAAAAGTTGTTTTTGAGCACTAATTATGTATAAGCAATTTTTAGAGACTTTTGTTCTTTTAAATAATAATTTAAAAAAAAAAAGGCCGGATAACATCACACTGCCTGCAAACCCAGGAAATCAGTATTAGAAACTGCATTGTCCAAGCACCTTCCTTAAGTTCCAGAAGAAACAGCAGTAAAACACGTTGCATTACAGATACTGGTTGTCAAATGTTATGCACAGTTCGTGTAATATAAACATCTCAGGTTTGGGTATATTTTAGTGATTTTTAGTTTTATTGCATTGTTGTTTTTTTTATATCCATTTATTGATATAAATAAAATCAGTCATACAAAGGTCTGGAAAAGGGAAGAAGGAAATTAAGACCATTAGTCTTTATCTTTTTATTGGTATTTTGTTATTAATAAAGCTATTTAATCTACTCCCCTTTCTTTCCATTTCCCTTGTTACCTGAGAATTAAAGGGTATGTCCACCCCAAAAATTTTTGCACCAAAAACCTGACCAGAGCCTTGTTTTGCCATCTTAGTGACCTAGGCGCCTCCACCACCACACTTCATCCCCCCCCCTCAATCTTGGCCAAACTGCAATGGGTTTCACCACAAATTCCTTCTGACACAGTCCATGCTGCGTGTATGTTTTTATAGTGGGAAAGCTTAAGTAGTGGTGAGACCCATGCTGTACCTGGTGAGGTGGACGGGCGTATATACTATATAAAAACGTTGTGCGTATGCAGCGTCACTGGCCACCCATGAAATAATGATTGGAAGGACAGGATAGGTTTCAGTTGTTAAAAACAACTGATAATGGGGAAGGGACCAATGAATTTAGGACCTAAATTCTTTCCATATGTTCTATTATTGCTCACACCCCCAGAGTGTCTTACTTTTTTCAATTTCCCTCTCTGTCCTGAGATACACAAATTAGAAGAAGACGTGATTGCATTCTCTACCCTACTTGTGCTGCCAATCAAATCTGTTATGTGACCCGTTCCCTGCTCTAGTCCCTCCCTCCTCCCTGCTTGTAACAAACTTAGAGATAAGAGCATTAGCAGGGGGAGAAGAGGTAGCTTTGATGGCAGAGAAAGGCTGGCTTGACCCCCTTTTTGATAGTTTCAATGTTTGATGATGAATCACAAAGAATTGTATTGAAGCAGGAACATAGAGATCCATGTCTTCAGGACAGCTTGCTTCTATGGCCATTGTGCGTGAGTGTGTTTTTCAGGATGTTGAACTTTAACTCCTGTCGCAAATGATAAGTAGTAGGTAGCCGGAGTTAAGAACGGAGGAGGGTAACAAAGGGGAGGGGGAAGGGGAAGGCTGCAGAGAGATCTAACACCATGGAAAAACAGAGTCACTGACAGAGTTAGGAGAAAGGCAGCACAGAGTACATATTTAACTTTGCAATGGGGCAAAGTGTTTTTTCACAATATATGCCTTTAATGTTCTTGGTAGATAACCATACTTTATCTCCCACTGAGTAGGAGATAAGGTCTGCGTTGTTTACCAGTGTAAGTTTTTTTTATTACTAAAGAGCTCTTTTCCAATGTAATAATAGAAATCCAGATAGTGACATGAGGGCTTCAAGATAATTTGCTGCTGGAAAATCCGAAGTCGAGGAAAAGCAAGGAGTGTTGACCATACACAGTTAGAAACAGTGATCTTCCAGTAGAGGAGTGGGTGTAGCATTATTATGAGCGAATTTCCAAGGAAGAAGATCGGACCAGTCGTCTAAGAGAAACATGAACATCGGAGAAATAGTTCCAAGGTTTGATTGAGTGCTCTACTGCTCCATTAGATTGAGGATGGTAGGCAGAAGAAAACTGGAAAAATTTAGCAACAATTGTTTTTCCTTGTCAGAGACTTATTCAGATGGAGAACATGAGAAAAATGTGAGTAATGAAGAGTTCTATAGTGAAGAGAAGAGGGATGAAATGTGAAATTTGGGAAAGAGGGATGCATGTGCCATTTTACTGAGACTACCAAATTATAGTATACCCTGGAGGGGGGAAGTTCTCCAATGAAGTCGAGTAAAAATCTTTAACATCCTTTTGCATGGATTGCCACCAAACAGTGCGGGTAAAAACAGCAGCCTTTTGAATAGGAGGTGTAAGCGGGCCCAGTTTTCTTTCCGCGATGCACTAAATCTTATCTTACACAGTGGTTTTTGCATTGCTAGACCTCGGGCACGTAAGCTGCGTCGGCTTCATAGTGTCACTTTAAGAAGAGAACTGCAGTGGCTGGGTGGGTTTTGCAAATGCCACCAAGCAGCCGTCGCAGTCAAATCAATTCCGCCCTTAGTGCATTTCATTTTTCACAACTTTTTAAAACCAGAAAATAGATTCTACTGGGTAGATAAAAATTGTATTTACCCAGAGTCACATGTACTTGTGGCTCTTTATAAATAGGGGACATATTTGCTTTGAAAATGCCTTGAGAAGGCTCAGTGGGTTCTACGCCCCTCCATCTACTACTGGGCGACCTGCCGATACTGCTCTGTAATTAAGACTGAATCGTTAAGAAAAACAATTGTTACTCACTAGAGAGGAAATTGTGAAAAACCAGAAAGATTACAGATGATTTTTGTTGCAGATTTTAGAGGTGAAAATTACATGTAATCACAGATTACACTTAGATTGATTTTATAATTAGATCTTTAGTTCTCCTTAAACCTTACACTAAGATTGGCAAATAAAACAATGCATACATTTTATAAGGATGGTCTGGAACCAGGAAACCTTTAAGGAGAAAGGAACCAACAGGAATGCACAGGGGCACTTCTAGGGTTTTTGCTGCCTGAGCCAAACTTTTGAATACCGCCCTTGATTATTTCCAGGCGTGGCACAAAGCGTGCCACCGCTGTGTTAAAGTGGGTGTGGCTTTGTCAGTGGCCATGGTTTGTTGGTGGGCGTGGCTAAAATTTTACGGTTTTGAACTTCCTATCACATAGGTATTAAACAGTTCCTCAGACAGTCAATTAGCAATAATGTAAATTACTAGAAACAGATATTACATCCCTTTCTCAAACAGCTTGTGTTGCCTTTACCATATTGCTTCTTTCAGGTTTTTGTTTTACTTATTTTACAGCCTGTGCTATACATGTTGGTTCAACTGTTACAATATATTAGAAATGCCATACTTTCTGTAGTATAAAAGATTTTACCCAAAAGATTTGCAAGCCGCCACCACATCAAGGTTGACTCTCTCAGCAGGGCCTAACTAACTAGTCTAACCTAGCCTAACAAACTAACTAAAGCTAACCTAACCAAATAAAATGATTTTAACAACATCATATCTATTATGCTTTCTTTTTCTTGACCGGTCAAGGAAAAAAGCATTTTTTCCCCCACTACTACCTATCTGCCGCCTTTCTTCCTCGGTGCAGGGGTGCCGCCTGCTCTGCCTAATGGTAGGTGTGGCCCTGGGAATGCAGAATAGCTGCAAAGTACTGAAAGTACCACCTCAGAGAGTAGACAGAGTGTGCAAGACCATCCACTCTACACGCACAGTGAAACCCCCCAAATCACAAAACCACCTGACATCCCAGCCACTTGCAAGCATGATTGAACATTTTTTGGAAAATGTAATTTTCTAGAATTTTGAATATTATCAAATATTCAGGCAGATTTCGAGAAATATTGAATATGTGAACCCTCAATTCTGAATATGTGAACCCTCAGTTCCAAATATGGGAGAAATAGCAAACACATGAGCCCCCGATTTCAAATATTCAAAAATATTCAAAAATGCGATGCAGGAACTCAAAAATGTGTGTTCCCCCAACCATTTCCCAGGTCTCTGAGCCATTTACACTAACTTACTATTGCTATGTTCACCTTAAATTTATTTACAACTTTCAGATTTTTTAACTCCCATTGACTTTTGTTTCAGCTTTTTAGAATTTTTTTAATTTTTTCAAAAATTAAAATCCTTTTTGAATGGAACTTGCCGTTTCAACATTCCTTATAAAGATTATGTTAGCAGTATTCGTGATTAGAATTTGAAGTCTTCAAAACATTGGCACATTGTAAAGGTTCGTACACACGTACAATCACGCGACCACGATGTGTACAAACCGCCGTTTCAGTAATTGGCCTGGTGGTGGGCATCACCGAAACAGCCATTCGATTGTGGATTGTTGCCCACCGACGTAGACGAGCCCCCGTTTTGGCCGTAAAGTGCCCACACACGGGCCGATTATCGGCCGAAACGGACATTCGTACACATTGTGCATTGCGGGTCAGCACCCACGATCTTACGTGTTTGAAACCTTTACAGTATAGACAACTAAATCTATTGTTTTTAATAAAGAATTGGCTAGTGTTAACGTACATCTATCACTCAAATCAATGAAAACCAATGTTAGCCAATATATAATCAGTTTAGTGCAGATTTTTCACTGAAATGATGGAGTTTCTATGGAAACTGATTCAATGGGCCCTATTTATAAAAGATCGGTATCGTTATCGTAAAATACCGATCGTTATCGTAAAATAACGACCGAGTTTTCACCGATAACGACCGTTATTTACCGATAACGACCGTTATTTACCAATTTCGGTAAATAACGGTCGTTATCGGTAAATAACGACTGTTATTTTTTTACAAGTTTAACAATTTTATTTACCAATAACGACCGGTATTTAACGTTATCGGTAAATACCGGTCGTTATCGGTAAATACCGGTCGTTATCGATAAAAACCCGGTCGTTATTTTACGATAACGATTGGTATTTTACGATAACGATACCGATCTTTTATAAATAGGGCCCAATGAATGTAAGTTATATTTTGAACTAGTATTTAGCACAAATATTATCGTGAAAGTGTTGCACTGAGCCCTTCTTACCTTCCACACTCCCATGGTGTAGTAACTATTGTTAAGCGATTGCTGCATTGCGGAAATGAGGTAAATAAAAGAGTTGAGCAATCCTTAATACATCACCACCTATATGTTTCAGACTCTGTAAGGTGAAATGCGTTTTATCTGCTTCTGTTTGATATGGGGTTTGTTCGCTGGGCAGAAATAGGGATTGATCACTGTGTAAAAATATATTAGGATTCTTTATGCTAAATACAGTAATTTGAAAGCCTGCCTATATTCAGTCATGTTAGAAAGCGTGAAGAAATTCACCTCTTGAGAACCGAAGGAAGGAATCTTGATCTTGTGGTGCACAATGAGCTTTAACATTATGTTCTTTTTTATAGAAAGAAAGGTGAATTGACATTACTCATAGTAGATGTAATGAAATGTAAATCAAATAGTTTCAGAGAATTTGTGAAATCCATTGTTAAACTTGTAAAATCCAAAGTATTCAATGCATAAAATGTTGGAGTTATCTAGTGACCAATCTAGGCAGTACAAAAAGGGGGGCTATGGGAGCACTCTTTAGGCAACATGACTATAATAAAGTGGAAGCCCTACTGATCTGAGCAAAACAGCAAACAAAGAAAAAGATGATCAATGCACATTCCTGGGCCCCATATATCATAATATCTGTGCTAGTGCAAACAGTAAAAACATGGGTGGTTTAGTTACAATTTTATGACTAAAAGTGAAAAGCCTTCCAACCCCGTCAAGGTAACCCCAGTATGGAAGGTCGTAACTAATTACCTTGGGTCATTTATCTGGCTAAACAGTTCAAACTGGGGGTATTTTCATAGGTTCACCTACAAAACTATGTTATATGTATAAATAAGAGTACAAAGGTTGGCTCAGGAAGTTTACAGTACTGATGCAATTTTTATCAGAGGCTAAAATACAGTATAATGTTCCTTATATTTCATTTTATTCCTCATTTTGCTCTTTCAGCACAAGCAAGTAAATTCCAGCAAAACGCCCATTCCTTCTTCTTTCATTTGTTTCTATTAGGTACAAGCATGTTCTCTCAACTTGTCTTTTGGGATGTGTCCACCAACCATTTGTCCTATCCACTGTCCAATAAAGTTCAGTGTCAATTAGAGTCCAGCCCCTTAAATGAAAACTTACATACAGGTAAATCACCCCCCAAAACCCTAAACTGTAATAGTTTGAAATCTGAAATATATAAGTCTAACCTGAAATCCTGCACAATGTCCTGTTTCCACTGTTTCTGCTTCCTCGTTCTTCCAGTTAGCAACTGTCAGTTATGGATTTGACAGTTGAAATCACAGCCAATGACTGAATGTTGATCCCCTATCTGCCTCTTCTGAGCATGCCCAGGCTCAGTACAGGTTTCTAAATTACTCAGTTTCCATAAGGCATCCAGAAGCATAGCAGGCATACAGTAATGAATTCAGAGGACAATGTAGTATAAATCAACATATTTTAAAGAGGCCATTCTTTCTAAAAGATGTTATTATGAGGGTGGAGTCCTTTAAGCTGAAAATTGTTGATGTACAAATCCAATTAGTGATTTTACAAGACCACTTTCCTGTCATGCAGCCAAATTAGGAATCACAATCTAGTGGTTCTTATTTGTTTTTTTATTAATAATGAATAGCCAGTTTAAGGCTACGTACACATGGTCTGATATTTTCAGGCAGATTAACTTCCACAACCAAAATTTCGGCCCATCAGGCCAAAATATTTCAGGTAATTTTCATCCAAGATGGACCAATGTCAGTCATGGACCTGATAGAACAGGGTGATAAATTGTGTCAGATCGATGGACCACATAATCAGTCATACCTAAATTTAGGCTGTGGTCTGTTTGCGGTAGACCAATGATATTTCAGCCTAGTAAAAATCAACTATTGTACTGTCTCTGTCAGGTCGAAATATATTTCCATTTTAATGTGTCTTATAGAGAAAGTAATTTCTTGAATTTCTCCTGAAGTCAATGGTGACCAATCAGAATGCTATTTGTGATTTTATAGGATTGTTTCCTCTTCTGCAGCCAAATCAGGATTCAGTATATTGTTTTATCTGGCTGTTTGGGCGTAGTGTGCTAATCATATGGGGTATTGGGTTGAATCAGTGCCTCACTTAAAAGTATCTGATTTAACCATAGTTTATCAATGTAAACAACACAATGTAAACGCAGGATAGGAAAAAAGTCCACGTAATTCATCTGATACACGATTAAGGACATGATTAATGCATTTAGCAGGTTGCTCCTGGGATAATATAAAAAATACACATCATATATCAAAACTTATTAAAAGCAACTGTGCCCGGGCATCCCGGGATAAGGGGTCTCAAGCTATGCAGCAGCACAGAACTATGGTGTACCCCTCCTAGAAACAAAAAGCCCCCCCAAGACGAGATGGACGTTCCCAGATCCCTTTAGTATCCCGTAAGCTTCTGGATACATACAAATCACAGTCTATACATGTGGTATTTGTTCATGCAGGGTTGTCAGAGCTATACAACCTAGTGTGATGGTAACATACTACTCACTGGTCAGCCCATCCGCACAACAAATGTCAAATGACTGAGACCGGAGCCACCTGGTCAGGGTAAAGGTTCGTACACGTTAGATCATTTTCGCAACATGTGCCTGACAAATGTTCAGTGACCATCTTGTTATACATACATCAACGATAGTGGATAGATAATTCCTGACAACATCCCTGGATCAACAAGACTATTGGGGGGATTCAATAAAAGTTCTTATCGTTAAAAATTGTGCTAAATTTGCCCCAACCAATCAGATCTTATTTAACATTTGTAAGCTAACATCTGATTGGTTGGGGCAAAATTAGCACCATTTTTAAGAACTTTTATTTAATCTTCCTGTATATGTATTAATACCAGTAATTTTCAATATTTTTGAATTTTAGAAGCTTATCCAGCCCTCTCTTGAAGCTATTCAACAAACCTTCCATTACCATATCTGCTGGAAGATAGTTTCACAGCTTCAACTTTTATATAAAAAATACTTTTAATGCTTAGGTTCTCCTTTAATTACTTTTTTATTATGACTTTGTTTTAATACTATAAATAAAAAGGACCCGTACAAATATAACAATTACAATATAATTGTATTTTCTAATATTAAGCTGATTATTTTATTTATTACTAAAGTTATGTTACTTTAAAGTTTATTTATGGAATCCACATTGAGTCATGGATCTGTCTACGTAGCTGTCTGCTTTATAAATAGAAGTGTTAGTTAGCTGTGCAGAACGGTGTCACTTTTAAGAATTACAACAAATTGAGCGTGTGTTAAGGATTCAGGAGACAGTCAATGGGAGATTAAATTAGTTTCTCACTATAATACGCTGACATATTCAGTAGTTCTCACTTTGAAGTGTGAACTAAATTCAGTGCATAAATAAGAAAAGACAAGGGTTCTGATAGACTAACAGAGCGCAGTAACAGCAGTACAGTAGTACACTGACAAAGCAGTACAATATTTAATCCCAGAAAATGATTAGAGACAGTCAATAGTTATATTGAAATACTGTACATGCTTCTATTAGTGCTAAAATATAAAAATAGATATTATTTGCATTTTTTCTCATGAATGATGCTGAAATCGAAGCATATTATATATATTTTTTAACTACTTCATTGTATTGAAAAACGTGCTGCTGGAGTATCTGGGTGAAATGGGATTATGTAGTTTTAATGGTTCCATTCTCCTATGAGAAAATATCAGTCTTGTTAGCTAAAAAGTAAATATCTTGCAGTAAAGACAAGACGAGCTTAAAGCTTTAGAAACATCATCAAATGAGAAGGATTTCAAATGCATTTAAAGAAAGTAGATCAAAGGTTAACCTTTGTATAGTCAGTAAAATTTCATCAAGGACAGAAATTCTTTTTAATTCCTTGCTCTCCATTCCTTTATCACAGAGAGATACAGAGGAAGTGTTACAATGCGGCGTACTGGTGCTCTTAACATTACAGAGCACGCGCAAAACAGTCCATCCGGAGGAAGGTAAAAATAAAAAAACAGTGAGATGGGGGGGGGAGATAATTCCTGCAGAAGAGAGAGAAAAGAATGATCCTCTTAGTACAACCCAAATCAAGGTGTTGTTTACTGAAAATAGCCAAACTAGTTACACTACATGTTTGAACCTCAAGGGTTCTTTGTCAAGTGTGCTCAGTGATCAGACAGAATATAACAGGTGTGTCAGTGACATCACTTTCTCTTTCCATCTTCAAATTAGCATATAATTTGCCATATGTGTTTCCACCTCTAAAACATATTTAATCAATCATCAACATCTAAAATTTGTAATAAAAACATCATATAAAACATCTAATATATAGCACAGATTACCTAAACAAAACCATTATCAAATGAAAAAGTTTAGGTTTTGTTTAGGTGGTCCAAATGAGGCCTTACCTGTTAAGAGACAGAATATTTTTCTCCCTTGAATCTATTCCCCTTTTTATACAATATCTTGTAATATCTTTCTGTCTTTCCCTGTTTGTTACAGCTAGTCTGTCATCAGTAAATACTTTGCACTCAATTCCCACTTCTAAAACTACTACTTACCTGCAGAGGTTCCTGTGATATTACAGAACAACCAGCTCAATAACTTTATGACTGATCATCAATTGTGAAGCATTATTCATCCGCAGAATATCGCAAGTAAGAACCGCTCTGCTATTAACAACTGGATGGTCTGCATACTGTAAGTCATCAATATAATGATCCCAGTACAGAACCCTAGGGCCCCACACTTAGAACAGGTGTACACATAGATTAGGGTTCCATTGACAAACACTCTCTGTACACGATCCATCAACCAATTCTCTTTTCATGTACAAGTGTGTTTTTTAAGGCCATTGCAGACAGTAATCAACTGTATAATGGGAGAACAATAAGGTAAGAACTGGTAAGGTGCGAAGAGCTGGGTGGCAGGGGTTTTATGGCCCAATACAATACATAGCAGTGAAAGTAATGCAAGATTATTGCATCTGGAGTAAAAAAAACCATATTAACACAATATTACATCATATAGCACAGGTTTTTCAGTCATTCGGGCGATAGCACCGTTTACTGCCTCACACCCCCAGGGTGTCTCATTGAAAAGTTCCTCTTCCTATCTATGAAAGAAACATAAAATCAACTTTTACAGTGGCCCGTTGTGGGTTGGAACCTGTGATACGTGTTTTGACTTATGTTGCAATAATGTTATTATAATAATATTACGCCAATCCAATTCTAACCTCACAAAGAGAAGACCCGTGAGCGCGATCCTTTTTTCCAATGATGATTCTCGGGGAACTAGGGTTTGTAACTCAGTATCCAGGACATTCCGAAAGATCAGCATATTGTTTACTACAGCCCTTTAGATAAACGGAGAATGGATTATGGCTGAAAAATAATGGCATGCATATTTTGATATTCCAATAGGATTTACTGTACAGTCATGTGCTGGGAATTTTCTTCTTGGAGAAAGAGAAGTCAGCCTTTCACTGGTGGTTATGGTCTGTCTCTGGTCCAGGTGAGAAAGCAATGATTCTTTTAGTTGGTTGATAAAATATTTACATTTTTATAAACAAAGACCTTTCCCACACTTTACCCAAGGAAGCTGATACAGTCTGACACTGTCCCTGGAACATGATGTGGAGCTGTTATAAGTAAATAAATAAACAGTTTGTGCTATGGTGTGCGTCCGTTTTTCTGCTTTGCGTTTCTTGCTTTCTATTCTGCCTTTTTCAAACCAAAAAGGTAAATCTGGTTGTTATGGTTACAGATAAACCATAGTAACCAACAAAAGACCTACGGTATATTCCAAGTGGGAACACTGGAAATAAAACAATCTAGCAAATGAAAAAGATATTTCAGGAGAATGTTTCTTTTAAAGTGTATGTATACTGAAAAAATGACTTTGCGTCATCTTAATCTATAAATAAATACATGTAAGTAGCACTTACTCTGAGGTGTGTGTATTGCTGCATGCCTTCAAAACAATACTTGTTTTGCTCAGGCTCTGACCACTGACCTGACTATTTTCCCACATACCAACTGTCAATACTGCATACAGTATACAGCACACCAACTGTCAAACCATTCCAGCTACAGCAAATTCCAGCTACAGTGGAAACAAAAATTATAGTTTCCACTAATGGGCAGTTTAAAAAAACACATTTGCCAGTGTACATACCCTTTAAATATACATCAGCCTGGATTCCTTTGAAAAATTAGTAAAAACTAAGGTTATTCAATAAAAGTTCTTATTTAATGTTTCTAATCTCTGAAATAACTTGTATGTGGTGAAATCTTTACTAACTTTTTCTAGCAATTACAAGACTGGATCCTTAACCAATACATACGCCCTCATTTACAAAAATGCAACCGATATCTTTTCTTAAAGTAACGCTAACCCATTTAGGGGGCGATGCAATATTGGAAGCTAAGGCCATATTTATTAAGCCGTGGTCTCGCTTTTTTAGCGATACCATCATTATGATCGGTAATCGAAATTTTTCCAATTGTTGAACCGATCGGTTTGACGATCGTAATTTACGATACCGATTGTCAAATTACGATCCAATCTTAACTCTACCATAACGAAAACGTAGATTAATATCCATAAATACCATTGCGGTAGTTTACGATTGAATGTTCATTAATTAACTATCATAAATTAACTAGACCGCTATCGCTGAAAAGCCGGTTTAAAATATGGCCCTAAATGCCATACGATACGAAATGCGATATCCAGTTTTATTATTAACAAGCCGGGGTTTTACACTGAGTATGAAGTGCCTGCACCATTTTTCGAAAATAGCGAGGCGCCAGAGATGCAAAACCTTAAATTAATTTTGCGCAACTATGAAGCACAACGTTAGTGCCTTTTGATAGGAGGTGTAGCAGGGCCCAGTTTTCTTTCCGCGATGCACTAAATCTTATCTCACACATGGTTTTTTGCATTGTTAGACCTCGGGCACGTAAGCTGCGTCGGCTTCATAGTGTCACTTTGAAGAGAACTGCAGTGGCTGGGTGGGTTTTGCAAATCCACCAAGCAGCCGTCGCAGTCAAATCAATTCCGCCCTTAGTGCATTTCATTTTTTCACACACTTTTTAAAACCAGAAATAGATTCTACTGGGTAGATAAAAATTGTATTTACCCAGAGTCCATGTACTTGTGGCTCTTTATAAATAGGGACATATTTGCCTTTGAAAATGCCTTGAGAAGGCTCAGTGGGTTCTACCCCCTCCATCTACTACTGGGCGCCTGCCGATACTGCTCTGTAATTAAGACTGAATCGTTAAGAAAACCATTGTTACTCACTAGAGAGGAAATTGTGAAAACCAAAAGATTACAGATGATTTTTGTTGCAGATTTTAGAGGTGAAAATTACATGTACGTAATCACAGATTACACTATTGATTTTATAATTGATCTTTAGTTCTCCTTAAACCTATACACTAAGATTGCAAATAAAACAATGCATACTTTTATAAGGATGGTCTGGAACCAGGAAACCTTTAAGGAGAAAGGAACCAACAGGAATGCACAGGGCCCTTCTAGGTTTTTTCTGCCTGAGCCAAACTTTTGAATACCGCCCTTGATTATTTCCAGGCGTGGCACAAAGCGTGCCACCGCTGTGTTAAAGTGGGTGTGGCTTTGTCAGTGGCCATGGTTTGTTGGTGGGCGGGCTAAAATTTAACGTTTTTAACTCCTATCACATAGGTATTAAACAGTTCCTCAGACGTCAATTAGCAATAATGTAAATTACTAGAAACATATTACATCCCTTTCTCAAACAGCTTGTGTTGCCTTAACCATATTGCTTCTTTCAGGTTTTGTTTTACTTATTTTACAGCCTGTGCTATACATGTTGGTTCAACTGTTACAATATATTAGAAATGCCATACTTTTCTGTAGTATAAAAGATTTTACCCAAAAGATTTGCAAGCCGCCCCACATCAAGGTTGCTCTCTCAGCAGGCCTAACTAACTAGTCTAACCTAGCCTAACAAACTAACTAAAGCTAACCTAACCAAATAAAATGATTTAACAACATCATATTCTATTATGCTTTCTTTTTCTTGACCGGTCAAGGAAAAAAGCATTTTTTCCCCCACTACTACCTATCTGCCCGCTTTCTTCTCCTCGGTGCAGGGTGCCGCCTGCTCTGCCTAATGGTAGGTGTGGCCCTGGAATGCAGAATAGCTGCAAAGTACTGAAAGTACCACCCTCAAGAGTAGACAGAGTGTGCAAGACCATCCACTCTACACGCACAGTGAAACCCCCCAAATCAACAAAACCACCTGACATCCAGCCACTTGCAAGCATGATTGAACATTTTTTGGAAAATGTAATTTTCTAGAATTTTGAATATTATCAATATTCAGACAGATTTCGAGAATATTGAATATGTGAACCCTCAATTCTGAATATGTGAACCCTCAGTTCCAAATATGGGAGAAATATCAAACACTGAGCCCCCGATTTCAATATTCAAAAATATTCAAAAATGTCGATGCAGGAACTCAAAATGTGTGTTCCCCCCCCAACCATTTCCCAGGTCTCTGAGCCATTTACACTAACTTACTATTGCTATGTTCACCTTAAATTTATTTACAACTTTCAGATTTTTTTAACTCCCATTGACTTTTGTTTCAGCTTTTTAGAAATTTTTTTAATTTTTTCAAAAATTAAAATTCCTTTGGAATGAACTTGCCAAATTTCCTTATAGATTTGTTTAGCAGTATTCTGATTAGAATTGAGTCTTCCAAACTTGGCACATTGTAAAGGTTCGTACACACGTACAATCACGCGACACACGATATGTACAAACCGCCGTTTCAGTAATTGGCCTGTGTGTGGGCATCAGCCGAAACAGCCATTCGATTGTGGATTGTTGCCCAACCGACCGTAAGACGAGCGCCCGTTTTGGCCGATAAAGTGCCCACACACGGGCCGATTATCGGCCGAAACGGACATTCGTACACATTGTGCATTGCGGGTCAGCACCCACGATCGTACGTGTGTGTAAACCTTTACAGTATAGACAAAGACTATAATCTATTGTTTTTAAATAAAGAATTGGCTAAAGTAGTTAACGATACATCTATCACTCAAATCAATGAAAACCAATGTTAGCCAATATATAATCAGTTTAGTGCAGATTTTTCACTGAAATGAGGAGTTTCTATGAACTGATTCAATGGGCCCTATTTATAAAAGATCGGTATCGTTATCGTAAATACCGATCGTTATCGTAAAATAACGACCGAGTTTCTTCATCACGATAACGACCGTTATTTACCGATAACGACCGTTATTTACCATATCGGTAAATAACGGTCGTTATCGGTAAATAACGACTGTTATTTTTTTCGCTACAATAACGACCGTATTTAACGATATCGGTAAATACGGTCCGTTATCGGTAATACCGGTCGTTATCGTAAAAACCCGGTCGTTATTTTACATAACGATTCGGTATTTTACGATAACGTACCGATCTTTTATAAATAGGGCCCAATGAATGTAAGTTATATTTTGAGTATTTAGCACAAATATTATCGTGAAAGTGTTGCACTGAGCCCTTCTTACCTTCCACACTCCCATGGTGTAGTAACTATGTGTTAAGCGATTGCTGCATTGCGAATGAGGTAAATAAAAGAGTTGAGCAATCCTTAATACATCACCACCTATATGTTTCAGACTCTGTAAGGTGAAATGCGTTTTATCTGCTTCTGTTTGATATGGGGTTTGTTCGCTGGGCAGAAATAGGGATTATCACTGTGTAAAATATTTAGGATTCTTTATGCTAATACTGTAATTTGAAAGCCTGCCTATATTCAGTCATGTTAGAAAGCGTGAAGAAATTCACCTCTTGAGAACCGAAGGAAGGAATCTTGATCTTGTGGTGCACAATGAGCTTTAACATTATGTTTTTTTATAAGAAGAAAGGTGAATTGACATTACTCATGTAGATGTAATGAAATGTAAATCAAATAGTTTCAGAGAATTTGTGAATCCATTGTTAAACTTGTAAAATCCAAAGTATTCATGCATAAAATGTTGGAGTATCTAGTGACCAATCTAGGAGTACAAAAAGGGGGGCTATGGGAGCACTCTTTAAGCAACATGACTATAATAAGTGGAAGCCCTACTGATCTGAGCAAAACAGCAAACAAAGAAAAGATGATCAATGCACATTCCTGGGCCCCATATATCATAATATGTGCTAGTGCAAACAGTAAAACATGGGGTTTAGTTACATTTTATGACTAAAAGTGAAAACTCCAACCCCGTCAAGGTAACCCCAGTATGGAAGGTCGTAACTAATTACCTTGGGTCATTTATCTGGCTAAACAGTTCAAACTGGGGTATTTTTCAGGTTCACCTAAAAACTATGTTATAATTAGAATAAAGAGTACAAAGGTTGGCTCAGGAAGTTTACAGTACTGATGCAATTTTTATCAGAGGCTAAATACAGTATAATGTTCCTTATATTTCATTTTATTCCTCATTTTGCTCTTCAGCACAAGCAAGTAAAACGCCAATTCCTTCTTCTTTCATTTGTTTTTCTTAGGTACAAGCATGTTTCTCTCAACTTGTCTTTGGGATTTGTCCACCAACCATTTGTCCTATCCACTGTCCAATAAAGTTCAGTGTCAATTAGAGTCCAGCCCCTTAAATGAAAACTTACATACAGGTAAATCACCCCCCAAAACCCTAAACTGTAATAGTTTGAAATCTAAATATATAAGTCTAACCTGAAATCCTGCACAATGTCCTGTTTCCCCTGTTTCTGCTTCCTCGTTCTTCCAGTTAGCAACTGTCAGTTATGGATTTGACAGTTGAAATCACAGCCAATGACTGAATGTTGATCCCCTATCTGCCTCTTCTGAGCATGCCCAGGCTCAGTACAGGTTTCTAAATTACTCAGTTTCCATAAGCCATCCAGAAGCAAAGCAGGCATACAGTAATGAATTCAGAGGACAATGTAGTATAAATCAACATATTTTAAGAGGCCATTCTTTCTAAAAGATGTTATTATGAGGGTGGAGTCCTTTAAGCTGAAAATTGTTGATGTACAAATCCAATAGTGATTTTACAAGACCACTTTCCTGTCATGCAGCCAAATTAGGAATCACAATCTAGTGGTTCTTATTTGTTTTTTTATTAATAATGAATACCAGTTTAAGGCTACGTACACATGGTCTGATATTTTCAGGCAGATTAACTTCCACAACCAAATTTCGCCCATCAGCCAAAATTTTTCAGGTAATTTTCATCCAAGATGGACCAATGTCAGTCATGGACCTGATAGAACAGGGTGATAAATTGTGTCAGATCGATGGACCACATAATCAGTCATACCTAAATTTAGGCTGTGTCTGTTTGCGGTAGACCAATGATATTTCAGCCTAGTAAAAATCAACTATTGTACTGTCTCTGTCAGGTCGAAATATTTTCCATTTTAATGTGTCTTATAGAGAAAGTAATTTCTTGAATTTCTCCTGAAGTCAATGGTGACCAATCAGAAATGCTATTTGTGTATTTTATAGGATTGTTTCCTCTCTTCAGCCAAATCAGGATTCAGTTATTGTTTTATCTGGCTGTTTGGGCGTAGTGTGCTAATCATATGGGGTATTGGGTTGAATCAGTGCCTCACTTAAAATATCTGATTTAACCATAGTTTATCAATGTAAACACACAATGTAAACGCAGGATAGGAAAAAAGTCCATTAATTCATCTGATACACGATTAGGACATGATTAATGCATTTAGCAGGTTGCTCCTGGGATAATATAAAAATACACATCATATATCAAAACTTATTAAAAGCAACTGTGCCCGGGCATCCCGGGATAAGGGGTCTCAAGCTATGCAGCAGCACAGAACTATGGTGTACCCCTCCTAGAAACAAAAAGCCCCCCCAAGACGAGATGGACGTTCCCAGATCCCTTTAGTATCCCGTAAGCTTCTGGATAATACAAATCACAGTCTATACATGTGGTATTTGTTCATGCAGGGTTGTCAGAGCTATACAACCTAGTGTGATGGTAACATACTACTCACTGGTCAGCCATCCTCCGCACAACAAATGTCAAATGACTGAGACCGGCCCACCTGGTCAGGTAAGGTTCGTACACGTTAGATCTTTTCGCAACATGTGCCTGACAAATGTTCAGTGACCATCTTGTTATACATACATCAACGATAGTGGATAGATAATTCCTGACAACATCCCTGGATCAACAAGCTATTGGGGGATTCATAAAGTTCTTATCGTTAAAATTGTGCTAAATTTGCCCCAACCAATCAATCTTATTTAACATTTGTAAGCTAACATCTGATTGGTTGGGGCAAAATTAGCACCATTTTTTAAGAACTTTTATTTAATCTTCCTGTATATGTATTAATACCAGTAATTTTCAATATTTTTGAATTTTAGAAGCTATCCAGCCCTCTCTTGAAGCTATTCAACAAACCTTCCATTACCATATCTGCTGGAAGATAGTTTCACATCTTCAACTTTTATATAAAAAAATACTTTTAATGCTTAGGTTCTCCTTTAATTACTTTTTTATTATGACTTTTTTTTTTAATACTATAAATAAAAGGACCCGTACAAATATACAATTACAATATAATTGTATTTTCTAATATTAAGCTGATTATTTTATTTATTACTAAAGTTATGTTCCTTTAAAGTTTATTTATGGAATCCACATTGAGTCATGGATCTGTCTACGTAGCTGTCTGCTTTATAAATAGAAGTGTTAGTTAGCTGTGCAGAACGGTGTCACTTTTAAGAATTACAACAAATTGAGCGTGTGTTAAGGATTCAGGAGACAGTCAATGGGAGATTATTAGTTTCTCACTATAATACGCTGACATATTCAGTAGTTCTCACTTTGAAGTGTGAACTAAATTCAGTGCTAAATAAAAAAGACAAGGGTTCTGATAGACTAACAGAGCGCAGTAACAGCAGTACAGTAGTACACTGACAAGCAGTACAATATTTAATCCCAGAAATGATAGAGACAGTCAATAGTTATATTGAAATACTGTACATGCTTCTATTAGTGCTAAAATATAAAAATAGATATTATTTGCATTTTTTCTCATGAATGATGCTGAAATCGAAGCATATTATATATATTTTTTAACTACTTCATTGTATTGAAAAACGTGCTGCTGGAGTATCTGGGTGAAATGGGATTATGTAGTTTTAATGGTTCCATTCTCCTATGAGAAATATCAGTCTTGTTAGCTAAAAGTAAATATCTTGCAGTAAAGACAAGACGAGCTTAAAGCTTTAGAAACATCATCAATGAGAAGGATTTCAAATGCATTTAAAGAAAGTAGATCAAAGGTTAACTTTTATAGTCCCTTTGTATAGTCAGTAAATTTCAACAAGGACAGAAATTCTTTTTAATTCCTTGCTCTCCCAATTACTTTAGCACTTCTTATCGTTTAAAATGGTGCTAATTTTGCCACAACCAATCAGATGTTAGCTTTCAAATGTTACATAAGTTCTGATTGGTTGGGGCAAAATTAGTACCATTTTAAACAATAAGAACTTTTATTGAATCTCCCTGATTAATTCCCTCACTATTGTGAGAGCTCCAGGAAAAGAAAATACTAATGTAAATATAATCCAAACCTATACAATGTCCCTATGACTGTGTTTATTAAAACCCCAGTGGCTTATATTTTAGAAGTTTTTTTTAAAAACAAGGTAAATCCCTTATAAAGGAAACCAGCAAAGGTTTTGGAACATTCGCTCAGTAAATGTAGTTGCTCTGAAGTATTTTTCTCTCTAACTATTCTTGTGTGAGTAATGGTGCCAATTGTAATTAAAATAATAATTTTATATTCTTAATTAGAAATGCGGTTTGCTGACAAACATTTAATTTAACCTATGAAATTATTTCTAAAGCAACACATTTATAATTGGGTAAATGAAGCAAAGAAATCATCCGTAATTCTGTAGGTTTATAGTATTGCCTGGTTTTCTCTCTAGTTAGTTTGTATGACCGAACAGCCTTGGTTACAAAGAGGCCACACTCAGGTCACTCAGTAGTTATTCAACAGCTGTAATGGGGACAAGAGTGAGTTGGGGCTACAGAACTAAGTGAGCATGTGCAGCCTTGTATTTGGGTCCAGAACCCACCATTAAATTTAGTAACCTGCAGAACAAAAATAAAGATTTATCCTAAAGCTTATAATTACCGGTAGGTGAGAGGCACAGCTATGTGTGGATCATGTATATTTTAGCTTCTGTTATCATTTTTAAATGTTTAAAAAGTACAGTATGTTTCTATTTGTAGAGGTCACTTGGGTTAGTCATGATATTGGTTTCTGCAGCATTAACTATGCTAAGAGTAATATATAACAACAGTTCCAATGTTACAACAGCCTCTCAATATGGACAGACCATACAAAAATTGTATGGGACAATGATAGAGTAAAAGGTCACATTTCTGTAACAATAGTTCTTTACTTGAAGTAAATATGAATTGGATATGATGAGTATCTACTAACGCTAATGTAGTAGAAAGCTTAGGTAATAGAAATAATAATATATTGTTATTTAAAGTATGTTACAAAAAACAAATACACACTAGGTTAACAGACATATAGCTTCAGTTAATCAGTATGCAGAGGTTTAACTGCTGGGGCCTGGGCCCCCCTGCGAGATTGGAGGCCGGGCCCCTGAGCCACCCCACTCTCCAGTGCATCGCGATCTACTGTTTAAAAACGGCTGATCACACTTATACAGATACGCACAATCAGTTTTTTGAAAGGCCAGAACCGAACTTCTGGTTCGGTTCTGGTCTTTTAAACACTTAATCATGCATACCTTTACTTCATACATGTGATCAGCTGTTTTAAAACAGTTGATTCGTGGATCAGCTAGGGAAGGGATCTCAGGCCTTCTTACTAGAGATGTACTGTGGGTTCAAATAGAACTCAGTTTCAAATCGAATCCGAGGGTTTCAAAGTCCCGACGATACTCCTGGATTTCATGAAACCCGAATTTTTCGAGTTTTGGATTTTTATTGAGAATTCGATAATTATCAAATTTACAGGCCCTTCGCTAACCCTCGAATGTACCGTTCGTTTTCACTAACTCTCGACTGTACCGTTTGCTAACCCTAGGAAGGATCATTTGTTTGTTCGTTCATTTTCGCAAGCCTTCCAATGTACCTTTCGATAACAATAGGAAGGATCGTTTGTTCGATAATCTTCAAATGTACCGTTCGCTAACCTTAGGAAGGATCTTTCATTCATTCAATAATCCTCGAATGTACCGTTCACTAAACCAGGAAGGATCATTCGTTCGTTCGATAATCTTCGAATGTACCGTTCGCTAACCCTAGGAAGGATCGTTTGTTCGTTTGATAATCCTCGAATGTACCGTTCACTAAGCCAGAAAGGATCATTCGTTCTTTCGATAATCCTTGAATGTACCGCTCACTAAGCCAGGAAGGATCGTTTGTTCGTTCGATAATCCTTGAATGTACCATTCACTAACCCTAGTAATATAATAACCATATAATAACCCAGTAATATAATAACCTAGTTATATAATAACCCAGTAATATAATAACCACATAGTCCGAGCCGAATTAACCCTCGATTGTAGCGTTCGCTAACCCAGAAGGATCGTTTGTTTGTTCGATATGTACCGTTCGCAACCCAGGAAGGATCGTTTGTTCGTTCGATAATCCCGTTCGCTAACCCAGGAAGGATCGTTCGCTTTCGATAATCCTTGAATGTACCGCTCACTAAGCCAGGAAGGATCGTTTGTTTCGTTCGAAATCCTTGAATGTACCATTCACTAACCCTAGTAATATATAACCATATAATAACCCAGTAATATATAACCTAGTTATATAATAACCCAGTAATATAATAACCACATAGTCCGAGCCGAATTAACCCTCGATTGTAGCGTTCGCTAACCCAGGAAGGATCGTTTGTTTGTTCGATAATGTACCGTTCGCAAACCCAGGAAGGATCGTTTGTTCGTTCGATAATCCGTTCGCTAACCCAGGAAGGATCGTTCGTTCGATAATCCGTTCGCTAACACAGGAAGATCGTTCGCTCGATAATCCGTTCGCTAGCACATGAAGGATCATTTGTTTGTTCGATAACCCTCGAATGTACCATTCGCTAACACAGGAAGGTTAGTTCATTCGTTAATCCTCGAATGTATCGTGGAAAGTAGCTAGCGCAAAACCTGACGAGTGCTCGCCTGACTTCAGGAAGTGTTTTAACAAGTTTTGGTGACAGTGACACATGTTGCCCAGACAATTTCCCAGGTGCCACAGCCATTTACAGTAAGTTACCACTGTTAGTTTAGCTGTAAATCACTCGGACTTTTCGAACTATCTCTCTCCCATAGACTTTAATGGGTCCGAATTCAAACTTTCCAAAAATTTCGAAAATTCAAAAACGGAACAAAACTCAACAGTTTCGAACATCTCTACTTCTTACCTCCCGGAACCTCATCCTGCGTGCAGTCACAGGCCCTGCAGGTCCTATTGTTACGCCACTGTCAGTATGTTATTAAAAATCTCTTCAAGTTAATTTACTTTAGTAAAGTGTTCTCAAGCAAAGAAACTGAAAAGAAATGGACTATAGTATAAACCTATTACACTTCAAAAACTAAGTCCACATACCCATATGGCTTAATTCTTAATTCCAAAAACATTTGGAGAAAAGGGCATTTAAAGGAGAACAACACTGCCCCCTTTCTCCCCCGAACTCCTGCCCAATGAAAGTATGCAAGGTGAGGACCTAAACATCTAGGACCTAGCTGGTTAGGTCCTCACCCTGGGTTCTTTCATTGGGAGGAGGGTGGGGGAATCCATTATAATATCCCTTTAAAAAAGTCCTTTAGGAACTATAAAAACTGGTTGTAAAAAACAATTAAGGAAGCTAAAATAGAAAATAATATAAGTGTAGCTGAACAAGGCAAGATAAAACCCCACAAAGTAAAAATGAAGGATACAGAGAATATAAATGTACTAAACTGATTCTTTCCATTGTATACACTATAGATCAACCTAGTCCTAATACCACAGACTGCAGTAATAAGAATGGTATGAAAGAAGAATATTCACTCTGGCTGGCAGAGACTATGGCACAGAAACAATAAGACTAAGTTTACATAATTAAAGCTTGTGAAAGTTCTTATTCATCAAGGCCATCATATACTGTATCTGTTGTATTCAGTTAGATCAACTGGACTTGGAGTTTAGTTCTGAAAGACATTTCGCCAGTTATCTAACTAAATACAACAAATTTAACATCAATAAAGCTTCTGGACCAGTTGAAATACATCCACAGGTAAAAATGCACAGGAAAGAGGGCCCTGCCCAAGTGAAATTGCAGTAAAAAGGGAATGGGGGTGCGACAAAGTAAGTTTAATTAGTGGGTAGGCCTATGTAAGGTCAATGGTAGGGGTGGTGTCCTAGACTAGATAACGTGGTTATGGGTGAATTTGAGATTGCTTTTAAGGATATCAAGGGATGTCAAGTGACGGATGGAGCGTTGAAGGGAGTTCCAGGGCAGAGGGGTGGCATGAGCAAAGTCCTGAATTGATATGGGGAAAAAATAATTTGCAGAATGGAGGTTACACCTTGGACAGTATTTGTGGATTTAAGTGGTGCCAAACAATTGCTTGGTAAACTACATAGGAGGGTGACACCATAGTTAGGCTGGGATATAATTATGGCATTGTGTGAAAGAAAAGAAAGGTACAACCTACCGATTCCCATCACCTTATGTCTCACCCCCATGTCCTCCAGACTGTAAGCTCTTTGGGCAAGGTCCTCTTTCCTATTGTATCATGGTATTGCTGTAAGAAACTCATCACTCTGTTTATTTATATTATGTATTACCTGTGTATGTAATATGTATGACTTTATATAACATATATTACCCTGTATGTAATGTGTGACTATGTAATTGTAAAGCGCCACGGAAGATGTTATAAGAAGGTGCTATATAAATCAATAATAATAATAATAAAAATGCAAGATTAAAATATAAAAATGCAGTTTGAGCTGGGATCCAAAGGTGCCCATAAACTAGAACTTACCTGCCGACTGATCCCACAATATTCAATCAATTCTGCAGGAACTGCCTTTCCGGACCTTCTTCACGACCGACATACAACTGCAGGGATTCACCTTGCCCATTCATTTTGCAATCGTATGTCCATTGCGAAGAAGATCAAGAAAGGCAGTTCCTGCAGAACTGATTAGATGTCACGGGATCGGTTGTCAGGTAAACTCTAATTTATGGGCACCTTAAGAGAAGCCATTTGGGTGTTGGATCATGAACACGATCTCCATACCAATTATCTTCTGTTTTATTGATCCTGAGCTACGCTGGCCAATAAAATAATTTCTCCCCCAGAGGCATGCACAGCCAAGAAAGTCATAAATAAAGAAGTGGCTATCTCAATATGCAGGATACCCACATATGCCTATTGCATAATACATTAATTCTGTAGCTACCTCTATTGCAGTTCCAGAAAGTCCATGAATATAAAAATATTACTACAAGACTGTAAAATAGTTATCAATGAATACTGCAGTACATCATTCATATCATAACATGCTTATGTTATCTCGCATTAAGCCTTTCCTTCCTCTTTAGGTCTATAACAATACTGTTTAGATATTATTATGCTTGGTTACATCATGCATTTGATAGTCAAAAAGTTTATTTTATTTTAGTTCTAATTTCTAAAAAATAATTATTCCTGACAAGGCAGAAGTAATAACTGTTAATGACACCGATATACAGGATTAAACCTAACTAGCAACAGTAATTTGTTCAGTGAACTTTAATTGTTGAAATATTCTAACATTGCACACCGGAATTAAAAATAGCTCCTGCTTTGACACATGAGTATGAAATCTGATAACTTGTTCCATAGCCATCAAATTGTATTAATTGTTCTCCTGCATCTAGCAACAGATCTGCAAATGGTAATTTGCAGAAGCTGAAATTATGGATGAAGCCTAGGAATTGTGGGTGAAGACATGAAGACATGCAAATGTTTTTCTTTATGTTCTCTCACCTCGATGACGTTACTGTCAATGACGGTCCGTGATATGGCCATTGGGAAGACACGCTTCCTCGCAAAGCATGACTTCTGATTGATTACAGATGACTGGTAAAAACCCAGGGGTAAGGAATTTGTGGTTTAGGTTGTCACTCTAGGTATTATTAATAGGCAGAAGAGGGGGAGGTGAGTATAATTGTCCTTTAGGGCACGGCCACACTGCAACGCAATCCCACACGGAATCGCATGTGATTTCATGTGCGATTTTGTTGCGTTTGCGCATGCGTTTTTTCATTAAGTATTGAAAAACGCATGCGATTGCGATTTAAAATGCGGAACGCAAATTGCAACGCACCGAAAATGCGTGTTTTCGGTGCGTTGCCGCATTTTCAATGATATGAAAAAACGCAAACGCAAAAAAAGCACAGCAGTGTGGCCTAGCCCTAAATGTGTTATAAAGCATAGGGTCTCAGTTCTCACTGGGCTAAAAACTAGTATTAGTAGAATGCACATCTATACCACACTGCTACTTCTGTGTGAAATCAGTTCTTTAGTTACTTTAATAACTAGAATTTAATTTTAAAGGAATAGTTCACTCCCAAATTGAACTATTCCTTTAATGTATTTATTGAAGCCTGGGAGATTAAGGAGCCTTATCTCTTGTTCTTCAATCAATAACTCAGGAGCCAGGGCTGAAGGTAAGTATATTTACCTTTCACGCAATCCTCCACTGCAGAACTCCAAATCCCCAACCGCTTCCTGGTTCTAATTCTCTATAGCGTGCATTATTTGTGTTTCGATTCGGAACTGGCAGCTTTGAAAATCTGCAGATCTAGGGCCATATTTATAACCGGCCGCACATCGCCACGGGAAAAACACCGCTTCCCGCCATATTTATATTTATAATGGCGAGTGGCATCGTGGCAAAATGTTTTGCGGTCGCGATGTGCGGCGGTAATTTGAACTATCTTTGCGGCGATACTGCACTTAGCGCATTGCGCTAAGTACAATACCGCCGCAAATCCCGGAGCAGGGGGCTGGGAGGGGATGCCGAGAAAGGATTGCCGCAGGTAGTCGCGTTCCTCAGAGGGGAATCAGATTTCAGAAATTTTATGATATCTGATTGGTTAATGTAAAACATGTAAAAAAATTGACTCAGAAACAGATTAGGGTTTTCTGCAAACCTATATAAAGAGGTGCACTCCACCGTGGACCTCAGATGCCATCGCAGTAGATGGCTGAAGAAAGAAGCGGCTGGCAACATCGGCTCCGCTGAGGCCGGCGGTGCCAGCGGGCTCACTGGCGGCCGCAGTGAGCCTGCCTGGCATCGGCGACCTCAGTGGGGTTGGTGTCGCCAGCGCGAAGACGTCACGACGGATCAAGACGCCGGCAACATCGGCCTCGCTGAGGCCGCAGGGGTACCTCTCGGGGGTCGGCGGCCTCAGCGGAGCTGGTGTTGCCGGATGGAAGAAAGAAGACGCATCCAAAGGGCTCTGTTAAGAGCGGCTCACTGGGGGTCCAGGTTCGAGCTGCAGGACCCCCGCCAAAGGCACTTCTCAGTACCGCAAGGGCCCTTATAAGGGCAGGGGAAGGGGGTCCCGATTCGAGCTGCGGGACCCCCTTAAGCCCAAAGACCCTTCTCAGGGCCGCAAGGGCACTTGTAAAGTGTTGCAAGGGCCCTGAAAGGGCTGATGAAGGGGGTCCCGGTTTGAGCTGCGGGACCCCTAAGCCCCAAAGGGCTCTTGTTAGAGCCGCAAGGGCCATGGGCTAAAGTTTTCCAGGGGGGGGGGCCACAGGAAAAGAAATGCGGCGCGTGCAGCCACTATCGACAAGTGGGTGTGGCTTATTTGTGGGCATGGTCTGTGAATGGGCGGTGCTTGAATGGGGATATTTAAAGAAACCAATTGCTAGAAACAAGGAAATCTGCGACTACAGCTAGCTCTATGTAGATGAAAAGAAAGACACACATGGTATATATTTGCAGCTGGCCAGACAAATACACTTAAGTAGCACCAACAACCCACCCCAGTGTCCCCACACTCTCACACAGTGGAGGGCTGACTTAACAATGGTTTGTGAGAACTGGAAGGCTAATAAACACTGCTTTTTTGGGGGGGGGGGTTGAACTGACACTGATTTGTGAACAGAGGGTTGAAAATAATAGATAGATAGATAGATAGATAGATCTAATTTGTTATTTGGCCCAGACTAGTTTGCTTGCAATTTTCTGGCAGAGTAATCCGGCGGTACACATTCCAGGCACCCGGTACAAGACGAAAATGGCGGGAAACTCGGCTGTGAAAAGTTACCGCTCATTTATAAACATGCCCCCTAATGGTTTTTTCCAACATTTTTTAAACTCTAAACTTATCATCGAAAATTCAGATGATCCATTTGAAACTTCCAAAATTCCATTCCAACATTGCAAATTTCTATAGAAAATTCTAAAAAGCTATTGATAATTTCAATCGGATTTTCGGAAATCATTAGGTTTCGGTGAACCGCTATCTGAATGAAACTCTCTAGTCAGGAGGGGTTTTCTCTCTACAACTCCAAACCCTTACATAGCCCAGCAGATGAGTAATGGAGAAGCCTATTGCAAAATGCATTACCTTTTGGTCTGGTACCACAAATTGAAGCAAATTTGAAAGTAAAATATAGGGCAGCATTTTTGTACATTTTTCTGTAATGTATTTCGAGCCTTCATTATCCTTTAACCTTTCCCTGTCAGTCCATCTAAAAGCTGTAGGACGGTGTCTGACCTGTATCCCTTCAGATGTTTGAAAACTTCAACTCCCAGCATTCCTTGGTTGCATCCCTGCTGTAGGATTACAGAATTTGTAATATGAACAAAAACAGAAAAAAGCCTGCTAAGGCTATATATGTAGCATTGTTGCAAAATGTTAACTGATATAACTGGGATTAAACAGGTGGTGTACCACTATACAACGCCCACCTTTTACATCAAATGGTCCAGGTGCTAAAGCCCCGGACCCGTCGCTGTGATTTCAATCTTCGTTAGTGTACCCTTCTAATATCACATACGGCTATTCCTTCATCCGTATCAAAGTTATATACAGCACTCACCGTTCCCTCTTGGTGGTCCGAGTGCAGCCTGCCCCGAACCTCTCGCTCCAGTTCTATCCACTCGACCACTCTCGTAATTAGGAGCTCAGCGCACACCGGTCAACAATTCAGCAAGCACATCAGTATGCATTAAAAACACTATACTTTATTAGATAAAAGTTAAAAACAACATTACCGGAACGGCAGGAATGCCCTGACGCGTTTCGGGCTTGACATATCCCTTAATCATAGGTGCAAACCCCGCCATCTTGGCCTCCTCTTGTATCCTTCCGCCAGTGACATCACAGGGGGGGTGAGAACACCACCCCCCTACACGTCAAACCAGTAAGATAGCTCCCTTCAAAAAGGGGGCGGGGTTTGCACCTATGATAAGGGCTATGTCAAGCCCGAAACCGTCAGGGCATTCCTGCCGTTTCCGGTAATGTTGTTTTTAACTTTTAGAAAGTATAGTGTTTTTAATGCATACTGATGTGCTTGCTGAATCGTTGACCGGTGTGCGCTGAGCTCCTAATTACGAGAGTGGTCGACAGGATTTGTAATACCTACGATCTTCTTCACAAGGTCAGACACCACAAACGTTTGTATCTTGGAGATTCATGGAATCATTTGTCCTTATTTGCTTTAGGGTTATATTACTGTACTTATACAATGTAGCTGCTTTTACACATTGGCTGTTAATAATTTATAATTAAAAAGCAACTCTTAATTACCAGATTAGAAACTGCCTCTGCAGACTTTAGTTCCTCTTTAAGATGTATTTGCTGCTCTATGTAGACAGCCAGAGCTCATAATGCATTAACATCACTTTTTAAACCACATTACATCTATGCACTTCACATAAAACGTTAAACGATAAACGTTCAAGCTCCCAGTATCATGCACACTGTCAACGCCCCCCCTATAGACTGCGAAAGATCCAAGCAATCATTCATTTCTGTGATCATACTCTGTGTACATGGAGTACAGCAAGCTTCCCTTCTCTATGTACCACATGCTACAGAATTATTCATAGCCTGTACTTTGCTCCCTCCAATATTTCTGATACACATCTCTTACTCTGACCTCCCTCCAGTGCACAGAATGACTCATTGTATATTTCTAAAAGAATCAATTTCTTGCACCTAAATGACTAGCTGTGTAAATTACATCTCACAGACATTTATGAATCATTAGAACAGTAATAAGAAATATATTTTTCTCTTGTTAAAAATTATGCTTCATTTTATTGAAATTTGCATTTATTTAAAGAAAGGACCATGGGGGAACTCTCCTGCCAATGGAAATTAACATCTAGGTGAGAGAACCATGAAAAGACATGATCAATGTGCATTACAGGGAACCATGGATTGTGTAAAAATAGCCATACTGGGTATAGATCTACCCTACAAATGACGTTAACACATAATTCACATAAAATGGAAAAGATCATCCCCCGTGTATTATCTTAGTATGTGTGCATACATTACATACTGTACAAGGAGCTTTTAATTATATATTATTCATAAACGTGAAAATATGTCTCCCTGACAGTTCTGTCCTGCCTATTGAGCTAGGTATTGGCCCATGCAATCCACATAGCCCAGGTATTTCCCTTACCTGATTGGCACAAACATGTGCCCAACACTACAGTGTTACATAGATAACACCAAGAGATTGAAAAGTAAGTCATAATTGGGGAACATATCTGACTCAGTAGGAGTCCATAGCCTGTGAATAGAAAATCTGCAGAGTGCTAGATCATTATTTGATGTCAGCTGTCATTTGGTATCATTGTAAATGCTGTGGATAATCAAAGCACACAGTAGCAAACAGAGCGCATTGAACCAGGCCAGCAAATCAAAGCCACAAAGAAAAGAAGCTTTCTGCCAAAAAAATCTTTTTGAACTAAGCACTAACAAGAAGGATCACTGCCAAAATGGCAACATGTCCTTTGTCTCATTTTACATTTCAAAGCACATTTCGTTGTTCCTGATCTTGTTTTAAAGCAGCAATTTATGGCGTTTTATATTCCTTGCTCCTTATTTTCTTTTGCCATTTTTTAAAAACGATTATAAGCAGTGATTTTAATTGTATAAAAGAATAATGATAAAGCAACACAGAATTTGCTAATGTACCCAATGGTGCTTTTACTGCTTTGGGGGAAACAATTGAATCAGCTTGGAAGTCATTGTGAGTTCCCAATAAGAGTGATTGCATTTTATTATGTACAATGGCATTAGCTCATTTTATTCTTTTAGTAATTTGAGTTTCTACTGAATTCTAATAGAAACCTTAGTTCTTTGTCATTTTGTACATTCAGTAGCTGCTTGGACCCAAAAAAACCAAGTCAGGCTTACCAGACGCCCATAAAACTGTCACAGTGATTCAATGAAAGTATTTATTGTTTAAAATGGTGATCAGATCTTATGTAATATCTGAAAGCTAACATCTGATTTGTTGGGGCAAAATTAGCACCATTTTAAACGTTTTAGACAAGAACTTTCATTGAATCTTATGTGTTTCATATTCCGGTCTATAGGTGTCTTAACCTGGGTTATTCTTGTTCTTTTTTTAACTCCCCTTTCAAATCTCATTCTATCTATTATATTTTTTTAGTTATTTATATCATTCAGCTCCCTTAAAGGGCAAGTCCAGCCCCAAAATGAAAACTTACATACAGGTAAATCACCCCCAAAACCCTAAACTGTAATAGTTTAAAATCTGAAATATATAAGTCTAACCTGAAATCCGGCACAATGTCCTGTTTCCCCTGTTTCTGCTTCCTGCTTTTTCCAGTTAGCAACTGTCAGTTATGGATTTGACAGATAGCATCACAGCCAATGACTGAATGTTAATCCCGTCTGCCTCTTCTGAGCCTGCCCAGGCTCAGTACAGGCTCAGTACAGGCTCAGTACAGGTTTCTAAATTGGTCCGTTTTCATGAGGCCTCCAGAAGCATAACAGGCATACAGTAATGAATTCATAGGACAAACTATGATATATCAACATATTTTAAAGAGGCCATTCTTTCTAAAAGATTTTCTTATCAGGGTGGAATTGTCCTTTAATGTGTTATTCTATTCAGTTTTCTAAGGGCATGTCCACCCTTAAAACAAATAACTGGTTACGTGTTAGTTATCTGCCCGCAACCGCAACTGCTATTTTTACCAGTTTATTACATGCATTTATAACCAAATATTTAAGCATAAGTTTTTTTTCCGTTATGGAAAATGTATCTGCCTTCACCCATAGCTCACAAAGTTTTTTAAAAGCTTGAGCATGTGCCGAGGAGGCAGCAGGTGAATTAGCATTCAATCATTGGTTGTGATGTCAGCAGTCTCCGCCTTGATTGACTGCAGGGAATGGAGCCAATAATTATCCTTAAATATTTGGATAGTAATATATCTAATAATGTGCTGAATAATGAATAATGTACTGAATAGATCAGTTGGGGTTTGGGGCATTGGGGCGAATCAAAACACATCCCTACTCTTTTGTCCAGTCAGCTCCTTTTTTCTGCCTTATTCCTCCTCTTACTTCATCCAGCTTCCTTGTCTTTCGTTTTCATTCTGTTTTACCCTCATATCCCTTTATTGCCCCTGTGTACAGCAGGCTAGACAATGGCTTGATACCAACGTTTTTCTGTTTGTTTAATCCTGTGCTACAGTACACTATAGAGCAGGTGTGCAGACTGGGGGCCATATTTATGACAATATATGGTTTTTTTTACAAAAACAACATGCAACTGCATACTGTGTATGTTTTATTTAGATTTTTTTTATATTAAATCTTGCATTATTCCTCTAAACAAGTTAATTTTGCTTCGGTATCACAATTGATCCTTGGTCAGCAATTTTACATCCAAATAACTCACTGAACCTGTTTAACATTTTGTAAGCTTGCATGTTAAGATTCATATTTCATTCATGAGATGAATCAGGGCATCTAGTAAATACAATTAGGGAGATTCACCAGGTGCTTTGAGTAAACCTCCCAGAAGATATTAACCAGAGGCTGTGTCTCTTGGTGAATTTCACCTCCATGTAAGTATTTAACACCAGCTGACTCTTGCAATACGCAGACTCCTCAACCTATGGGTTGAAGCCATGCGAACCGATTGTAAATCGGTTATCGTGACTTTAATCCCTTTATGCGTGGAATAATTAGGCTAAATATCTGTACAATGTTTGTGTCAGGAACTTACCTTGCCGCGAGCCTGGGATCTACTCCGCGGCGCCAGGCGGGAGCGCGCCGATGACGCGAGGTACCCGCTCGCGTGCACGCCCGCGCGTCCTCAGTGACGCGAGGACGTGGGCGGCGCAGGCTTTTACCCTGGCGGCCATCTTCTTCCGGGGCACGGCCAGCAGGGATGAGGTCACAGGGGCCTATTTAGGCTCCTCCTGGCAGTTGGCCTCTTGCTGCCTTCAAGTTTGTTGCTCTGAACTCCTAGCTCCTGGTTAGCGTTGGTGATTGGTATCCATTGTTCCCTGTCTCCTGTGTCCAGTCTGCCTTCATCCTACCACTGCTCCTACCCCTCCTTTACCTCCGGTCAGCATAACTACCACTGCTCCTACCTCCGGTCTGCATCTCCACTTCAGCTCCTACCTCCTGTAACCCCCCGGTCGCATAACTACCACTGCTCCACCTCCGGTCTGCATCTCCACTTCAGCTCCTACCTCCTGTTACCTGCGGTCAGCATAACTACCACTGCTCCTACCTCCGGTCTGCATCTCCACTTCAGCTCCTACCTCCTGTTACCGGTCGGCATAACTAACCACAGCTCCTACCTACCTCCGGTCCGTATCTCTACTCCAGCTCCTACCTCCAGTTACCTCCGGTCAGCATAACTACCACAGCTCCTACCTCCGGTCCGTATCTCTACTCCAGCTCCTACCTCCAGTTACCTCCGGTCTGCATATCTACCACAGCTCCTACCTCCGGTCCCGCACTCCATATCCAACTCCTACCTCCAGTTACCCCTGGTCTGCATAACTCCCACTGCTCCTATCTCCGATCTGCCTACCTACTACAGTGTTCTACCTCCAGTTACCTCCGGCCTGCATACCTAACCACCGCTTCTCACCTCCGGCCGCATCTCCACATTGTGGGATTGGTCTTTGTGATTCTCTCTTCTGGAGTCGCGACCTGGTGCCTGCCTGCCGCAAAACATCCTCACCATTAGAGCTCCTGGTGAAGACCAGCAGTTACTTAGACTCCGCGTCCGAGGGGGTCTCATAAAGGCCTTATCCTGAAGAAATCATAACAAAACTGGCAGCCAATGAAACCCACTGGAGACGTCAGTCCAGCGGAGGACTTATATCGACAAGTCGCCGAACATCGGGGAGCCTTACAAGAAGCCAGACAGGGATACTGCCAATTGGATAAAGTTTAACGCCATGTCTCCTGGAAGGTCTCATAACCCATCAGTTGCTGAGCCTAAGATTCCTCTTCCTGACCGATTTTCCGGAGAGTCGTTCCAAATTTGGACAGTTCAAAGCTCCTGTCATTTGTATTTCTCCCTTCGCCCGAAAAGCTTCACTGAAGAAAGGGTAAAGTAGGTTTCATTATTTCATTGCTTCAGGACGAGCCCAAGCGTGGGCCCTTCGTTTGCTGGATCAAACAGCCCTGCGATAGCTCTCCGTAGGTACTTTTTTTTCGCTCTAGGAGAAATTTATGATTATCCACGTAGAGTTGTTTCAGCTAAGAAGCACCCGTAACCTGTCCCAGGGGAGAAGACAGGTATAAGATTATGTGGCTGATTTCCGCAGATCAGTGTGGAGACCCAATGGAATGAAGCGGCTCTGATCCACCAGTTCCGAATCGGACTGTCAGAGATCCTTAAGGATGAATTAGCACGCACTGGAGTCCCTGAAAACTGAAAGATCTTATGATCTAGCGGTCCAAATTGACCGTCGACTGAGAGAAAGGAGATTAGAAAAAGATTGGGCATTTCCCGTTCGTCCTATGACGTACTCACTACCTCTCCTTCTTCAGGATTTTTGGAACCGGTCCCTATGCAATTAGGGTTAACTCGTCCTTCCCTCTCCTGAGGAAAGATCAGAAGACGCCGCTTAAACCTATGTCTATACTGTGGGGAGTCTGGTCATTTGCTCCAGGGATGTCCAATCAGACCTACGAGTAAGGTTCCTACTATGCATTCTGGTCTGTCGCTCCCGGCTTCAGCATCTTACCTGTCTATTGATGTCTCATTACAGGGAACCGGTCCGATGGTCACCGTCCAAGCGTTATTGACTCCGGGGCCTGTAGCTGTTTTATTTTGGAATCCCTTACCAAGGAATGGAAGATTCCCACTCGTCCCAAATCCTCTCCTCTCTTATTCATCTGGCAGAACGGGTCTAAAATCTCATCTGGTCCTGTACTACGAGAGACTTTTCCGTATTGATCAACATTAATCATCATTCAAATTTATATGTTTTGATGTATTGCCTTTCTCTCTTTTTCCTCTTATTCTAGGCATGCCATGGTTGAAGACACACAATCCTTCAATAATTGGATCTCCAGAGAGTCTCTTTTCTCTCATCACATTGTCGACTGTCTGTCCTTCCCTCTTCAGTGTTAAGTATTAATCAGGTTCAGGCTGAGACTCTCTTACCCCAGTGTCTATCAGAACTTCGCAGATGTCTTTGATAAGAAAGCTGCTAATAATCTACCACCACACCGCATTTATGATTGTCCCGTTGAACTATTACCTGGTGCGGAGATTCCTTTTGGCGGGTATATCCTTTGTCAGAACCTGAGCAAAAGGTTCTCAAAGAATATATAGAAGAAAATCTTCAGAAGGGCTTCATTCGCCACTCTACATCTCCAGCAGGGCTGGTATATTTTTTGTTGAGAAAAAGATGTGTCCTTAGGCCCTGTATTGATTACCGAGCTCCATAATGTCACGATTAAAAATGATATCCTCTTCCATTATTCCCCGAATTGTTTCAAACGATTGAGAAACCGCCAAAGTTTTTACTAAGTTGGATCTTCGGGGAGCCTATAACTTGATCAGAATAAAAGAAGGGGATGAATGGAAAACGGCGTTTTCCGCTCCAGATATGTTCATTTCGATATTTGGTCATGCCTTTCGGTCTATGCAATGCACCTGCCACATTCCAACATTTTGTCAATGAATTTTTCGTGACTTTGTAGATGACTTTTTGGCCGTTTATCAGATGATATATTGATTTTTTCTTCTAACCTGGAGGAACAATCGTATCCAGGTTAAGAAATTCTCCTCTCCTCTAGAGTTCATGGGTTATACGCCAAATTGGGAAAATGTGGTTTGAAAAGACTTCTATAACCGTTCTTGGGGTTCATCATCTCACCCCAAGGGCTAATTATGGATCCTCAAAGGTTTCCGCTATTCAGGATTGGCCTACTCCTACTACCCGGAAACAAGTTCAAAAATTCATTGGATTTGCCAACTTCTAACCGTAGATTCATTAAGAATTTTTCTACTATTATACTACCATTGACCCTTCTGACCAGAACCCATGTCCCATTCTCTTGGACGAAGTCCCCGCTCAAACAGCCTTTGAGCGCTTTGAAATCTGCTTTTTACTTCAGCCCCCATCCTTATTCACCCAGACCCAACTGTTTCCTTTTTATATGGAGGTGGATGCTTCTGAAGTTGCATTAGGAGCTATACTCTCGCAACGTACGGACCTAAGGCGCTACTACATCCGGTTGCTTTTTTTTTCAAAAAACTTTCTGATTCCGAAAAGAATTATGATGTTGGAGACCGTGAGTTATTGGCCATAAAAGCGGCCCTTGAAGAGTGGCGATATTTACTTGAGGGCGCCAATCATCCTATTACCATCTTCACGGATCATAAGAACCTGAATACCTACAGACTGCTAAAATGTTAAACCCCGTCAAGCTAGATGGCTCTTTTCTTTACAAGATTTAATTTCCATATAACCTTTCGTCCTGGTTCAAAAAATGGTAAAGCCGACGCCCTTTCTAGACAATCTTCTGAGGTCAATAAGTCGGATAAGCCTAATATGGTCTCCTCCAAATATAATTTTTCTACTATTAACTACTAATATTGTCAAAACCATCAAAGAAGCATCGCTCCAATCCTCTTCTCTTTTCCCAAGACGGCTTTATATACCAAGACAACAAAATATTTGTTCCAGTTCAAGCCAGGTCTGCAGTACTTCAGTATTGTCATTCTCATGCTTTGGCCGTCATTTTGGGGTTCACAAGACGTTGGATTTGCTTAACAGAAATTTTTTTTGGCCAAGTATGTCTAGAGATTGTAAACAGTTTGTGGCTTCTTGTCTTTTACTTGTGCTAGGTTCAAGACCACTAGACAGAGACCATATGGATTACTATCTCCCTTGCCTGTTCCGCGACCGCCCTTGGGGGCATGATTACCATGGACTTCATTGTTGAGTTACCTCGTTCCAAGGGGTTCAGCACAATTTTTGTGGTCGTTGATCGATTGACGAAGATGGCTCACTTTATTCCGTTAAAAGGAATTCCCTCAGCTTCCATTACGGCGGAGGTGTTTATTAGAGAAATTGTGCGTCTTCACGGGGTTCCTGATGACATCGTATCAGATAGAGGGGTACAATTCACCTCAAGTTTTGGAAGGAGCTGTGCAAGTGTTTACATATCCACATTCCTTTTTTCCTCCGGATACCATCCACAATCTAATGGACCAACAAAGAGAACAACCAAACACTTGAACAGTATCTTCGTTGTTACTCCTCTACCCTCCGTGTCACAGAAAATTGGTCCTCTCTGTTACCACTTGCAGATTTGCTTACAACAATGCGGTTCATTCTCTCCATCAAGTGTTCCCCTTTTTATTGCTAACTATGGATTTAATCCAACTTTCCTTACCGGTATTCCTTCCAAGATCACATTCCTGATCTTTTCACCAGAATACATCTTATGAAGGAGAAAGACTTTAGAGCTGAAGACCTTCATCTCGCTGAAGCTCAGGAGCGAGCCCGTAAGTCAGCTAATCTATTGAAAAAGACTCTTCGATATTTAAGGTTGGAGATTTGGTTTGGTTGTCCTCGGATTTTGAAATTAAGGATTCCCTCGGCTAGTTGGGTCCCCGGTTCATCGGCCATTTCGTATAGGAAAGCTATCACACGGTTGCCTTTGAACTGGAGCTCCCCAAGTCATTAAAAATACATCCAGTCTTTCATGTATCCTGTTTTAAAATATTTTACAGACTCACGCGCTGGAGCCTCCTCCGCTGCCTATTATGATTGACGGGACTGAGACGAATACAGGTGGAGAACATTTTAAGATGCCAAGGTCTCTGCTGAAAGTTAAGATATCTTATTAAATGGAAGGGATTTTGGTCCCGAAGAGAATTCTTGGGAGCATCTGAGCAGATTCACGCTCCTCGTTTAGTCAAGACTTTTCATTCCAAACATCCTGACAACCTAAGCTCAAGGACACCGGAGGTGCCCGTGGGGGGGGGGCAATGTCAGGAACTTACCTTGCCGCGAGCCTGGGATCCTCCTCCGGCGGTCGCGAGCGGGAGCGCGCCGATGACGCGAGTACCCCTCGCGTGCACGCTCGCGCCACCCCGCGCGTCCTCATTGACGCGAGGACGTGGCGGCGCAGGCTTTTACCCTGCTGGCGGCCATCTTCTTCCGGGGCAACGGCCAGCAGGGATGAGGTCACAGGGGCATATTTAGGCTCCTCCTGGCAGTTGGCCTCTTGCTGCCATTTCAGAGTTGTTGCTCTGAACTCCTAGCTCCTGGTTAGCGTTGGTGATTGGTATCCAGTTGTTCCCTGTCTCCTGTGTCCGTCTGTGCCTTCATCCTACCACTGCTCCTACCCTACCTCCTGTTACCACCTCCGGTCAGCATAACTACCACTGCTCCTACCTCCGGTCTGCATCTCCACTTCAGCTCCTACCTCCTGTTACCCTCCGGTCAGCATAACTACCACTGCTCCTACCTCCGGTCTGCATCTCCACTTCAGCTCCTACCTCCTGTTTACCTCCGGTCAGCATAACTACCACTGCTCCTACCTCCGGTCTGCATCTCCACTTCAGCTCTACCTCCTGTTACCTCTGGTCCGCATAACTACCACAGCTCCTACCTCCGGTCCGTATCTCTACTCCAGCTCCTACCTCCAGTTACCATCCGGTCAGCATAACTACCACAGTCCTACCTCCGGTCCGTATCTCTACTCCAGCTCCTACCTCCAGTTACCTCCGGTCTGCAATACCAAGCTCCTACCTCCGGTCCGTATCTCTACTCACTCCTACCTCCAGTTACCTCCGTCTGCATATCTACCACAGCTCCTACCTACCTCCGGTCCGTATCTCCATTCCAGCTCCTACCTCCAGTTACCCCTGGTCTGCATAACTCCCACGCTCTATCTCCGATCTGCCTACCTACTACAGTTTCTCTACCTCCAGTTACCTCCGGCCTGCATACCTACCCACAGCTTCTACCTTCCGGCCCGCATCTCCACATTGTGGGATTGGTCTTTGTGATTCTCTCTCTGGAGTCGCGACCTGGTGCCTGCCAGCCGCAAACATCCTCACCATTAGAGCTCTGGTGAAGACCAGCAGGTACTTAGACTCCGCTCCAGAGGGGGTCTCATAGAGGCCTTATCCTGAAGAAATCATAACAGTTTGGTATTAGGTAGGTTTTTATGAAGTTTTCAGACCAATAAATTGGTGAATTTCTTGTTGATTTTTGGGGAATCATACAGTATGTCCATATGTACACACAGGTATACAACAACCTGATTTTCCTGTTGACAGACCTACCCATCGATTAATTAATCAATCAGTAGTCTGTCAGATAGGAATTAATGTGGTTCATGATTTTTTAGTTGGCCAACTTTGCAGACCATTGTAGAGTCCATTATCCAGACAGCATTTTCTGGTCACTTTAATATTTAACATTTATTACTAAAACTCTTAGATTTCTTCAGCAGGTAACCCAGTGTGTAAATGAAATCTGTACACCAGCCAAAGCCATGGGGACAACGTATACACGTTCTATTTACCCCTCTGGGTTTTTTTTATTCATTTGCCTTAACCCTAATTACAAACAATTTTTACTCATTTAGGCTGAGGATCACTTTACCAAACAGCAACAAACATGAAAAACACACTGCAACAGTGTGCGTTTCCCCGTGCGTTACTGTCCGTTTGCACTGCGATCCATGCAATAGTTCGTAGTTCATAATCCATCCAATCTGCAAAAAATGGAAGCGCCGGCGCGTGTTAGGGGGCGGGGCGACTGACCTCGGTGGGGGTGGTCCCGCCAGGCATGCTGGGAGTTTAGTCCGGTGGGGGTCCGGTTCTTCTCTCCCTTCTCGCGGGTCGGTCGCGTCCGTGGTGACGTCATCGCATGCGCGGGAGCGGATTGGCTGCACACCGGATTGCGGGGGGGACGGGAATGTGAGTCACAGATGACGTCACCCAGGGCCTATAAGAGGCGGGGCCATGTTCTAGGAGTCGGCGCCATTTTAATAGAATTGCTAGGAAGAACATAGAGGTCTGTTTCTTCTTCCTCTGATGCAACGGTGGTAATTTGGCTGGATTACAGTATTTTGGAGAAAGGATTATCAGCAGCACGGACACTGAGATCTGGAAAGGGTAAGGAGAGGATCAGCTGGGGGGGATGGTGGGCTTCAGGTCACTGATCAGTCTTATCCGAGGCCCTGTACGCCGCTCCTCGGTCCCCCTCTTCCGCTTGATTCCCAGTCACCCCTCGCACCGGTAGGGAGACGGCAGGGGCCACAGGGTTCGGCGCCTAGCGCAGCACGGAGGGTCTTTTGAAGCCTCAATATGGTCATCAGGCACCCGTCACTTTTGGGTGCAGGTGGAGGTTCATTCCCACCTCTGGATACATGGTGGAAGGCCTTAACCGGCTGGCCGTCCCTATTCCAGCAGTCTAGTAGGGGGATGCCTAGGGGCAGTGAAGCCGGCGCCCTTGGGCGCAGAGAGTGGACCCCCGCCCGCTGTAGCAGGCAGCAGTCGGTGGTGAGAGGGCTGAGAGATGCCCAGTCGATTAGAATCAGGGGGGTGTCGGATGAGTGAGAACATTTGGGACGCAAGGTCCCACCGGAGAGTGCCTTACGCCGTGCCGACTAACGCGGCTGTGGGGTTGTGAAAGGGGGAGGTCCCCTTGGGGAGGTAGGAGCGTACGCCATAGAAGGGTAGGATAGGAGGCCCTAGACGGGGTTGGTAGGAGATGAGTACTCACTCCTCCGATATTAAGCCGAGGAGTATCGTAATGGGAGCCCGAATAGAGTTACCGTAGAGAGGAACGCGCCGCACTGTTATCGTTCACGGCATCACAGTAGGCCATAGCAGAGGCGGCGATCTAGGTGAGCTTAGGGATGAGGTACAGGGAACACGATGAGCCAATCCGCAATCAAAGGGTAACTATACGTCCTATAGAGCAGTGGTATCCTCGGTAGGCGGCTGTCCAGCATCGTGGAACTAACCAGCTGAATGCGCCCCAACAGTTGAGACAGCAACAGCACAGGACCACCTGTGTGAGCAGAGACCACATTGTGAGTCGGCACCGGATACAACTGTCGTGGTAGAGTAACTCATGCACGTGTCATGGGGGAATAGTGGGGAACTGAAGGTGGGATTGAAGTACAAGGTGTTGAAAGCCGCGAGGGGAATATTGATACCTACCAATCTGCTCCACGGTGAGTCCCAGCTCCAGGGGGGGCGCAGGGCCCTCGCTGTGTTAGAAAGCTCCTTCTGCCGAGGCATTACAACGAGACCATTTTGCGGGTTAGAGCCGCTGGGGGGTCCCACGCAGCGAGGTGAAGGAAAAAATATGGAAGAACGACTAGTAGACATAATGGCGCTCATTATCCTAACGGATATGGTTGACGTCGAAAAGGAGGTTGGCTAGACCAGAACATGGGGAGAAAAATACACAGGAGCGAAAACGTTGGGAATTTGGCTACAGCCTTTTGTGTTTTGGGCGGGGTAATGGCAAAACCCCTCACGAATGCTTCGCAATTGTTTGTCCATTTAGACATGATATTTGGGGCTTCAAAACACATGGGGGGTGGCGTGGCGTCAATACGACGGAGATTTTCGGAGAGACTAGCAGTTAGACCTGAGATAGCTGGGATCTCAAGGCAAACCGGATTCTTGGCTAGAATAATGCTAGCACGCGGGCGCCACTCTGGAACCCCCTCAGGGACAAGGGGGCATGAGGCATGCCAGGGTAGTTTTCAGTCACCTGGGAGTTAAGAAGACGGCCCTTGTTGCTTTTCAATGAAGGGTAATTGTAAATTCGGGGCGGCATGCAATTTCGCCACGAATGTTCCTTTTTGTGGCGGGGGAGGCCATCAGCAGCCAAGTGTTTTAGAAGAAAATCCCGCCCCCTCCGTAACACAACTAGTGGGGGTAGACCGGCGGACCTCGGTGAACTGTGGAGGAAATGGAGGCCATGGTTAAGGGTCTATCCGGAGGGCAGCGGCATACATAATCATGGGAGGGTTTTAATGGTAGGCTTTAGGATCCCGTTTGAATTTTCTCCGTTTCCCCAAGTTTGTCAAAGATTTTAAAACTGTCAGTTTTGGAGGCCCCGGAGGTTTGTAAGGAAGAAAGTTTATGGTGGAGTGTGAACTCGGTCGCCTAGCTGGCCCATTCAGCGAGCTCCCTTTCACATCTGAGGATTTCCCCCTTGGGGTTAGTGGCCAAGAAGGAGTCAGGGAAGTTTCGTTTAATCACACTCCATTTATCGTATCCGAAGGAGCTCGGTGAATGATGGCAGTTAGTCAAGGAGGAGTCAATTCGTTGTCATATGTGCATTCGATAGGGCGACGCACCTGTACGGAAAGCTGGGGTGGGAGCTTTTTCTTTTAGCTAAAACAATAGATTGATCGGCGTTTTCCGCCTTCCTACCAATTCACACCACGACACGATCTTTCTTTTCTGGGCTCTGTCTCGATGGTAAATACTATTAGATAGTATGTCTCCCGATGTGGTGTGCCATATCATGTCTCACTAGTCGAGGTGTTTTAGTTCTTTCCTAGAGTTGGGCTTAGCATATGAGGACTAGTTTCCACCGGATATTATACCCTACCTGGACGACTTCTTGTTTGTAGGTCCGGGTAACTCGTTCAATGTAGTTTTCTTGTTAAATTCCTTTCGTTTTTGATGACAAAGTTTGGGTACCCCTGTCGGTGGAAAGGACGGTTGGCCCTGCTATGGGGTTATCTCTTTTCCTGGGGATAGGATAGACTCCGTAAATGGAATTTAGCTCCCCGCAGAGAAGGTTAAAGGCATTTTGGAATGCGATTTCTATGTTTATTTCAGGTTGAGAAAGTGACTTTGAAACAGCTGCAGTCAGTACTGGGTTTCACTGAATTCGCATGTAGGATCATGCCATGGGAGGGTATTTTCTAGTAGGTTGTCTTTAGCCTCTCGGGGTGTCCCGTCCCCTCATCACCACATTCGCATCACTAAGGTACTGAGGAAGACCTGAGGTAGGCCAGAGGTTCTTGGTGAACTACAATGGTAGGATAATGTTTGCAGGAAGATGAAGTCACTAACACGGAGTTACAGCTGTCAACGGACGCGGCCGGGTCGTGGTTTTTGGGGGCATATTTGAAGAGCGTGGTGCGCAGATAGCTGGCCGGCTGGCTGGAAAGAAGGCGTAACGGTAGGAATCTCACTCTCTTGGAGTTGTTCCCCATATGTGGCGTTTGAGCTGTGGGGTCAACATATGGAGACACCAAAGATTCGTTCTGGACGGATATGAGAGTGTATTCGCTATTAAATCTCACTAGCTTTCTTACCCAGTCTTATCATTGAAGGCATTTAGTACCAGGTTTCTGAGGGGAATATTTCATTTAGAGCGAGGCATATACCAGGTGTATGTAATGTTTGGCTGTGATGCTCTATCTCGTTTTCAGTGGGAGGACTTCCGTCATTGAGGCCGGATGCGGACCTCTGGGACAGGAGTCCCTCAATCTTTATGGAAGATCGTGGACAGCAACTGATGCCGTTGGTCAGATCGTCTGTGGCCCCCCCACATGGAGGAACCACGGTAAGTCTTGGTCTGAATGGGGCGGGCTTTATAAAAGGGAGGGAGTAATCGGTAACCCCAATGATAGATTGGAGGTTTCTTTGGACTTTCCGAACATTTACGTTCGTCCGGATTCGTCCGGTTTAATGGCTCATAGAAGGATGGGAGGTGTGTCTTCTTTTTCAGGTTTTGGGTTGGAACAGACGTCTCAAAAGAGTTTATTATCAGGCGATTCTTAAAGGTTGGAAAAAAGAGCATGTGTCATCGAGTCCAGACGGCCACTCTCCTTCAATCTGCTGATCAAGTTGAATGGGACCTTACCTGTTATATGTAACTCCACTTTTAGTCTTGCTTTTTGAGACCGGTTTCGCGCTGGCTTTTTTCGGGGCCAGAGGGTGGGGGAACTTGTATCCGCCAGTTCTAAGAAGCCCGGCGGTCTGCTAGCTGAGGACTTATTTATCTCGCGTCAGTTGTGAGAGTCAGATTAAGCGCTCTAAACAACATATTTGGTCAGGGCCGTTGGTTTTCTATTTTTCCACTCTTCAGCATAGGGTGTCCATTTCAGCATACAGAGATTTTCTTCTATTAGGCCCCCAGTGTCGTCATTCTTATACATCAAGACGGTCTTCCTTTTACGCGGTTTCAATTTGGGGCCGTGTTAAGGAAGGCACTGGGTTCCCTGGTTCTTAAGCCCAGAGAATTTGGTACCGCTTCTTTTCGGATAGGTGCAGCAACAGAAGCGTTTTCCTTAGGTTTCCTCTGAAAGAGGGTGCGTAGGCTTAGGGGCTGGCGGTCTAATTGTGTAGCGCGTTACATCCGCCCGGATTGGTGATTGACTGAATTTTTCTTTCATGGTACGAAAACCATCGGTTTGGTGGTCGGCCACCATATCTGTTTTGGGCGGCGCAGAGGGCAGAGGTGCGACCGGTGGCAGAAAACCTTGGATTTCAGACGGCAACTCTAACATTGGAAGGGGATTCGGGCTTGTCATGGTGCAGGTCCTCATGGGTGGTCCAGATCAGCAAAGCGGACCCCGACCGACGATCCTGCTTATTCACGCAGCTGGGAAACGATCTCTGCCGTAATCGTTTGTCTGATTTTTTGTTTTTAATGAAGGCAGACTTGTTAAGGGTTCAGGGCATTTTTTAAGGAGGTGATCTTAGTATGGTAGAGGTAGTTCCGGGTTCATGGCAAGGGGCTAGGGACGTGGTTCAGTGGAAAAGGCCAGGAGAGTACTGAATCACCAGGATTCTAGATTGTCAGGGTCGCAAGGAGGGGTAGTAGTCAGACATCGACAGCTGGAGGGGACAATAGGGCACTCATGCGCCAGGATGTAGTTCATCTTAATGATATAGGAACTAGACATCTTCCTATCTGGACTCCAAGATGGAATTGAGCAGCGTTATATTTTGTTGGGTGGCGGTCGGAGTTCCGTGTAGGCCTACAGCAACTCCTGGTGGCGTGTCATCCTTGCATGGTTTGGTGTTGACCGTTACATTGCCCTCGTGGGGACCCAGAGGCGTGCATTTAGCTTTGGCTACGGCTGGGGGTGGTCATTGGATCACGAGGCAAGGCAAGATGTACACTTAAGGTTGGCAATGTGTGAACACATGTTGTAAATGTTAATAAAGCTGTGGCCTATTTTATTCACCCACCTCTGTGTCGCCTTTTTCATTCCTATTAGGCTTAAGTTTTTAGTATACTAAGCAGGCTGGTTATCCCAAGTGAGGTCTGACGCGCCGCGCGTGTTGGGGGCGGGCGACTGGACCTCGGGTGGGGGTGGTCCCGCCAGGCATGCTGGAGTTGTGATCCGGTGGGTCCGGTTTTCTCTCCCTTCTCGGGTCCGGTCGCGTCCGTGGTGACGTCATCGCCATGCGGCGGGAGCGGATTGGCTGCAACCGGATCTCGCGGGGGGGACGGGAATGTGACGTCACAGATGACGTCACCGGGCCTATAAGAGGCGGCCATGTTCTAGGAGTCGGCGCCATTTTAATAAGATTGCTAGGAAGAACAGAGAGGTCCCCCTCCCTCCCTAAGTTTATGTATTATGTTATGTGTTTATGGTTAAAGAAATATGTTGGAGTCACAGCGGGGCGGTGTCATCCTTGCAATGGTTATGGTGTTAGCCGTTACAATGCCCTCTGGGGACCCAGAGGCGTGGCATTTAGCTTTGGCTACGGCTGGGGGTGGTCATTGGATCACGAGGCAAGGCAAGGATGTACATCTTTAAGGTTGGCAATGTGTGAACACATGTTGTAACTGTGTTAATAAAGCTGTGGGCCTATTTTATTCACCCAACTCTTGTGTCTGCCTGTTTCATCATTCTAATTATAGGCTTAGTTTTAGTATACTAAGCAGCATGGTTATCCCAAGTGAGGTCAGTGATCACTTGTGTTTTGAAAATGTATCGCAGCACAGTTCATGCAATGTGACCATACACATAGACACGCAGTGTGTGTGATTCTCATCATACATAACACCTTGATCTTAACCGCATGTGAAAAACAGCAGCCTGACCTAGCCCTTAATTCCTATAAAGTTATTATTTCAGAAAAATAAGTAAAATTTGTTGAACAAGAATAAAGTATCTTCTAAACAATTAATTTAAAGGAGAAGATAAAGGTCCTGCTTGTTTATGCGTTTCTTAATTATTCCTAACCAGAACATGCCTGTGTAAAAAAGTTGTGACCTGATATCATGAAGTCACAGTCTGTAGAAACATTATTTGTAAAGTGAATTATTTATAATCCTTGATTCATAAACTGAGCTCATTAGAGAACACAAACTAATAGACTCTGGGCCATTTCATGTTTTTAACTGTCAATGTTTGTCTTTTAGCCAGTGCTACCTTTGGCCCATTTTTCTTTACGTATTTATTATTCATTTTTATTGTCCACCCTTGCATCGGTGCAGTTTATTTTATGCTGGGCTTCCTGCCTTTAATGGGTAATCGGAAGTGGGGGGTTTATCAGTAGAAACTGGATACATCTTCAACAGCAGTCTCTGATGGCCATTTGTAATCTTGACTCTGAGAAAGCCTTAAAACCTTCGTGTTCAAAGATCTTCACTTGAAAGAACTCCAATGACGTACTGCATTAAAAACCTATTATGTTTTTTCTTCAAGATCTATTTCCAGAAAAATTGGGAAAGGTTCTTTTTGTACAGGCATCACAAAGGAAGTAGCAGAAAAGCTTTTGTGTCATTTAATAGAATTTTAATGACATGAAATAAGAAAAATTGGTCAATTTCTTTTGACATCTAAGAAAGTGTGGAAGCATACCATTCATACAGTCAATATTCACTCTGCTGGGCCTGCACATTGCATGTTTTGATATTCTTATACTATTATATGTTTGCACGTATGTATGCATGAGTGTGTTTGTAGCATTTTATTTACTTGGGAAGCATGGTGGCTCAATTGTTACCAGCTGACACAATTTTTGGATGACGGGTGAAGTGGGTCTTTGTGGGACTAGATACGGAGAAGGTACCACTCCAATGACCATCAAATGGGTTTGTGTATGGCGGCGGATTGTCAGTATGCATTACTGCTAACATTGTGAGCTGTATATCATTTACCTCATGTGTAAGTCCCAGCACATGTATATTTGATTCCAGTGTATTTTCAAGATGGGTGTTGCTATGGATTATGTATGAACTATAGTATTCGGCAAACTGCCTGGAGTCGTCTACCCCATAGATTGGATCTGGCTATATGGGATATTTGATTTTTTTACGCCCAATTTTTTAAGATTGTATGTATAATAAATTGATATTTATGTTAGGATTTTGATGGGATCGCTTCTGATTTATTCTTTAGATTGTTAGGTTCATTTTAGGGCTTCAGGGATTAGAGGGCTAAGAGGGATCGCTTGGGGCTTCTATTTTCAGACAGACGAAATGAAGAGATAGGGATAGACAGACAGACACCTCTGTAGTAGTTACCTTCTTCTAGGAGGAATTGGAGGAGTTCTTCCTATTTAATTTTTTATATATAATGTAAAAAACTCAGTGGCACTATGTTTAAAGGGCATGTCCACCCTCAAAACTATTTTTTGCTGTAGTGTAGGGAGCGCTATCCTGGGTACTTTTGCCATATAACTTTCATTATTTTTGGGAACAGTTATCAAGTTATTTTCATTTTTGTGTTTCTTATGGGTGTAGCAATTGATTTCTCTCCTCCTATAGTGGGCAGTGTGCTTGTAGTCTATGGCGATATGTCCACCAATCAGAAGGATTTTCAATTAAATGTGGTAGTCCTGATAGGTAAGATTTGAGGTGCACTTCCTAACCTGTGCCACTGCAGGTAAGTA